>CM035407.1:134795040-135252540 GCA_020310875.1 Ceratopteris richardii
AATTGTCCAAATCATATCATTATGGATGAAGTTGTAGGAAGACCAGTAATAAAATCTAGAGAAATTTGTTCCCATGGTCCATTAGGTATGGGAACTGGCATTAATAATCCAAATGCTTAACCACGATGTGTTTTCACATGTTGACTCACAATGGGAAACAAATAGTGCAATATCCTTTTCCATATTTGGCCAAAAAAAAAGAATTCTTTACATTTAGAAATAGTACTTTGTATGCCCCTATGATCCATATACAGTGGTTCATGCATATCTTTCATAACAAATTCTTTAAAAACTTATGTGATGCATAACTTGTATTGGAAATACAATACACCATTATGAAAAGTGTAATGATCTTTGTTAGATGGTGTAGAATTATTGAAAGCACTCCATGTTTGTGAAAAATACAAATGAGATGCATAAGTGGGGATCATGTCATGAAATAAATGAATATGAATAGCAAAAATATTATTGATTGAAACAATATTTGTTTGTGGGGATGGGAAGAAACTAAGGGCATCAACTATGACATTAGCTTTTCCAGGTTGATATTGAATTAAAGGTTGAAAATTTTGGACAAATGAAGCCCAATATTTAATGTGTCTTTCCGAAATCAATGGTTGATTAAATAAATGATTAATAGCCTATTGGCATGTTTTGATTATAACTTTAGAACCCATAAGGTAATGTTTCCAAATTTGTAAAGCATGCACAATAGTTGAAAGCCCCTTATCATATGTACAATAATTCTTTTCAAAAGGTTTAAGTTTACTACTTTCAAATGCAATGGGATGATCATTTTTTTTAATACAATACCTATACCTAAACCATTAGCATATGTAACTACATGGAAAGGTTGTGCAAAATTTAGTAATTGCAAAATAGGTGCATGAGAAACTGCATGTTTGAGTTTTTCAAAAGATTGTTGTTGTGCCAATCCCCATGCAAATTTTATTTTTTATTTCAATAATAATGTGATTGGAAGTGCTAAATAAAAAAACCATTTACAAAATTTTTATAAAAGCTAGCTACACTAGAAACAATATGTCCTAAATACTCTAATTCATTTTGGAGTAAAGAACTCTTTTTAGTATTTAAAGCTTGTTTTTGCATAAAAATATAAAGACCATTGCTAAATGATTTTCATGGTCATCATCACTCTCACAATAAACAAGTATGTGATCAAAGAAAACAAGAACAAAAGCTTGGTAATAAAGAAAAATGTTATTCATCATACATGCAAATGTAGCCTGTGCATTGGTGAGTTCAAAAGGCATTACCATAAATTCAAAGTGACCAATGTGAGTTCTAAAGGCAACCTTATAAATGTCATTTTGTGTAATTTGTATCTGATGATACCCAGATTTAAGATAAATTTTGCTAAAAATACGTGCTCCACGAAGTTTATCTAGTAAATCATCTATCCTAGGAATAGGATATCTATTTTTAATTATGATCTTATTGAGTGATCTATATTCAATGCACATCCTATAAGTCGTAGTCTTCTTCTCTACTAAGAGAACAAGTTCTCCAAAGGGAAAAGAAATAGGCGTTATAAGTCCTTCATGGAGTAAATCCTTAACTTGATTAGCTATTTCTTTTTTATGTAAAGATCCATGTCTATAAGGTGCTTTATGGGGAGGAGAACTAGCCAGAATTGAGTCTATATCATGGTCAAGAGATCCCCTAGAAGGTGGTAGTTTAGATGGAAAATCACCCATAAAGAAACCGTGATAGGAATCCATAAATGATTTATGTGCATTAGGAAGTGTATGGTTATAATCAACTATGTTATTGAAAAAAACAATCTATGAATTGTAGCATTTTCTAAATGCACATTTGACTTTAGTACGACCAATTAAAATAGTTGGGAGTCATGTATTGCACACTAAGAAATATCTTGATTACTAAACTCAAAACTAATTGTGTGTGTATGATAATCAATGCATGGATTATAATGATGATGAAAAGACATGCCAAGTATAACATCATATGATTGCAAAGGAGCAATTAAGAATGTGCATTCATCTACATATGAATCTATACAAATCTGAACATTATGCACTTCATTTGTAACATTATATCTATTTCCTTGAAACACATCCTTAACTTTATACATAGAAGGAAGTGGATATAACTCAAGATCTGGCATTAATGTATAAGAAATAAAATCATTCGAACTACCATTATCATGTAAAATATTAATAATTGTACCATTAATAGTAGCTTGCATGCAAAGTAAAGAATGAATAGAAATTTCATTGCCCAAGGTACTTCAATTCTTTTCCAATGTTTCTTCGATCCAATCAAGTTGCCAGCAAGTGATACGGGGCCTCTTTTGTTGAGCATCCATCATCATAGTTTGAAGGATTGGAGGTTTGATAGGGCGTAAGGGGGTTGTCTTGTAGACCGGTAACAAATTGGATTGAGGAGGGTGTTGAAAAATAGGAGTGCACTAAAACATAGTGAAAGGATGCTTGAAAGGAAAATTGGGTTTGATTGGTTATTGTTGTTGATGTTTTTGTTGTAAGCGAATGCACTTGGTGATGGAATGAAACTCATTCTTAGTATCATGTGGAAAAGAAATAGCTTCATAGAGGCTCATGGGACATAGTGTGTTGAACTTAGCTTGGATTTCCATCTCCAAACCATCTTCATACTTCCATTGCAAGGTATCTCGACCGGATGACCAAAACAAACGTCGAATCGTGAGCAGAGATCGCAAATTATGGCAGGACACAAATACATACACCTTTGCAGATGCGCAGAGGCTCTAATACCACCATTGACCAGATCTTGCAGATGCATGTATGTAGAGACAATATAGAAATGAAATCTCACAAAAGCATAAATAGAATAGAGAGAGACAAGAGATTGGACACAAAATTGGGTACAATCCCCCCCCCACATACTCTGATCGACAAGTCTATCAGAGTATGTGTATTTATAGGTATTTCTCATTACATCCTAAATAGAAGATACATGAGGGTGACACTTCAAAAAGCATGCTTTTACAAAATTCTGCTTTATTTACAAAACCATTGCTTTCTAAGCGATCTACTATTCTTACAAAAATGTCGTTTTCTAAGTGATCTATTTTGTTTACAAAAATATCTAAAATACTATAGTTTAACTATCTTCAAAAATGTCTGAATACGTCCATGCATATTCACACCCTCATGATTCTTCACTTGCTAAAGCATCACTTTTTTTCTTTCATGTTGGTCAGCTTATAAAAAGCAGTTATCACATATTTTAGCTCTTGCTAAGAGTTTTGTTTCCTTTTGTGGGGGAGGGGGGGATGAATAATCTTGTAAAGTCCCAAAAGTTGCTTGTTCTACTTGTTATTTGCCTAATAAATAAGGTGGCATTGGTATTATATGTCCCCTAAAGATGGTAGATAATTTGGCATCTAAATGGATTAGGAGATGTTTAACTTCTAATGATTTTTGGTTTGTGCTCATCAAAATGAAATTTACCTCTGTTTACTGTTAAGAATTACAAAGCTTGATACAAAAATCACCTTTATGACATTGTGACAAAAGCTCTTTGATGTGTAGATTCTAGAACTCATGGATGAAACTAAAAGATGCTTACACTCTTAATAAAGATCTTGTGAATAACATGAATTTCTATGTGCAAGAATCTCCTTGGCATGGTTGGATTTTCCTCTAGAATAACTATCATCAATCTATTAAGGAGAATAAATGGTTTAAATATGGGTTCAAGAAGTGGGATTGTTTCCTACAAAGAAGAGCAGTGCTTAATGACGATTATCTTAGATCTCTCACAAATTTGTCTTCTTCTTGTGTTCAAGTTTTGATCCAGTATAAGATACCACTGGAAGTTAAGATGAGCTTCTATAGATCAAAACCTTTAAAAATGCATGAAGTGGCTCAAGATATGTTGAAAAAGTTCAAAAGACAAAGAGGATCAATATCAAGAATCTCTAGGAAACTGAATGAGAGATGGCATGTTCAATGTTCTAATATACATGAAGGTACATATTCAACTGTATCTGGGCCTTCTTGTCAATGTCTAAACAATGCTTCCTCCAATGGATCATTATCCACAATGGTTATGGGTATCCAAGAGGATAAAAGGAAGTAAATCTTGTGAAGGAAAATGTTCCTTTTGTGATAGGGTGGAAGATTTGACCCTGATGTTAGTGCAATGTTGGCATGCCAAGAAATTTTGGCATTACCTAGAGTCTTATATCAAGGTTACCTCAAATAGGTGTCAAAGAAATCATTATGGATTGTTGTAATCATATGGACATTGCTTTATGGGACATTTGGAGAAGTCACACCCTCTCATTTATTCCGACTCGAATCACAACCATTTCTAGGATGGTAAAAGAGATTACATATCCCCCTTCATACACATTATTAATTAATCAGGAACGAAGGAATGTATTCCTCTCTTTATACTCTACTAACACATTTCTCATGCTTTTATCTCAAAGTGCTGCGAAGTAATGTTTTTCCCATCTTTGCTTCAAAAGATGACCTTATGTAAGCCTTATAACTTGTATTGTTGCCCTCTTGTTTTGGGATCTCCTCCATTAGTTATGGTCCCAAGAGGGCAGATGTTATGTGGGATCTTGGCCCTGCATAAAAGTGTAATATACCTTTATTAATTTACTTCCTTTTTTGTTGTCTCAAAAAAAACAAAAACTGCGTTAAATCATTCGTTAGGCTTGCAAAGAAAGGAGTATAGGAGAGTGATGTAGATATGCATAGATGGAGTCAGAAGAGGCTGAAAAAAAAGTTACATATTCATATCAAAGGGGACATTCATAATGAAAATACTATAGATATCATGACTCTTAGTATTACCTGGAAGAGGATGATGATGAAATGATCACTGTAGCCATGTAGTTCATAGGAGAGCATGATCCAGGAGGATCCTTTCATCAAATATGGTAAGAACCCTAGCCATGTGATCTCCAAGGACACATACCAAGAAAATGCATGCCTCCAGGATCATCGTTAATGGTTCAGTTGTGATAAGCATAACTTTTCTCATACTCCTACAATTCCAGAGTCAGACTTCAAGAAATGAATTGTACGAAAACATTGGGCTTTCTATACTTGTTGTTTGAATGTTGTCACACAATATTATGAGTGGAAATGCCCTCTAAGGTGAGGTGTCACAGATTCCACATGGCACCATTTGTGTGAACCTTCCACTTGAAGGGTAGATGAAGTGAAACGAGTTTCAGTCTCAAGACTAATGCATGAGAGAATTGGATATGGGTTAGGAGGAAAAGAGATGATTTTCTCTGTGAGATTGAATGAGGAGAATCAAGGGTGGCTATGTGATTGAATCAGGAGGATCGCAAGTGGAAATAGAAGATGTGTAATTGGGTATCAGATCCAAATTCCTTGGCTTGTAACATCATGGTGAATGTGAGCAATAGCCCCCAAGCTTGGAGATCATGCGTTCTCACCTTTGCATCTACACACATCACTTTCTTATGATCTTCATATCACCCTTACATCTCCATGAATTGAAAATTATGAAGTGGATCTCCATCAACATTGATACTCATCCTTGTTCTATGAGTGACACCAAATTTGGTGCCATTGTTAGGGAGAAATACTTGAGGGCGAGCATGTGATGGTAAGAGTGTAGACTAGAGATGTTGAAGTTTAGATAATTAGGTTTTTTCTTTAAGTCTCTTGTGATTATTTTAATCCCAATTTTTACGTCAAGCACCTCATCCTTGTTCTATGAGTGACACCAAATTTGGTGCCATTGTTAGGGAGCAATACTTGAGGGCGAGCATGTGATGGTAAGAGTGTAGACTAGAGATGTTGAAGTTTAGATAATTATGTTTTTTCTTTAAGTCTTTTGTGATTATTTTAATCTCAATTTTCACATCAAGCACCTTTATTCATCCCTTTTGATCTCCCCACACCATCACCATCTTTGCTTAATTTCCATGTCCTGACCATATACCCACCTTTATTGTTTTTATGCAGATTCAAGTCCATCATCAACTCCTTTTCACACGAGTTTGAAGCTTTACAAAATTCGAAAGAATTAAAACCTCTATCCGAGAAGGTAGGTCCTAATGAATATTTTGGTGGTCCCTTAACAAAACCAAATTTCTATCGATGCTATTATCAAATTCACACACTATAAGAAGGGGAAAATGAGGATGTGCCTACACATTCGTATTGCCATTGCTACTTCCAAATGATCTCGTGAAGAAGTTTCACATCAGCCATAAAGAAATGAAAAAGAATGGAGTGTTGAAGCTAATCAAATGTTTTTCTTCACACCCAAATTTTCCATAGCATTACATATGTGTATGCAACATTTTGCCTTCCCTGGCCAGGATGATTTCACACAAGCACATATGACAATTTGGTTTCGCTTTTATCTAGAGTAGAATGCTTTACTGAAATTGATCTTCCTCATTGGATCATTGACCTATTGCATGAACCTAAGACCAGATGGCCCATAAAATAGGTAGTTAATGGTTGTTGCACAATCGCATGCATATTTACATGTGTGTAGCTTATGATGTACGAGTGGAAAGAGCACTTACCCAAGCTTGACTTCAAACATATAAAGAGAGTAGAGCTTCCAAATCCCATCAAACCAAGCTAATGAGAGGCAACATACCATGTTTGCAAACTATAGCAACATCACAAACCCCTTTGACTTTCTCATCAGAGCCAATCCCAATCATCCCACTGTTTACCATACATCTCTTATGATCACATTGACGTCAACAGTAGACACTACTGAACAAATCACAACTGAAGAAATAGTAATAGAACGAGAACTGAATTAACAAATACACGTGATGAGGGGATGGGAACATTTGTGTTTCCCACCAATGAGATTACCACACATGACAACGAATCCTCCTTTGATTTCAAAATACTTGATCCACCATATATATATATATATATATATATATATATATATATATATATATATATATATATATATATACATATATATATATATATACATATATATATATACATATATATACATATATATATACACATATATATATATATATATATATATATATATATATATATATATATATATATATATATATATATATATATCTGTGTGTGTGTGTCCCCGTGCGCGTATGTATGTATGCATCTATTATATTATATGTGTGTATTATTTATTATATGTATCTATTATCTATATATGTTTCTATCTATCTATCGCTCTATCTATCTATATATGTATGTATCAATTATCTATATATGCATCTATCTATTATTTATATATGTGTCTATCTATCTATCTATTTATATATTTATATATCTTTATATGTATCTGTGGATCAATATATGCTCGTATGTATCTATCTAATTGTATATGTATGTGTGTGTGGAATTTCTACTTGAAATAAGTAGAAAAAGAAAAAAAAATGAATTTACGCACATAAATATGGGAAATTTGTTAGACTATCAAAAGAAATTGCAATTATCAATTCAAACCAACAAAACACAAATCGGAATACCAAAAATTAAAGAATGCGTAGTGAAGTAGCAAAGTGGAAACAGTAATGGAAAAGGAGATTCTACGTATTCTATAAGACAATGTATTTATGCAAAGCACTCGGATGTGGATTCAATAAATCCAACGCGAAACTATTGGTTTGTACCTCGATGAAGTTTGGTAGGAACTTTTAGACAAGCGATCAAACGTCTAGATACATATGGAAGAGAAATTCCTTAATGTTCTTTCTCTTTCAATATTGGAATCTGAGGAGAATTAGTAGTATAAATAAAACAAGTTAGGGTAATTAGTACTATAAATAACAGAAGAGAGAGAGGGAGAGAGTTAGAAAGAAAGAGAACACAAAATCATTTATTAGATTCTATGTATGGATGTTTTCTCATTATATCATTGGTTTTAAATGTTGAATACTACAATGACATGTCTTCATCTTTAGATTAAAAATAATCTAGGAAGATTTTCTTTTTAATTTTATTAGTTTTCTGTAGCATTCTCTACACGAACATCATCATAGGAAGAAGTCCTGTATCGCATATAGAGTACATTTATATTGTCACATTTCATATATTTTTCTTATTATCAAGCGCATTTCAAGAATATTACCCCATATATTTTAGGCATTTTATCAGTTTGTGTATTGTATTGTCTTAATAATTTACTCGTAACATTCTTGGATTCTTTTCTTAATATATGTGTCATTTCAAATCATCATTGTGTACGTAGAGAATATAGTGCCTGAAAAAATTCTTGTGAAATTCCAGATAAAAAAATATGGGACTAAACATTCCATGAATTTGAATGAAGTCGTAAACTAGTGGAGGATACATAAATCAATGGATAACCCAACGTTGCTTTTATAGTCGAAAAAAGCGGTTGTAAGATCGGTGGTCCTTGAAACTTATTGCTAATAAGAAACATTTTTTAATAACCAATTAAGCGTAGAGTTATATTTAATAAGGTGTTGTATGGAAGAAAGATACACATGAATTATTTTTTTTAGTTAAAGGAAGTTCGGCATTAGCCTACTCTCCCGGACTTGAATTAAATAAAGAAGGAAAAGTACAAGAGAAGGGGACTAGTGCCCCCGGGACCCCCAAATCCCACAAAGCAGGGGAAGCTTTTACAGAGCTTAGATGGCATTACAAAGAAGGTTAATCACCCTCTCATCACCCTCATGAGGGGCTCACTTGGGTTTAAGATTTTTATTGATCAAAAGGAGAACTTGATGATGCCTGAAGGGGAGGGGATTTCTTACAGTTAACAATCCTTTTGCCAAGGAGGAACAATGATTTCTCAATTGACCACTCTTTGGGGGAGTCACCGAAGTTGAGAGCACATCTTTCCTGCCAGATTTTCCATAGGACCTCCCCTCTGATGGCGTTCCAGAGAGTCGCGGAGCAGCCAATCGCTTCTCCCAGCAGGGCTTGCTACCAACTGAGATGTTTCTGAAGTCTGATTTTCTTTCCAACCATCTTCCAGAGTCCGTTGGAGTTGGGGCAGGTAAAGAAGATGTGTGGAACATCTTCGATTGACCGGTGGCAGTGTTTGCACCAGGGAGGAATCCCACAAAGTTTGCTAGCCTTAAGGTTGGTCCAGATTCCATGATGAAGAATTTGCCATAAGAGAACAAACTTTTTGATTTCTATGAGGGGATGCCAGATAGCCATGAACTTCATGTCCCACCGAAGCCGCGCCCATGATAGGCACCACTTCTTATTGAGGTTAATGTGATAGTCAATCGTTTCTTTGAGGTTCGGGATTTTTGATAGACTATTCCCATTGTGCCATTTGAGACCAAGCGAGCTCGATGTGTCGTGTCCCATGAGAAGGCGAGTTTTCTGTCGATCCCAAGTGAGACATATTAGATGAAACACCGGAAAAAGTGGTTAATCCATTTTGTTATAAATAGTAACGGACACAAAATATTATTGACATTTATATTTCTTTCCTCTTCAATCATTTCCTCCTCGAATAGTTGTATGTATGTTTTCTGAGGGGTTTGAAAGCTACTTAAAGTACCACATCCATTAGTTTTAAGATACAAAAGCTTGCGATCAAGGAATGTATAATCAATTATTGATTACCCGTCCATAATTACACCGAATTAAATGCATTTCGTTTGTGATATCTAGATGATTGCTCAAGCAGGGTGTCAATTCTTTTTGTACGCCGAATCGTTCAAGCCCGACAAAAGTACATCCAAACAACGAGATAGTGCTTTTAATTACAAAATTAATTCCAAAGCATGAAGTAATCTTAAACTCGACAATTTTTTTTTATATAAAGGAAGTTCGGCAATAGCCTACTCTCCCGGACTTGAATTAAATTAAGAAACAAAGGTACAAAAGAAGGGGTCTAGTGCCCACGGGACCCCCCAAATCCCACAAAGCAGGGGAAGCTTGGTTGATTCCTAGGTAGCATTACAAAGAAGGTTGATCACCCTCTCGTCGCCCTCATGTGGGACCCACTTGGGTTTGAGCTTGTTGTTGATCAAAAGGAGGACTTGATGGTGCCTGAAGGGGGGGGATTTCTTACTGTTGACAATCCTTTTGCCAAGGAGGAAAAGAGATTTTTCAATCGACCACTCCCTGGGGGGGTCGCCGAAGTTGAGAGCACACCGCTCTCGCCAAATTTTCCACAGGACTTCCACAGGACAATTTTTATGGACTGAAAGAAGAAACAAATTCCTTAATTCCAAAGACGAAACTGAACAGTAAAGCATTTTCCTATAGGACTGAGTCTCTATCTCTAGATATAGAGATACAGGACTGAAAATGTTAGGAATTTGGATGAAGTGGTAAAACATGGAGGCTACATAAATCCATAAATAACCCAAGGTTGCCCTTATAGTGGAAAAAAAAATGGTTGTTCTTTTTCTTATAAGGAGATTTCGCTGTAGTCTACTCTCCCATTCTTGAATTAGTAAAAGAACAATTGTTCAATGAATGGGCTTAGTGCCCTTGGGATCCCCTGTATCCCACAAAGCAGGGATATAATGGTCCAAAAGCTAAGACACACCACCATAGGTAGGATATCTAGGATTCGATGGGAGACATGTTTTTAAAGAGAGATACTCAGAAGTTTGATGATTTTTTCGTCGTCTTCGTGAGCAAACCACTTACTTTTAATCTTGTTGTTTTGCAAGACAAACATCCTGTGGTGTGTGAAAGGCAGAGATTTTTTACAATTACATATTCTTCTATTCAACAGATCATCAGGAAAAAATGGTTTTAAGATAAAGTGATTTCGAAGTGTTTGAATTAACATGAAAATTGTGTTCCTTGAAACTATTTCCTAATATAAACTATGTATTAATAAGCAATGAAGCATGGGGTTATATTTGATAAGGTGTTGCGTGGAAGAGAGAAGTTACACATGAATTATTTCATGAAATACTAGCAAAAGTGGTTCATCCTTTTGTTATAAATATAAATGGTACCGGTATCAGAATATTAATTACATTTATGTTCTTTCCTCTTCAATCATTTTTTCCTCAAATAGTTGTATGGATGTTTTTTTGTGGGGTTCGAATGGTTCTTCAAGTACTTAGCCCATTAACTATAAGATACAAACACTTAATATCAATGAATTCATAGTCAACCATTTATTAAACATGATAATTAATGTTGAGCGTGTAATTATACACGGTTTGGAGACAAATTAAAACTTCTTTGAGCCTCACATGATTGTTTATTTAAGCAATTATTTGCATTTCTTCTGTAATATCTAGATGATTTCTCAAGGACAGTATCCATTGTTCCTGTACACCCGATGATTGAAGCCCCAAAAAAGTACATCCAAACAACATCATCTTGTGCTTTTAATTATAAACTTAATTTACAAGTATGAAATAATCTTGAAAACGACAATCTTAATTGATGGAAAGAAGAAAAAGATCCTCAATTCCAATCACGAAACTAAGCACTAAAGCATTTTCGTATATATGTTCTGAGTTTGTATCTTCTCATCGAAGATGCGCATGTTTTCTTGTACATCTCACATGTGTGCTTCTCCTCAAAGAGTTCAATTCAATATAATATTATTGTCTTCATTACAATCTCAACCTTCAAAGAGTTCAATTCAATATAATATTATTGTCTTCATTACAATCTCAACCTTTAGCTCCATGAGCGCTTGCTTTCAAGTGTCCGCCAGCAGAAGGGACTTGGGGCACTCGGTTTTTCTGTTGTATTGTGGAATGCTATAAGAGGGGAAACCCTTTGGAGCATTTGAAGGGAGCGGTGTGTCGTCAACTTTAGACACACACCTAAAGAATGGTCGATAGAGAAGTCTATGTTTCTCCTTGGCAGAAGAATCTCCAACTGTAAAAGGTCCCCACCCTTTAGGCATCATAAAATGTCTCTCATCGAGAACACCAAGCTTAAACTCAAATGGGCCCCGCATGAGGGGACGTGAGGGTTGTTACCCTTTGCTATATCACTCTCTAGATCTGCAAGTTATGCCCCTACTATGTGGGATTCGGGGGGTCCCGATGGCACGAATCCCGTTCACTTGTATCTTGTTCTTTCATTTTCTTAATTAAAGTCCGGGAGAGTAGGCCAAGGCCGAACTTCCTTTTTATAAAAAACACTTTTAGCTCCATTTCCTTTCTTCATATGAAATCATAAAGCAAACGTTCATGACTATGAAATTATGGAAATATTACCATTGGAAATAGCACACGTTACCATATGTGGCTGAAAACTATAGAAGATTGAAGTACCCAATATGGTAGATTCCACATACAATGTCCTCAAAAAGAATTTTGAATGCATTATGAAAATTTAAAAAGTGTGCACATCATATGATTATTGGAATTTTGTGTACATGTTGAATCAAAGATTTCGAAGTTATTCATTCTAAAGATCTTAGCTGCAGAAAGTTGACATGTATTAGTATGTCCTTTTATCAAGCTTCAAATATTAAACTTTATTATAAATTAAAATTAAGATCTCCATCAACATTTCACAAATCAAGCATTACCTGTCCTCTTTTCTCTCAATAACATATATTGTATCATAAAAGTATATCTAAACACTAACATGTGCCGATATATATATATATATATATATATATATATATATATATATATATATATATATATATATATATATATATATATATATATATATATATATATATATAAGAATTCTTAAGGTATCAATATATGTCAAATATACCAAATTACATAATGAAGTAGAATTTTGTTACTTTTATGAACCATACATGTTATATTTAAAACGTTTAAGCACTTGAATTCTCATGGATCCATTCTTCGCTAGGCCCAAAAACCAAATTTGACATATCTTGCTCGCATCGAAACATTTTAGAAACCAAGAAAAACCACCGTAGCATCACAGAACTCTCTTCAAAATCATGCCAAGTGTCTTCAGCTACTTCCAATTGCTTGATCTGTATGTCTCTCAAAATCACCTAGGACCTTCAAACACCTTAAAATCATGCTTCTCCAATAGATCAAATAATAGGAAATGGAACCATATCAATTGGAAACAAAATGGAAAAGTTATGTGTCTTGAAAATCAAGATGGCGACGTTGGTAGAATCTTCAGAGTGCTGCGAAAAATTCAACTCTTCATAAGACAAAGATTTTTTAAGAGATGTGTAATCCTATTGATCTTCAAAAGGATCCATCATATGTCCAAAATGGACATGGAAAGAGGAAGATATGGCCAAAAAGGTGCCGGCATGTATGCACCTACCATCTTTCAGATGGGTTGAGGGAAAATGGTAAACGGGGTCACTTTGAGGAGTCTAAAATCTCCTCCTAATTTACAATTTTTAGGATTTCTTAACTTTACAAGATAGTCCATACCTTATACTACGGATATATGTGGATTTCCCTAAAAGACCATGCATAAATCAGCTAGCTTTCCCTTTCTCAAAATGGAGGCTTATCCAAGTTAACCCTTGGAAATAAAAAATAATAATGAAAAGTGGGGTTTTGGAGAGCCCATATGCTTTTCTGTCTCTAAAATTTTAGGAAAGTCATTGCTCCTCCTCTTAATCGAGCCCCCATAATACACATACATCCCATTGATTTTCCAAGTCTCTTACAAATAGTTCTAAAATCCTTTGTCCAAAAAGAGAAAGAAATCGAATTTTGAAAAGTATCTACTCGTGAATGGAGCTTATATTTCCTCGTCCTCGAATTCTCCTAATGCACACGCAAAGAGCTTATACCCCATATACAAATATCGTTCCACAACTTCAGCCTATTTACGCGCTAAAAAGTCCATACAACAATTGTAATTGGAAGAGAGATAAAGGGAGCTTCTCCTTCTCCCTCTCCCTCACACGAGTGTGTAGTGGAGGAGAGAGAAACACATTTGTCCTCCCTCTCTCAAATGCTTAAACTTCCAATGAAGCTTGTGCATACACTTGCATGATCTCCAAGCTTTGGGATCTAGTGTTTGCAAGCTTGTGCATGAACTAGTGGATATTCGATTTATCAATAGTGGGCCATATCCACGTTCTTGTAGCTTCTTCGCATGTTGTTTCAATTTGTATACTAACACCAAGTATCCTTCTTTTAAACCCTTATCTTTAATTTGTGCATCTTAATATTCCTTTTGCCTTCTTTTCGCTACATATATTCTTGCTACTGCTCGTACTTTGGTCTCATGCAACTTTTCAATCTGATCCAATTGTTTAGATAGTTCATGGCCCTTCCATTTGTTTTGTTGTGCAACCAGTAAATTAGGAACTAAAAAATCAATTGGTAGAATTGCATTTTGCCAATACACTAAATTGAATGGGATGGTTCTAATACCAATTTTGTATTCCACATGGAAGGCCCATATTGCATGATTCAATTGTTTATCCCAATCTCACCTTCCATTGTAAACTATTTTAGTTAACACTATGCACAACACTTTGTTGGAACTCTCAGCTTGTCCATTTGCTTGGGATGATAAAGGGCTGATTTATTATGAATCACAAGAAATTCATTCATCAGGGATTCAATCACCTCATTGATGAAATGTGTCCCCCTATAGCTAACGATTTCTATTGGAAGTCCAAAACGCGTGGATATTTTCAAACAGAAATTTAGTTCTAGTTTGAGCATCATTTTTCCTAGTCGCTTTTGCTTCTACCCATTTTGTCAGATAGTCCATGGCCACAATAATATATTCAGCATGTGACCCTTTTGCAGGTGGGTTTATTGGTCCTATAAAATCAATACCCAATTTTGAAAATGCTCTAGCATAGATCATTGGTCTTATAGGCATATCATATCTTCTCACTAGATATTTGATTCATTGACATACTTCACAGCTTTGCACATAGGTTTCGGCATCCATATGTAAAGTCGACCACCATAAGCCTGCAAAGAGAATTATTTTTACAGTCTTATCGATTGAAAAATGATCTCCCACTATGCCCGCATGCACCATCTCTAATATAGGCAAATATTCTCCCTCATGGAAACATAATCATAGTTGATTGTCTTTTCCTCTTTTGAATAATTTTCTCCCAATTATGGTGTAATATTTGCACCGTTCCTCCAATGCCCTCTTTCTTGCTAGGTTGGCTCCTTCTTTGTGAGTTTGTGATTTCAAAAACTTCACTAATGCCTTACTCCATTTCTGGTGCGATGGTGGAGAAATGTAAGGAAGAATAATCCTAAAGTGCATTCTTTTGGCATTATTGACAATTCAGAATATATTCATGTGCATCTTTTTACATGTTGGGCTAGTACACACCTTACAACTCTCTTTTCATCCCACTAGTTCACGTGGGCTTGCTCTAGTAGATTTTTGCATTCTTCATCCTCTACACACCTTAATAATAAGACATTAGGTTCCTTGTAATATAGACTGTCGGCCACTATGTGTAAATTTTGAGATTGCATGAACTCTTTTCTGTGTTCCTATTAATCTTGTGGTGTGGTCCATGTGTGAGTATAGGGATCAGTTTTTTTGCCTATTTCGGACACACTTACAAGTTGAATAAGTACGTGTCAGGTAGATCATCTGCCACTCTAGTAGGTGGTTCTCCATGCGTCATCCTAGATAAGTGATTAGCTCTTTCATGAGTGTTTCCCTTTTTCACTACTACTTCAAAGTCGAATTCCATCAGTAATAGAAACCATGTCACTAAACTTCCAGTATTGCAAGGTTTGTTGACCATGTAGATGTTGACATATCTAGGTAGTGATGTGTGTGAACACACTAAGACCACCGGAGCACTTTTTTCCTTCTTTAGGAGGTTTTTTTCCCCAGCTTGTATATACGCTTATAGCCCTAACTGGCTACTTATCTTTGTAAGTATTGTGTGTTGTGCTCCAAGCTTCTTCTTCTTCTTCTTCCTTGTGTTGTTCAGGTGCTCACCTAGACGTCTAACTCCAACAATTGGTATCAGATCAGGTTACTGCTTCATCTAGGGCGTCGTCAACACCCCTCCAGTCACAGTCTTAGAATCGCATGAAATTTGGTGAGCATACTCAAGGTGTTTCAGAGATCAAAACAGCTTTGCTTTGTGGTGCCAAAATCATGATCAGAGCTCGTTTTGGCCTCCGAATGCACTATCACAATGCTTATGTAGGTTATTTCATCTTTTTGTGCCAAAGATATATACCAATTTTCGTTCACTTGTATAAGCATCTCGAACACTGCTACAGGTTTAGTAGAACTCGTGAGGGTAGTTTTGTTCAACTTTTTAAGATACAGTCATTTTTTTGCATCAAGGTATTTTATTCAGTGGCCATGGTTGAAAGCAATGATGTATTCTGTATGTTGGCTATTGAGGATAAGTTGGATGGTATCAATTATCCATTGTGGCCTTATATGATGCATCACATATTGATGGCGTCATTGCCAGGGAGAGAGCTTCGAGGACAAGCGTGTGATGGTAAGACGTAGAGTTGCGACGTTGGATTTGTAGGTAATTTCTTTACTTTTTCCTAATTTTTCTCTTTCTTCATATCCATCATCACCATCATTATCTCACCATCTCTCCATCTCCATCTCCATTGAATTTTTAGTTTTTTGTCATATCACCCTCCCCACTCCATTCCCCTCATTTCACTTGTGAGGGAGAGATTTTACACGTGCTTGTTTGCGTTTTCTGTTGCATTAACATTGCAACTCCCTAGAGATTTTCTAAGGAATCCCTCTAGTGCGCATAAGGTTACACCACTTAATGTGGCAGGCTTAGTAGTGGATTCAAGTTCAAGTAGCAGTAATGTGGCTCCTATACAAGTAGCCACTAGAGCACAAACCTTAAAACAAGATAAGCCAACTGAACAATCAGAGTCAAGTGAATGAGAGGAGCCTAGTAAGAGGAAAACAAGGACATGGAAGGATACCAGAGAGAAGGACAATCGCAAGTGGAATAGAAAGTTGTCTAAATTAGAAGAAAGCTTTAGAGACGTAAAAAGAAAAATAGAAGATATTGCCTTGCAGAATCCCTCACATGTCAAAACTCCATCCACACCTCCTCATCCCACCCCAACACCCATTGTAAATAGACCACAACAAGGTTTTGTTCTTGCAGATCCAACCCGAAAAGGCTTGGAAATGATGTTCAAGGCCTACCAGGATCAACTTCAAGAAGGGCCAACAGTTGCAAACCTAGACAAGAGCTACCCTAGAGCAGATTTGGAGACTGAACGCACAAAGATGTGCATAAAAATGGTAGAACTAGCTCAGGCTATGCTAGAGACTAGTCAATTGTTCAATCAAAAAAATTCTATTCAATCGGATTTGCATTTCCAGGGCTTACTAGAAAGATTGAAGAAGTTGGTAAACAAACTGCATGTTTCTTTACCTGCACAAGCTCAACCAGTTGTTGAAACTGAAAGCTCACCACCAACAAAAGCTTATGTTCATGATTCCATAGATGATGGAGCACCTCTTTCAATTCAATAGTACTCTCAAGAGTTCTTGTGGGAAATACAAGAAGAGAAATGGGCCAAGGGAAGGGTAGTCCTCCTCCTATTTCTGAGATTGATGACCTTCATGATCAATTTCCCCAAGATGTTCCCTCTATTTATGGAGACCAAGCTGAGCAACATGGAGATGAAAGATTAGATTTTGAATCTAATTTTTTACAAGAGTTGCCACAATTCAGAGACCCATGGGAATTTGAATCTCTTCAGATATAGAGCTCCCATAATATTGATAAGAAATGAAGACTAAGTGGTTGTGAGGAACACTAAGGTATAGTGCCATCTCACCTTAGAAGAGCTGCTCAAGGTAAAACCTGAGTTATGGAAACATGTGGCGAATCAAGTTCCAGAACTTGGTTCCAATGTGTCGAAAGCAGGCTCTAAGCAAAAAATACTAGAGATACCTCTAGAAAAAATAGGGGACGAGTGAAGGTGAAGAAGGTAATACTTATCTCCTGATCACCTACCAAGGTAACACAACCAAAGCGATCGTAGATTCGCGTGTTGATGTTGCTATTGCGACCACCTCCTTATGGAAGCAATGGGGTAAACCCGCATTAAGACCAACTAGAATGAAGCTTCAAATGGGTGATGGCCATGTCAAAAGAACTCTAGGATTGCTAGAAGGGATAACTCTAACCTCTTGTGGGGTAGACTTTGAACACACCTTTGCTATATGTGACTTTGGCAAAAATAATGTCTATGAGATGATCCTAGGAAGGCCCTTCCTACAATAATTGCAAATAGTACAGGATTGGGGAACCAACTCCTTGTACTTGTAGCACTTAGGGGTCACAACCAAGGTCAATCTAAAAGATTATACCTTCCGAGATATACCACCCCTACAGTGGAATCCTATCAACAAGGCACTAGATGATTCAATCTCTGTGCATTCTAGAAGTTCTTCTACTCGATTGTGGATGCATGAAGATACTCACTTGTGGATGTGCAAAGTCGTAGAGGAACAAGAAAGACGCTTAAAGGTGAGAGAAGATGGAACTTCTCAAGAAGGTAGACAGGTAAGAGACCCAGCCTACACACCGATGATCTTTCTAGATGAGGAATTTGAGCCTCATGGCTGGGAGGAAATCTTAGCCACCATGGACATTGTTGTGAATGAAGAACAATGGACACCTCATTGTGATGAGGCGGGCTATGATATCTCTGTGTTCATGTATCATCCATTGCTAGAAGAGTGTGACTCCTGTGATGTCATAAGAGAAGAAGAGGATAGCCATTATCTAGAGTCCATTGTGATGGATAGTTGCTTTCACTCAGAGAAGCATTATCTAGAAAATGTAGGAGTATTTACTCAAAAATAAGAAGAACCTATCACAAGCATTAGACTTTATAAATTCAAAGGAAGGAAGTCAAGGTAGTCAAAAGAAAAAGAAAAGAAAATCATTGAAGCAAGAAGAGGAGGAATCATTGTTTGAAGTACTAGAGAATTTCAATAAATATGAAGTTGAAGATCGGAAAATTTTGGTACGAATGCCTAAGAGAGAGGCCATCATAGGAGAAGCATATGATACTAAAGAAAAAACCAAAAGAATTGTTGTAACCATTGAAGAGAATGAAGATTGATGTATGTATATAGGAGAAGGCCTAAGTGCAGAAGAAGAAATAGAGCTAGCTTTATTAAGGGAATATAGGGATGTGTTTGTGTGGCACTATAGAGACTTGAAGGGAGTAGATCCGAAGCTATGATCTCATATGATCCCCATGATAGTTGATGCCAAGCCCACCGAACAGAAGCCCTACACATATAATGACACTTATGCAGCTAAAATAAAAGAAGAAATTGATAGGCCAATTGAAGCTGGATTTATCTATGAGATTGAGCATACTGAATGGGTGTCCCCAGTTGTGGTGGTGCCCAAGAAGAATGGAAAGTTGTGAGTGTGTATTAACCTTAAAAACGTTAATGCCGCTACAATTAGAGATAGCTATCTACTTCCAATCACCGAACATTTATTAGAGCATGTTGTAGGCAAGGAAGTTTTTAGTTTTCTTGATGGATTTTCTGGTTACAACCAAGTAGCCATTGCCCTAGAAGATCAACACAAGATAGCCTTTGCCACAAAATGGGGAATCTTTGCATTTCGTGTGATGCCATTTGGACTCACTAATGCACCTACAGCATTCCAAAGGCTCATGTGTCATATGTTCATCAGAGCCGCGTAGCGTAGTGGCTGACGCCTTGAAGCTGTAGGAAGATGTCCTGAGTTCAAGTCCTGGCTAGACATGCCCATGAGTTTCTCATGATGGGTGCCTCTACCTTACAAGGTTGGGTGTGTGAGTGTGTATTTCCAATTCATTGTACTCTCAAAAAAAAAAGAGCTTAGAAGTATATGTGGATGATTTACGTGCTCATTCCCAATAAAGAAGACTCCACATCCCTGAGCTTAGACTAATATTCAACAAGTGCAGATAATATTGAGTGTCTGTGAACCCAGAAAAGTGTGTGTTCATAGTACGGCAAGGTAAAATACTAGGTCATATTGTTTCTAAGAATGGAATATCTACAGATGAGGATAAAGTAAGAGCCATAGCACAGCTACCGAGGCCAAGGAATGTTAAAGAGGTACAAGCCTTTATGGGCCATTGTGGATATTACCGTAGGTTTATTCACATGTATGCAATTATAGCTAAGCCTCTTTATTCCTTGTTAACAAATTTTGAGTGCAATAACGAATGTGAAAATTCCTTCAAGGAGCTGAAGAGATGTTTGTGCACAGTACCAATATTGGCGACCCTTGATTGGAATAAACCATTTCATGTCCATATGGATGCATCCAATCATGCAATAGGATGTGTGCTAGCACAACCCAATCGTGAAGGAAATCTAGATTTGCCTATTAACATATGCGAGCAGACAACTAAATGCAGCTAAACAAAACTATACAACAACTAAGAGAGAAGGCTTAGGTATGGTATATGCCATGAAGAATTTTAGACACTATCTATTGGCCAGCAAGTTCAAGTTTTTCATTGATCATCAAGCATTATTATATTTGGTCAATAAACCTTGCACTACAGGAAGTTTAGTAAGATTCTTTCTCTTACTAATGGAACATGACTTTGAAGTGGTTGTCACAAAAAGGTAGAACCCACCTTAGGGCAGATCATATTTCTTGCATCACTTCAGGAGAGTCAATTCAAGGAGTGTCTGATGAACTACCTGACGCTTATCTGTTCAATTTAGAAGTTGTTCCTAAATGGGCAAATACGTTGGTACATGTCCTAACCTTCGGACCTACAAATAAGAATGTGAAGAACAAAGAAGAAATTGTAAAATCACAAAAATATCACATATTGGCAGGAAGCATGTACAAACAAGATACATGGGGTGTTTTAGCTTGTTGTGTCGAGGACGATGAACATAGTGGTTTGTTGCAACAAGCCCATGAAGGATTGCTAGCAAGTCACTACTCTAAACAAAGAACATTGCAAACTCTAAAATGTTTAGGAGTGTATTGGCCTAGTATGGACAAAGAAATAAAGGAGTGCATTAAGAATTGTCCAGTGTGTCAGAAGAGACCCCCCGTGGAGCATGCTACCCTTTATCATGTATCATTAATTCCAGATTGGAGCACACCATTGGTAGAATTTATGAGGTCAGGAACACTACCTAGCGAGGCTAGTCTAGCAAGGAAATGAAACATGGAGCAAGAGGCTAAAGACTATGCCTTAGTAGGAGACAATGTATATGAAAGAGGCAAAGATGGTTACTTAAGATTGTGCGTTCATTAATTAGACTATTTGAAAGTCTTAGAAACTGCACATAACGATGTTGCAAGTGGGCAATTCGACCCTGACCAAGTAATTAAGACCATTCTATTCTCAAGACTTTGGTGGCCCACTCTTCATATGGATGCACATACCTATGTGAAGAGATGCGACACATGCCAATATGCACAATATCCAATCAGAAAAGATGAGATGTCCTTGAGGCCAATGATGGGAGGATGCACATTCTCGAAGTGGGGTAAAGACTTTGTAGGTCCATTAACCCCCGAACTAGAAACTCCCATGTAGAGTACATTATTGAAGCTACAGATTTACTTACAAAGTGGGTAGAGGTCAAAGCCACAACAAAGAACGATGCTCAAACAATAGCTAAGTTCTTGTTCGAGAATGTGTTCACGAGATATGGACTACCAATAGAGTTAGTGAGCGATAGAGGCACACACTTCTTGAATGAAGTCATTAAAAATCTTCTCCAAGAATTCTTTGTGATACATAAGAAGTCTGCCCCTATCATCCACAAGCTAACGAAGAAGCTGAGAACACCAATAAAATCCTCTATAACATATGTGGTTCAATTGGCACCCTAGAAGGTGACATCTTGCCCAACTATATTAGTGGATGTCCGGTCAAGCTATATCAAGAACCTCTTATAGAGGATATGCTAAGGAGACTCAACACTTATAAGAAGCGAAAAGAAGAAGAGATAAGAGTTAGAGAAGAAGCACAGGTAGAGGCCAGAGAGTGCATTAGGAAAAAGTTAATGTGACTAGGCCTAGATGTCAATCCTGAAGCCCCACGATATCACATGTCCATGTGCCAAACATCAGGTACAATTGCTTCTCGAATAATTGACCGACATCCCTTTGTGACCTTAGAGGTAGGATATAGAGAGAATGTAAGGCATGTGAGAGCATTGATTGACCGACATCCCTTTCATACTGCCAAGACCTGCAATTAAACATCAATCCCATAGAAGCCTATCTCATAGGATTGGGAGGTGTGGAAACCCCTTGTTTGGCCAAGGTGGAGCTTCCCATCTACCTTCAAGATGTTCCAATGATCATCAAAATGTTAGTGTGTGAAGATGAGGACCTTACACAACCACTTGTCTTGGGCCAAGATTGGATCTACGACCATGCAATCAACGTAAACCTAAAAAGTCAACTTCTACAAGTTTGGGTACATGAACAATGCATTACATTAGAATTAGAGAAGTGCATGATTTCCATGTTTTGTGCTTGACCTTGAGTTCCAACACTCCCCCCCTCTCAAGTCTGTTGTCCCTGACAGACCCTGGTTGTCATAGTTGTTCCAGGTAGTGCTTTGAGAGGTAGTGTCCATTCTATATGAACAAGAGCTGTCTATCTTCCAAATGTGGTAGGGTTAGTTGTCCGATTCTTCATATGTCACTACGAGCCTTTTCAAGTTGTAGTCCCTTTGTATGTGCTTCTTCCTTGGATTCCAACATGATTGTGTCCTTGTGAGTCTCCATTGATGGCCTCTAGATCTTCCAAAGGTGATGTTCATAGGAGTCATGCCAAGTACTCGTAACCCATAATGAATGATGCATAAGTGTGTTCGTGCATGGGTTGAGTAAAATATGTGCCTTGTGCACAGCCTTGTAATGTAGCCCTATGCATGTTTACTTGGGGAATGCATAAAAAAAAACATGGTGCACAAGAATTAGGTCTTGAGCGAATTGCTCAAGGGTCCATTGATGAAGATGTTTCCTAATCTATCAATGTTGTTGTGACACCCAAGTAGAGGATTCTTACCATGAAAGGTTAATCGATATTCCGCTCATGTGTTGTACTCCCATCCTAGTGATTGACCAATGGTGCATCTTCCGTGGTTGATGAATATCCTTGTTGATGATTCACTGATGAGATTCTTTGAGCACTTGGTCCTGTCCTCTCTCTTCAAAGCAGCATTTGCCAAATACTTAGAATTCAATTTCTTTATATTTCTTGACAAACAACATTGGGAAACTACACCAAGCTTAGTTTCACATATTCTCTTTAGCTCACCATAAGCAGGAGTCTTCTCACCCAGTATCCATACAAGGATTTGCAGGGTACCAAAACTACCCCTTGCAGATATCTCCTTGGATGCTCTCATACATATAGTAGTTAGGCATCACTCAAGTTGCGGACCTTCAAGCTCTTCCCTCCTACCATGGTAAGGAGGAACAATGGTTGTGGATGCCCTATTCATGCCAAGTTCTGGACATCTACCAGATAAGGCAGCAATAATATTGTCTGCTAACCGAGACACACTTCTCTCAACACTGACAGATGCCTAGGAATCAATGGTTCCACCTTCAACTAAGCTTGACTCATTCATGTGCCATGAGCCAAACCTAGGAATGAGTTCTCTCTCTCTTTTCCTTTCTTTTTGCTTTTCTTTTTTTGAGGAACAATGGCACCAAACAAGAAGAAAGATGTTAGAAACAATAAGAATAGTTGACATATGTCAATGTGCTCTTGTGCCTGGGACTTTCAAATGTGTCTATGCAGGTCCGTGTAATGTGGACCTATATTAATGCATACTTTGGAAACGCATGACCTCAATGGTGAAAAAGACAGGGTTGTGCAAGGAGCACATGGTTGTTGCTCATCGAGGCTTTCAATGTTACTTGCAGGTATTGATGCCGTCTTTGTTGGAGGTCATTCTTGACAACTCATCATTCCTCCTTATAGGGATCCATTTGAGAACCATGTTCGGTTGCATCGAGATCACCTTGGGCTTCTTCATCTCTGGATGGTTTCTTAAATTTTGTATCCCACGTGGTTGGTTCTTTGGTTCTACAGGGGCTACTAGTGCTTTTAGCTTCCATACCCATACCATTGTTGATGGTCTTCTGACTCTTGTTGAAGAGGTGAGTTGTTCTGCTTTTGGTCTTGGTGTTTGGTTCTGGCCCTTGCCTCACCTTTGGCTTCTTTGTTGATACTTTTCTCATGTGGGAGAGCATAGGTTGTTGTATATGTAAGAGCTTCTTGGGTACCCATATTTGTAATTGTTCTTGTTGAGCTGTAGCTAACTTCTTAGGCACCCAAACTTGTCGCACATCTTGTGGTTCAGCTTGTCATAGTTCCTTCATTCGTCTACTAGCATGGTTCGCTTGTTTAGATGGGAATTGTTGTGACAAGGTTGGTGGTTGCTCTCCTTTTTGTACCCAGATTTGCTTCATGCATGGTTATTATTTACTAGTTTAGTCAAGACATTACATAGGATCTTGTTTGGGCTCTCAGCTTGTCTATTAGCTTGGGGATTATAGGGGCCAGACTTCTTATGTATCACCAAGAATTCTTGGAGAAGATTTTCTATGACTTCATTCAAGAAGTGCATACCTCTATCACTTATACACCCTCTGTATCTTGTTTGTACATACTTCCTGCTTTTGTGATTTTACAATTTCTTCTTTATTTGTTCTCGCATTCTTATTTGCTGGTCCAAAGGTTAGGATAGGTACCAACTTATTTTCCCATTTCGGAACAACTTCTAAATTGAACAGATAAGCATCGGGCAATTCATCAGACACTCCTTGCGGTGACTCTCCTAAAGTGATGTGAGAAAGATGATCTGCCTTGAGGTGGGTTCTGCCTTTCCGAACAGCAACTTCAAAGTCATATTCCATTATTAAGAGGAACCATCTTACTAAGCATCCTGTATTGCAAGGTTTATTGACCAAGTACAATAAAGCTTGATGATCGGTGAAAAACTTGAATTTATTGGCCAATAGATAGTGTCTAAACTTCTTCATGGCATATACCATGCCTAAACCTTCTCTTTTTGTTGTTGTATAATTTCGCTCAGCTGCATTGAGTTGTCTACTAGCATATGCTATGGGGAAATCTAGATTTCCTTCACTTGTGGGTTGTGCCAATACACATCCTATCGCATGATTGGATGCATCCACATGGACATGGAATGGCATATTCCAATCAGGAGTGTTCAGTACTGGTGCTATGCACAAACATCTCTTCAGCTCATTGAAGGATTTTTTGCATTCATTGTTCCACTCAAATTTTGTCAACAAACCATAAAGAGGTTTAGCTATGATTGCATACATGTGAATAAACCTGTGGTAATATCCACAATGGCCCATAAATGCTTGTACCTCTTTAACATCCCTTGGCCTTGGCAACTCTGCCATGGCTCTGATTTTTTCCTCATCTGTCGATATTTCGTTCTTAGGAACAATATGACCTAAAATTTTACCTTGATGCACCATGAACACACACTTTTTTGGGTTCAAACACACTTGATATTCTCTACACTTGTTGAAGATTTGTCTGAGCTTAGGGATGTGGTATCTTCTTTCTTGGGAATGGGCACATAAATCATCCACATATACCTCTAGGCTCTTTCGTAAGAATTCTTTGAAGACATGACACATGAGCCTTTGGAAGGTTGCAGCTGCATTGGTGAGCCCAAACGGCATCACACGAAATGCAAAGATTCCCCACTCTATGGCAAAAGCCATTTTGTGTTGATCTTCTAGGGCTATGGCTACTTGGTTGTAACCTGAAAATCCATCAAGGAAGCTATAAACTTCCTTGCCTACAACACGCTCCAATAAATGTTCAGTGATTGGAAGCGGATAGCTATGTCTAATCGTAGCGGCATCAACGTTTTTAAGGCTAATACACACTCGCAACTTTCCATTCTTCTTGGGCACCACTACAATGGGGGATACTCATTTAGCATGCTCGATCTCATAGATAAACCTCACTTCAATCAACTTGTCAATTTCTTCTTTTATTTTCCCTACATAAGTGTCATTATAAGTGTAGGGCTTTTGTTTGGTGGGTTTTGCATTAGCCGTCATGGGGATCGTAGGAGAGCATATTTTTGGATCTACTCCCTTCAAGTCTCTATAGTACCATGCAAACACATCCCTATATTCCCTTAATAAAGCTACAAGCTCTATTTCTTCTTCTGCACTTAGGTCTTCTCCTTTGTACGTACATTGCTCTTCATTCTCTTCAATGGTTACCAAAATTTTTTTGGTCTTTTCTTTATTATCATATGCTTCTCCTATGAAGGCCTCTCTCTTAGGCATTCGTACGAAGATTTTTCGGTCTTCAACTTCATATTTCTTGAAATTCTCTAGTACTTCAAACAATGATTCTTCCTCTTCTTGTTTCACTGCTTTTCTTTTCTTTTTCTTTTGACTACCCTCACTTCCATCCTTCGAATTTATCGTTTAAATGCTTGTGATAGGTTCTTCTTCTTTCTGGTTAAACACTCCAACATCTTCTAAATAGTGCTTTTCTGAGTTAAAGCAACTATCCATCACAATGGAATCCAGATCATCTTCATTCTCCTCTACTTCTATGACATCACTAGGATCACATTCTTCTAGCAAGGGCTGACACATGAACAGAGAAATATCATAACCTTCCTCATCACAATGAGGTATCTACTGTTCTTCATTGATAGCAATGTACATGGTGGCTAAGATTTCGCCCCAACCATGAGGCTCGAATTCCTCATCTGGAAAGATCATCAGTGTGTAGGTTGGGTCTTTAACTGATCTATCTCCTTGAGAGGTTCCTTCTTCTCTTGCTTTTAGGCATTTCTCCTCTTCCTCTATGACCCTACACATCCACAAGTGAGTATCTTCATGCATCCAGGATGGATCAGAATTACTTTCAGAATGTATTTAGATTGAATCTTCTGGCACCTTGTGGACACGATTCCATTGTAGGGGTGGTACATCTGTGAATGTAAAATCCTTAAGATTGACCTTGGTTGTGACCCCTAAGTGCTGCATGTACAAGGATTTGGTTCCCCAATCCTGTACTATTTGCAGTTGTCGTAGGAAGGGTCCTCTTAGGATCATCTCATAGATATTATTTTTACCAAAGTCACATATAGCAAAGGTGTGTTCAAACTCTACACCACAAGTGGTTAGAGTTATCCCTTCAAGCAATCCTAGAGGTCTTTCAATATGGCCATCAGCCATTTGAAGCTTCATTCTAGTTGGTCTTAAGGTGGGTCTTCCCCATTGCTTCCACAAGGAGGTGGTCACAATTGCAACACCTGCACCTGAATCTATGATCGCTTTGGTTGTGTAACTGTGGTAGGTGATTGGAAGATAAGTATTACCTTCTTCTCCCTCACTCATGTTCCTATTTTGTCTAGAGGTATCTCTAGAACTTTTTTCTTAGAGCCTACTTTTGAGATATTAGAATCAAGTTGTGGAACTTGATTTTCCACATGCTTCCATAGCTCTTGTTTTACTTTGAGCAGCTCTTCTACGGTGAGATGACATTGAACCTTAGTGTTTTCACGATGTCACTGTTTCTTGGAACCATTGAGTCTTCATGTCTTACCAATATTATGGGAGCTCTCATCTGAAGAGATGGAGATTCCCATGGGCCTCTGAACTGTGGCAACTCTTGTAAAGAATTGGATTCAAAATCTAATGTTTCATCATCTTGTTGCTCTACTTGTTCTCCATAAACAGATGGAATGTCTTGGGGAAATTGATCATGCAGCTCATCAATTTCAGGAATAGGAGGGGGATTATCCTTCTCCTTGGTCCATTTCTCTTCTTGTATTTCTCGCAAGAACTCTTGAGAGTACTGTTGAATTGAAAGAGGTGTTCCATAATCTATGGAATCAGGAACATAAACTTTCGTAGGTGGTGAGCTTTCTCTTTCAACAACTGATTGAGCCTGTGGAGGTAAAGAAACCTAGGGCTTGTTTACCAACTGCTCTAATCTTTCTAGTAAGCCCTAGAAATGCAAATCGGATTTGATAGAGTTTGTCTAATTGAACGATTGACTGGTCTCAAGCGTAGCCTAAGCTAATTCTACCATTTTCATGCACATTTTTGTCCATTCAATCTCTAAATCTGCTCGAGGGTAATTCTTATCTAGGTTTGTAATTGTTGGGCCTTCTTGAAGTCCAACCTAGTAGGGCTTGAACATCATGTCCAAGCCTTTTGGGTTGGATCTGCAAGAACAAACCCTCGTTGTGGTTTATTTACAGTGGGTGGTGGGGTGGGATGAGGTGGAGTGGATGGAGCTTCGGCATGGGAGGGGGTTTGAGATGCAATATCTTCTATTTTTGTTTTTGTGTCTTTCAAGCTTTCTTCTAGTTCAAATAACTTTTTAGTCCATTTGCGGATAGCTTTCTCCCTGGTATCCTTCCATGTTCTTGTTTTCCTCTTACTAGGCTCTCCTAATTCACTTGACTATGATTGCTCTACTGGTTTATCTTGTTTTAATGTTTGTGCTCTAGCAATTGCCTGTATAAGAGTGTTGGTAGCAGTCAAGGCACTCAAGGACTTACGAGATAAGGAAGCCAATGAAGAGAATCAGAGAAAAGAGAAGGGCCAAGTAGGTAAAGCATTCAACGGAGATCTGGAAAATAGGCCTATCATTTTTCATGAATGAATATTTCCCACATAGTGATTTTAGTCACTTCACACCAATGTAAATATCATTTTTGATAATGTCTACTCCATTTTGTATAAGCCAAGGAGTCCTTGAGCTTGGGGAGTATTAGTAGTATTTATGTACCAATTTTCATAATTTTCAGAGCTCGTTTGCACCTCCAAAATAGCCTTAGAACCTAATTTTTGACTAGGCTAGACACTAGGTCTAGACATGACCAAAGCTAGTCAAAAACTATAAAAAGAGCTAGAGAGTTCATTTTTGAGATTATCTTATTGTAGATTTGAACTTGTATGAGCACTCTTTTGCAATAGAAGTGATTCCATTGTCTCTCTCTCTTTGTTCTTGCCTTGTGTGCACGTGTGTGTGTATGTGTGTGCATGATTGTGTGATTCTCACTCACACACTTGTGCCATCACCTATTCGAGGTCTTCATACCATCCTCACGTCTTCCCGGATCGAGCTTTGAGGACGAGCGTGTGATGGTAAGACGTAGAGTTGTGACGTTGGTGTCTTAGGTAATTTCTTTACTTTTCCCTATTTTTCGCTTTCTTCCTTCACCATCATCATCACCATCATCACCCTCACCACCCTCACCATCTCTCACCTCCATCTCCATCATTGAAAAAAATTCAATTTTTTGGTCATATCACTTTCCCCCTTCCATTTCCCTCATTTCACTTGTGAAAGAGAGCGAGAGAGTGATTTGTGTGCGCTATTTTTGCATGTTTCTTGAGTGTTCTTGCAGGTTTTGGTTGTATCATCATCTCCAACAGGTCGTGCAGGTATGGAAAGCTCTACATAGTCTCCGGGGCATTGATCTCTGTCAATCACGATTGACAAAAAAAAAATCACTCTTTTGGTAAAACAAAGTGTACCACTATAACACACATAATGAGCACATTGCAAATCACTAATTAAAACTAAAAAATTCCATGATTCTCTTTCAATTGTGACTGATACTGTCGATCGCGATCGACAGCCACGATTGATAGATTCTGTCAATCACGACCGATAGATCCTGTTGATCGCAACTGACAGACCACGAGGGACTGTCACCTAAGATTCAATCAATCGCGATTGACACCGTCGATCGCGACGGACTGAAAATTCATGATTGACACTAGAATTCGCGTGTACAGGTGTCCATCACAACGGACACAACCCCAATTGATTGAAATTACGACGGGAATTGTGGAAAAAGTGTCGATCATGATTGACACCATCAATCATGATTGACAGATCCCACGGCCGACTCTGTCGATCGCAATTGACACAGTCAATTGCATTTGATGTGTCGATCGCGACTGACAGGCCCGACAAACACCTCTGTCAATCGCGATTGACAGACCTATCGATCGCAATTGACATGCATTTTTGGCAAAATTTTTAGGGTTTTTTGTTCCAAATTTTGGGGTAATTTTGGGCATACTTATCAAGTAATTAGCACTTTGTGAGGTCCCTACACTAGTAACTTGAGAAAAAACCTGTTTAACTGTTAGCCTGTTTGAACGCTATCTTAACCCCAGAATCCTGAACAGTCATAAATTCCCCATACGAAATCTATTCAGAGTGATCTTGGGCTCATTGGAAAGCTCGTTTCGAATCCCACTAATACAGGGAGTTATAGATAGGTATTTTGAAGTTGATCATACCCAAGGGGAACAAAACTAAGGGATCTCTAGAATTGTTTTCCATAAAGACAAAGGGCAAATTGATATCTGAATTACATGAATGAAAGTGATTTGTTATGTCATTTGAATTCAAGTCTTGAGCTAATTTTGGGACTTTTACAGATCCACTAAGAGCATCGAACGACATTCAAAGCAAGAGTGAGCGCAAGCTTGAGAACACACTTCATGGGCTTACAAGGGCAAGGGATAAGCAACTTGAGGTTGGATTATTCTCAACTCCCTCTGTCAATTCCTAGCTTAGGCTAACTGCGAGTTGTGTTGGAAGTAAATCAAGGTGACGATAGGCATCTGTCAAGTTGAAGACTCTTAAATACTCAAGTTGAAGCATAAAAATATAAACTCTTTATGATCGATAACTTAAAAGCAAAAGAACTTAACGTGGTACGATCAACTAAAAGTGCAGAAAATTCACTTAAATATTCCTGATGACGTAATATCAGACAAGATCATAAACACGATAATCAACTAAAAAAGAACCAAGTGACTGATATAAAGCGATTTGCAACGAGGTTGTACTTGGGTAAGATTGTAGTTGTGAAATCAGGCATATGAACCTGAGATCAGGACGACATCTGGGGAGAGATTGACAAAGCCTTAGGTGTTCAGAGTCTAGTGTCAATCACACTGCTAGGTCTTGGACTTAGCAGTTGAGCAATTATTCACACTATCCTAGCTCTGAAACTAGCGAATCAGAGATGTCTCAAGGTATGGAATGACCCACAGGGAGTTCAGGTGTGGCTTACTTGCAAAAGGTTGAAGGTCCCTACAAGACTCAACAGGAATACCTTAGGACCAACCAATTAGGTGCTTGCATCTATGAGGACGGCCTAAGAAGAGCCGTGATCCAAATTAAAAACCCTGACCAACCTATTGGACTTGAACATCCAGTAGTCAAGTTTGAAAATGGTGCATACATGGACAAATAAGGAGCCCATTTCGACATAGGAGACCTAGAGCAAGGGAACATAGGTGGAGAGCCTAAAACCCCTCGAGGCAAATCAGTTCTCACTAGAATCATCACGCCATAGTGGGTTCCCCAAGACAATAAGAGCATAGATCTGCTCTTAAACCGAGAGATCGAGGAACCCTTTTGGAGGTATAAGCCTAATCAGCTGAATGAGGTAGGAACGATGACAATCTATGAGTTCAAAGATCCTGATAGCCCAGGAAAAGTGACCTATTTAGACAATACTTCAAAGAGGATCTTTGTGGTCACAGAGCATGGTAGGCATGCCGCCACTTGGAAGGGTGAATTTATTTTTTTCCCAACCAAGATCTAATGTCTCTTATGGCCACCAAGAAGCTGGAACATCCCAAGCTCATGGAGCTCAAAGCGATAGAAGTAGAGACAGGCAAGAGGTAAGTTTTGACAACCCCTTGGGAAGAGAAAGGATGAGAACAGAGATGGATAGAGTGGAAATTGAGAGACCTAGAGCCCTAAGAAACTAAAGAAATGCTGAAGATTTTCCTTTGCCAAGGCCTAGGGAACACACTAGAACCTTGAGGCCAACCCAGCTGGTTAAGTCCATGAAGAACTACTTCGATGGCATGGGAGACCCATATGATCATGTGGCCGAGTTTAGGCAAGTCTTGAGAGCTGAACAAGTTGAGGACCTATTCACGTGGTACAATGCTTTCGGTCTAACCCTAAGAAACACAACCCTTACCTTGTTTCAACCACTAAATGAGAGACAATTTAGGAACATAGACCAACTTCTAGAGGCTTTTATTACCGAATTCTCTAAGAGTGGCATACGGCATAATACTTCCTCACTGATTCACAGCTTTAAGCAGACACCTCAAGAGAGGATTAGACTTCTAGGAAGAAGGTTTAGGCAATACCTAGAGAGATTTCCTATTCCTGAGTTACCCACACCAGCCAAACAAGTGGATTTATTCTTGGATGGACTGCTAAGCACCAAATTGAGATCATATGTGTACTTGAAGAACCCTAGGACCATAGAAGAGTGTGTACGCATGTGCATCGACATTGAGGATAACCTAAGGAAGGAATTAGAACGTTCAAAAATCTACAAAGATTCAGATAGTTCTACTATCCTCACTTCCATGAAATCCACATCTACTGAGGAACTTGCAAAGAAGGTAGCTCAAAAGTTAGGAGTATCAAGCAAAGAAATACCAAGGTTTGCCCTAGTAAAAAGATGCTATACTTGTGGAGGTGACCATATGGTGAACATATGTCCCATTATGGCTCAACCCCAAGTGAATCCTAGTAGCCAATACTGCACCAAAGAATAGAGATACACTAATCACACAGCGCAAGATTGCCCATACAATAAGCAAGTAGTTAGGCAACTGTACCCACAACCATACCCTCAACATGGAAGATACCAGAACCAGTACCCATCTCAGTAGTATGCTAGGCCTCAACAACCCTACCAACCACCATATCGTGTTAGCTCAGCAACCTCCAACCCCAACTAATGTGATTCTGTTAAAGTATACAGCTGTAGAAGAGAATCTGAATAGAGCAAGTGCCAATAACACCATTGCTTTCATAAAGTGACCCTAGTGATCATAGCTTTGACTCTACTCATGTTGATAGCCCTCAGGCTTACTACATGCAGTCACCTGAGCATAATGAGTCATATTACTATGAAGATCCAAGTGAACCTAGTTGGGAGCCAGAGTATGCAAATGTCATGTACTCTAACCCCAACTCTAGACCTCAATCTAGGAAAGTAATACCCCCATTTCCTAGAGGACCGTGCTATTGATGTCAGGGAGATCACTTCATTCGTGATTTCCCTATGCCTGTGCCTACACAACCCCAATCTGTGACAATTCAAGGTTTTTATCCCGATTGTGGAAAAGATCGTCTCTTGCGAGATTGTCCTAAGAATCCTAACAATGCACCAAAAATCACTCCTATCAACGTTATTGGGTTATTTGTAGACTCTACAGGAAGTGTAACATCCACTACACAAGTGCAAGTGGTCACTAGAGCCAAAGCTTTGCAACAAAACCAAGGTTTAGGTCAAGAAAAGAGTTGTGAGGTTAGTGAAACTAAGAGCGTAACTAAGAAAAGGACCAGAGCTTGGAAGGATAGTCACGAGAGAATGAAAAGGCAATTGGCAAAGAAGATGAGTGAACTCGAGGAAAGCCTAAGAGAAATGAAAGCCAAGATAATTGAACTCACTCTCTCTCACACTACTCCACCACCAGCATTCCATCTCCTTCCAACCCACCACCTTACAACCCACCTCACACAATCCCACCACCCCCTAGAGTAGGATCAGTCTTAGTAGATCCCACTCCCGAGGACCTAAACTTGATGCTTAAGGCATATCAGGCTAGAATCAGCAAATGTAACGGATCATGAAAAGTGTTACCTTAGAGCTGAATTAGAGCTTGAACGAGCTAAAATTTGTGCTAAGATGGTGGAATTGGCTCAAACCATGTTTGAAGCCAGTCGCCTCTTTAACATCTCTAGTTCAGCTAAGACGCAGTTGCACTTTGATGGACTACTAGAAAGATTGGAGAGGCTAATTGCAAAATCTGAAAAGGACTCCGCTTCTCAAAGTAAGGACAAGGCAAGTGAAAGAATAATCATTCCCCCCCTAGGAAGCTTATGTGCATAACTCCACTGAGCTAGACACCTCTTCTTCTATGAATCAGTATTCACCAGAATTCCTACGAGAGATTCAGGTAGAGAAATGGGCTAAAGAAAGTGAAGTTCCTCCTCCCATTGAACTTGTGGATGAAGCGCATGATCAATTCCCAGAAGACATTCCTTCCATTTATGAGGAGCAGGAGAGTGTCCAATCTCATGAGAGATTAGACTTTGATTCTAATTCCTTACAGGAACTACCCCATTTCACAGCCCCATGGGCGGCTAAGTCTACTTGTATGAGAGCTCCCACAGTCATGATAAGAAATGAAGACTCAGTCATACCTAGGAACACGGAGGTCGTCAAGAACACTAAAGTGCAGTGCAACCTCACTTTAGAAGAGCTACTCAAGGTTGGGCCAGAACTGTGGAAACATGTAGCCAATCAAGTGCCAGAAGTAGCGAAACCTCGTTCTTAGGTGGGATCTCATAGAACAGTGCCAGAAATACCCTTGGACATGATAGGAGACATGAGTGAAGGAGAAGAAGGAAACACCTATCTTCCCATTACCCATCAAGGGTACACAACCAAGGCAATCTTGGATTCAGGTGCAAGAGTTGCTATTGCTACCACTTCCCTATGGAAGCGTTGGGGAAAGCCAGCACTCACACCAACGAGAATGAAATTGCAGATGGCCGATGGTCACATTGAGAGAACCTTGGGACTACTAGAAGGAATAACTCTCACTACATGTGGTGTTGAGTTCGAGCATACTTTTGCTATATGTGACTTTAGCAAGAATCATGCCTATGAGATGATTCTGGGAAGGCCATTTATGCGGCAGTTGCAAGTGGTACAGGATTGAGGAACCAATTCCTTGTACTTGCAACACTTGGGTGTCACTACCAAAGTTAATCTCAAGGATTACTCTCATGGAGATGTACCCCCCATCCAATGGAATCCCATCCATAGAGCCAAATATGATACTGAGTTAGTGCATTCCATAGGGACAGGATCCTCATGGATGCATGAAGACACATAGAGAGAAAAAGCTAGAGAGATAGGTGCGAAGGAAACTCATAGATCAATTCAAGACCCAGCCTATGCACTTGTAGTTTTCCCTGACAAAGAATTTGAACCTCACGGTTGGGTAAAAATTTTAGCAACAATGGATGTAGCCATCAATGAAGAACAATGGACACCCCACTATGACGAGGATGGCTATGACATTTCAGTCTTCACAATAGAGCCACTCATGGGAGATTCGGTTATTGAAGAATGTGAACCTAACACTGATGCATTCAAGGATGCAAGTGACTCCGATCTAGAGTCAATTATCATGGACCCGCCTTTCACATCAGATGAAGAATATTTCTACAAAATAGAAGCTCACCCTCAGAAACATGAAGAACTTACAAATGATGTAAGATTAGCCACACAGGTAACCAATAAAAAGCCCCTGTACTCCCTTTTGACTAACTTTGAGTGGACAGAAGAATGTGAGAACTCCTCTAATGAGCTCAAGAGAAGATTGTGTTCAGCACCAATCTTGACCACACCAGATTGGAATAATCCCTTTCATGCTCATGTGGATGCATCCAACTATGCCATTGGATGTGTTCCTACAGGTGAAGGTAACATGGATCTACCAATTGCTTATGCAAGTAGGCGATTGAAGGCTATAGAAAGGAATTACACCACTACTGAACAAGAAGGATTAGGCATGGTATATGTGGTTAAAAAGTTTAGACACTATTGCTTGCAAATAAGTTTGAATTTTTTACTGATCATCAAGCACTATTATACTTGGTAAACAATCCATGTAATATAGGTAGATTAGTAAGATGGTTTCTCTTACTAATGGAATATGACTTTGAGGTAGTGGTGAGGAAAGGCAAGAATCATTTGAGAGTAGACCATCTCTCTAGGCTCACATCTGGAGATGCCCCACAAGGAGTATTGGATGATCTTCTTGATGCTTACTTGTTTAATTTGGAAGTTGTACCTCAGCGGGCCAAGAAATTAGTGCCAGTATTGACATACGGCCCTAACCACCTAATAATAAACACTCAAGATAGGGAGGTAGTAAAAGCTCAAAAGTACCATATCATGGCGGGAAGTATGTACAAGCATACAGATTAGCTTTTTGTGTGGAGGAGGATGAGTACGCTAAATGGTTGCAATTAGCACATGTAGGTGCATTACAACAACACTAATCAAGGCAAAGAACCCTACAGACACTAAGGAGACTCAGAGTACATTGGTCTACTATGGAAGCACATGTCCATAAAGTGTGTAAAGAATGCTGAGTCTGTTGTGATAGACCACCTATGGAGCACGTTACACTGTACCAAATGTCTCTAATACGAGATTGGAGCGAACCATTAGTAGCCTTCTTGAGGACGAAAACATTCCCTCAAGATATGACCCTGGCTATGCAAAGAAGCTTAGAACAAGAAGCTTTAGACTATACACTCATTGGGGATAATCTATACAAATGTGGTAAAGATGGTTACCTAAGATTATGTATTCATGAGAGCGAATATCTTAAGATATTGGAAACTGCTCACCAAGGTGTAGCAGGAGGACACTTTGGTCCAGATCGGGTGATCAAGGCAATACTATTTGCAGGTCTTTGGTGGCCCACGCTTCACATGGATGCACATACCTATGTGAAGAGGTGTGATGTTTTTCAGCGAACGCAGTATCCTATACGTAAAGATGAGATGCCATTGAAACCTATGATGGGTGGACGTGCATTCTCTAAGTGGAGAATAGACTTTGTAGGTCCTATTAATCCCCCAACCAAGGGTCCACATGCTGAATACATCATTGTAGCCACGGATTATCTAACCAAGTGGGTAGAGGTAAAAGCTACGATAAAGAACGATGCTCAGAAAATTGCTAAGTTCTTATTTGAGAATGTGTTCACAAGATACGGGCTACGTATAGAGCTAGTAAGTGATAGAGGCACTCACTTCTTGAATGAAGTCATTGAAAATTTGCTTCAAGAGTTCTTGGTGATACACAAGAAGTCTGCCCCCTATCATCCACAAGCTAATGGGCAAGCTGAAAGCACAAATAAGATTCTCTGCAATGTCCTGACCAAACTAGTGAATAATAAACGCTCTGATTGGGACAAACAACTACACCATGCTGTTCGGGCGTACAGAGTTGCCTATAAAATGGTACTCCAAGCCACACCCTTTCAGATGGTATTTGGCCAAAATGCAGTGCTACCATTGGACTTCTTGATACCTACATTGAAAGTAGCACAAGAGCATGACTGGATAGGCCATGAGCTCTCCTCTAGAATCTTTGATCTCGAACGACTAGGTGAAACAAGATTAAGAGCTGCAATAGGAATTTATGCAGCCAAGAAAAGACAAAAGGCATATTTTGATGCACATGTGAAGAATAAGGGCTTGAAAGTAGGAGACCTAGTCCTAGTCTACACTTTGAAGCAACATGCAAAGAAATTAGAGAAGAGAGGTTATGGACCAATGATTATCAGGATCTCCACAAGTGAAGCAGTTAAACTAACCACTCTAGAAGGCAACATCGTACCAAATTACATTAGTGGATATAGAGTCAAGTTATATCAGGAACCCCTCATGAAGGAAATGATAAATCGACTCCATACTGCAAAGAAACGTAAAGAAGAGTGAATTCGAGAAGAAGTAGAGGCAGAAGCATTGGAACGCATCCAAAGAATGAAATTGAGAAGACAGAGTAGAGATCAGCCTAGGACAGATGCCTATGCAGATCCAGGACATCATATGGCTATGTGTGAAGTCTCAGGTGTAAGTTCCCATAGAATAAGTGATCAACGTCCCTTTGTAACCCTAGAGATAGGACAAGGAAAAAGTGCAAGGACTGTACGGGCCCTGATTGACTCACGTGCAGCCACTAGTGCTGTTAAACTTTCTTATTGTCAAGAATTGGACTTAGTTGTCAATCCTGTGGAAGCTCAACTCATAGGATTGGGAGGTGTGGAAACCCCTTGCATCGGCGAGGTGCAACTTCCTCTCTACATTCAAGATGTTCTCTTAACATTTAAAGTGCTAGTGTGTCAAGATGAGGATCTCATTGAGCCTCTTGTCTTGGGTCAAGACTGGATCTATGATCATGCAGTCAACCTAAACATAAGAAGTGGACTTCTTCAGGTCTTGGTAAATCAGAATCGCATTACAGTTGAGTTAGAAAATGAAGCACTCAAGGAACTAGGAAAGGCATAAACTCCTGGTCCTTCCAGGAGTACACATGAAGATGATGATGCTATTTTTGTCCAAAACTATGTGTTGCAAAGGGATGATTGTCTCAACAAAGAAGTCAGGGATATGATGGAACTCCTTTCTTTTCCAAAAGCCATAGGGATACAACAACCAAAGGCAGATCAAATGCAGAAGAAGTAGACGACCTATGCTCGAAACCAAAAGAAAGTACAAAGCAAGATGTCTCAGCCACCGAAACAAGTGTGGATGCAGAAAGGCAAGCATCCTGTTGCAGTCCAGTCATGACCCCTGGCTCAACTTCATATTAGTGATCAATGACAAGACACTAATAAGAAGTCTTTCAAAAATTCTTTTACAAAAGTAAAGTCTATCTGGGTGCCGAAGAAGTCAATGAAGACTGACCCACAATCAAGAAAAATTTGGGTGCCTAAGGCTTGCTTGCGGGCTCAAATAGCCACACATAAACCACACCATGTACAACATGATTCACTCATACAAACAACTGATACCCACTCTCATTCGACACGCACAAACACCTATTCGTCCATGAGCACGAGTAGAATCACTTGTAAATGGGTCCCTAAAAAGCCTCATTTCCAAGTAGACATTCTGATAAAGCCCTCCAAAGTCTCCACAAAATCAAAAGAGAAAGCCATCCACTATGTTTGGCATCCCAAACCTTGTAATAAACCACTCGATCCCATTGTAAAGCCACCTCTGCTTACTAACTGTATCCACACTGCACCCCACCACCCCATTTAGCACATAGGAGGCCTGCATCTGCTAACCACACTTCACACTCACAACCACACGAGCACTAACTAACTGACTAACTACGTCACAGTTCATCATGTTAATGTTGTAATGGGGACACTTGACCACTTTGTGTCCATTTGCAATGTTAACATTCATTTGTATATTCTCACAAAACCGGCGACCGATTTCCTCAATATGATCGAGGCTGCAGGAACGAGCTCCTAGGCAGGCACCAACCCTGAGATAGTAGACATTGAAAGTCTCCCTATTCAGGAGTAGTTGAAGGAAAGGCCACAGGCATTGAGAGCATTACATTTCATACCAATGCAAAATCCCCCCCAAGGGCACACATTGCCAGTAAGCAAGAACTCCCATTGGTTCAGTGAAGTTGCAGGACCCCTTCGAGAAGGCACCTATTTATGGGAGGCTGAGATAAATTTTAACGAACGCTTGGGCCGCTATCATTTCTTTACACGAGAGTTTGAGAGTCTTCAAAACAGTGAAGGATTGCAACCAATATGGAAGAAGGCTGGATTGTATGATTACTTCAAAGCTCAGTTACCAAAGATGGACCTCTTGAGATGTTCATGCCTGATTAGCACCCTCACTCCCAGTACAGATAAAAAGGGGACAAGCACCTTTGTGCTACCTTCTCTCACAAGAGGAAATGAATTGAAGCGCTTCAAATTGACGAACAATTTGGTAAGGGAAGCTCTAGAAATGAGAGGTATGCACATCCCCACAAAGAAAGAAATACGCCTACTCAAAACATACCCCGAAATGGTGCGCACGTGGAATAATATGCACTTATACATTTAGTATAACCCCTGCTATTGCCCTCTGTTTGGATGTAGATCATGGCCCGAGTACACCAAAACAGTGAAGACCATCAAAGGATGTGATAAATGGCTAAACTATGTATATTTGGCACCACCTCATGGCCAACCCATGGTCGCATACATGATTTCAACCATTCGACATTGGGGAATCAAATTCAAGAATGTACCAGACATCATGGCACAGACGTGCCTCAAAATATTTGAGCTAATGCTGGTCACATTCTGGACCTTTACAAATGTCAAAGAACCTCACCTTTCCGCCCTAGGATTCAATGAAGGCAACCAAGACCTCGTCTATGATATGAGCACCACCCCATCCATCAACATTGTATATGCGTGGCATGCTCGTATCAAATATCTCCCAGCCTGCTTCAAACAAACGTTTGAAGAAATGTTTATCACAGGGTTCTGGGAATATCATTCAGAGATATTAATACCTAGACCATCTCATCTATTACAATTATTTGCTGTGGAACAGGCTCTACACTCAGAGAAGCTACGCATGCCACATCCGGAGGTACCTGGGCCATTAGACTAGGATGCTTTACTCACAGATTTGGCCAAAGGACTGAGGTTAGTAGAGCACCACTTGGAGACAGATGTCGTGGAATACTATGTACAATGGGCCGCTCAACAAGGGTCTGTCAGAGATGATAGACGCGAGAGAGGGGGAAGTGTTGGCAGCGGTCAAGGCACTCAAGGACTTATGAGACAAGGAAGCCAACGAAGAGAATTAGAGAAAAGAGAAGGGCCAAGTAGGCAAAGCAATCAATGGAGATCCAGCAAATAGGCCTATCATTTTTCATGAATTAATATTTCCCAAATAGTGATTTTAGTCACTTCACACCAATGTAAATATCATTTTTTATAATTCCTACTCCATTTTGTAAAAGCCGAGGAGTCCTCAAGCTTGGGGAGTATAATTACTATTTATGTACCAATTTTCATATTTTTCAGAGCTTGTTTGAGCCTCCATAATAGCCTTAGAACCTAATTTTTGACTAGGCCAGACACTAGGTCTCGACAGGACCAAAACTATAAAAAGAGCTAGAGAGCTCATTTTTGAGGTTAGCTTGTTGTAGATTTGAACTTGTATGAGAACTCTTTTGCAATAGAAGTGATTCCATTGTCTCTCTCTCTTTGTTCTTGCCTTGTGTGTGCGTGTGTGTGTGTATGTGTGTGCATGATTGTGTGCTTCTCACTCACACACTTGTGCCATCACTTGTTTGAGGTCTTCATACCATCCTCATGTCTTCCCGGATTGACATTAAAGGAGGTGCTACTCATCAGTGAGCTACAAGGAGCCACATTATTACTACTTGAACTTGAATCCACCACTAAGCCTACCACATTAATGGGTGTAACCTTGGGTGCACGAGAGGGGTTCCTAGGACATTCTCTCGGGAGATGTTCCTTGCTGCACTCAGGAAAAAAGCCTTGTATTGTGATGTTCTGTCCTTGTTCCAGAGTCGGTAAGTGGGGACATTCACGAATGAAGTGGTCACCCTGACATCTAAAACATGGTCCTCTAGAGGCTTGCCGTCTTACTTGTCTCAATTGGGGCCTAGGGTTAGGATTCATATACATGACATTGGAGTATTCTGGCTCCCAATTTTTTTCCATAGGTGGTGCCTCGTATTGATAGGAATAAGCCTCACTATGCTCTGGTGACTCTGTGTAATAAGCTTGTGGACTATCTTCATGGGAATAGTTTGAACTATGAGCATGAGAGTCATTTTCTAAGACCAACGAGGTTAGTGGCACCAATGCTGCATTAAGTTTTTCCTTCGTTTCTCTATTCAAGAATAGTTCTATGAATGCCATCAATGGATTGCTGTTTCTTTTGGTGCTCCTTTTTGTTTTACTTTAGTTTCTTTGTATGCCCCTAATGGGGAGTTAGAGAGACTGAACACTTGGGCCTCCTTGGACTTGCTCCCCCACAACGTGCTTATTTGTGGTGACTTCAACATGGTCGAGGACCCCATGGACAGATGGATGGGTAGGGGCAGGGTCATCAATAGTCGGGAGAAAGAAACATGGGACAAAACGAAACTACACTTGGATTTGGTCGAATTCAAAGATTCAAATGGCTTCTCTTGGTCAAATCTCCAAGCGCGCGAGGACCTGAGGAAAGCTAGACTTGATAGATGCTACATTTCTCAGAGTTTTACTCATCAGTGGGGCCATCCTTCCCTCTCGCAATGCAGCAACCTCACCATCTATGATCACTACCCGATCGTTATCACTTTTCGACCTTCAACCAAGATCCATAAGGCTCCTTGGTTCCATGCCAGTGAGCCCTCCTTCTCTCTCCCCTCCGTCCATCAAGAAATTGCTGATGTGTGGAAGGAGGGGCTCGCCTCTGGCTTGTCCCCAGCCAAGTGCTGGAGAAGTGCGATCGATACGTCATGACAGATCATGATTAGATCTAGGAAGATGCTCGAGCCTGTGCGGCAGGCTCGTAGAGAATCTCTATATCATAGACTCTGGAGGCTCGAGGAAGAACGAACAAAGGAAAATCTCAAGCCTAGAAAGGTCTTCGAAAAATCAGAGCGCTGCTGAGATACGAGGAAGAAATACAAAAGAAAAATTTGCAAATTTTCTTCAAGGAGTGGTGGGCTAGCAAAGCCGACAAACCCACCAAAGAGATGTGCCATATCCTTAAAAGGAAACATAACAGAGAATCAATCCCCTTATTGCTAGACTTAAATGGCAATGTATGCAATACAGAAGAAGACAATTTTGGGATCATTGAAGGGCACTTCACGAGACTCCTAGGGACCTCGAACCCCCTCTCCCACCATAGAAGGGACTGTATGGAAGCCATGTCTAGGGTTTCCCTCCACAGGATACCACTCAACCTTCGCTCCCTGCTACATGCCCCTATCTCTGAAGCAGAAATCATTGATGTCATTGATGCCCTCCCTTCTAGTAAAAGCGCAGGACTCGACGAGCTCACTAATGAGTTCTTTAAATCCTTCAAGTTGGTGGTTGCCACCCCTCTTCGTCTGGTTTGGCAAGAGGCGCTCAAGTTTGGTGCGCTTCCATCTTGTCTCAACAATGGCATTATCAATTTAATATACAAAAAAGGGAAAAAGAACAGAATAGAGAACTGGCGTCCTATTACGATGCTCCAAACAGGATACAAGATCATTGCCAAAGTCATTTCCAACAGAATCTCTTTTCACTTGAGAGTGTGGTTAAGCGAGGACCAAAAAGGTTTCATCAAAGGCAGGTCAATTTTGGAAACCATTATAGATATCTGGGAAGGTCTTGAATTTGCAAATGAGTCTAAACAAGATGTGGTCTTCCTCAAGATCGACTTTGATAAAGCCTACAACAGGTTGGAATGGGATTATATTCTGCAGTCACTCCAAGATCTTGGATGTAGTCAGAAATTCACCAAGATGATCGCAACCCTTCTCGGAAACGCATCGACCCAAATTAACATTAATGGCAAACTTTTGAAGGTGATCAAACTTAGAAGATTTATCAGACAAGGGTGCCCATTAGCTCCCCTTCTCTTTGCCATTGCCACGGAAGGGCTTAGCAGGCTGGTGGAGCATCAGGTGGAAGCTGGTAGTATCAAAGGCCTCCATTTGCCTCATGACCATAGTCAGATCACCATGAGACTTTTTGTCGATGATATGAACGTGTTTGTTCACAATGATAGTACCAACTTGGAGACGTTTTGGAGGTGTCTGGCTACCTTTTGTGAAGCCTCTGGATCCACAATCAACCACTCAAAGACTGCCTTTAGAGCTATTGTTGGGTCACAGCCCGACCTTCTCATTGATCATGGCTGTCAAATCATTCCGTAGGGCCAAATTTTTCGGCTTCTTGGGATTCCCTTGGGGTTTGGCGTCTCTATGGAATAGCGGTGGAACTGGGTGCTGGCCAAACTCGAAAACAAGCTTAACTATTAGAGAGGTATGCAAATCAATCTTGCTGGTCATGCTACGGTTATCAACACGTTCCTCTTATCATCTACCATTTATTTCCTTTCTTGTTGGAGACCGAAAGAGCAAGATCTGTCCAAACTCGATAGTATTTGTAGAAACTTCCTTTGGACGGGAGACCACAATAGGAGGGGGGTGCCTAAAATCAAATGGTCCATCTGCACCAGCCATAGAGATAGTGGTGGACTTGGTATCCTGGACATTGGGTGCATGGCTAACAAACCGGCAGCCAAATGGATGATTAAGGGTTGGTGCAATAGGGAGGCCTCGTGGGCCAAGTTGATCTTCAGAAACAAGAATGAGTTGGCTCTCATGGGTTTCCCAAATTGGAAGAATCTTGACATCTTGACCTTGTTGTTTTCCCCGATCCCCATCTTCCTGAAAGGCTCAAATCTTGTGTGCTCCCTATGGAAGAGTTGGAATAAAGTCAAAAGCTACACAAGAATAAGTGAAGACTGGAAGTGGGCAGCCGGTATCAGACAAAACAACTCTATCTGGTTTCCGATCCATGGCATCTGGCGTGTGGAATCTTAGAACATTCAAAATGCCAAGAAGTTATGGAACAAAGGCTTCAAAGAATGGAAACATCTCTGGAAACAAGACACCAACCGCTGGATCAACTTCGAGGATATTGACCCTTGCGTCAACATTTTGTACGAAGAATGGAACACTTTGCAAAGCAGATGTCTTGCGTGGGATCGACACAAAGTTTGCCTTCTCATGGGACACAAAACATCGAGCTCGCTTGGTCTCAAATGGCACAATGGGCATAGCCTATCAAAAATCCCGAACATCAAAGAAATGATTGACTATCACGTTAACCTCAACAAGAAGTGGTGTCTGTCATGGACACGGCTTCCGTGGGACATGAAGTTCATCGCTATGTGGCACCCCCTCATAGAAATCAAAAAGTATGTCCTCTTAGGGCAAATTCTTCATCATGGAATTTGGACCAACCTTAATGCTAGCAAATTTTGTGGGATTCCTCCCTGGTGCAAACGTTGCTACCGGTCTATCGAAGATGTTTCACACATCTTCTTTACCTGCCCCAACTCCAACAGACTCTGGCAGATGGTTGGAAAGAAAATTAGACTTCAAAAACATCTCAGTTGGCAGCAAGCCCTGTTGGGAGAAGCGATCGGCTGCTCCGCGACTCTCTGGAATGCCATCAGAGGGGAGATCCTATGGAAAATCTGGCGGGAAAGATGTGCTTTCAACTTTGGTGACTCCCCCAAAGAGTGGTCAAAGAGTAGGCTAATGCCGAACTTCCTTTATATTAAAAAAAAAAAGAATAGTTCTATGCAAGGAAGTTTATAGCTTCCTTGATGGATTCTTAGGCTATAATCAAGTTTCCATTACCCTGGAGGACCAACATAAGACAACATTTACCACCGAGTGGGGTATCTTTGCATTTCGCATAATGCCTTTTGGGCTGATGAATGACCTACAACTTTCCAAAGGTTGAGGATCCACATGTTCAAAGACTTTTTAAGAAAAAATGTAGAAGTGTATGTGGATGACTTGTGTGATCCCTTAGTGTATAGACCACAAAATATCGCTGAGCTTGAACGCATCTTCGATAAGTGTCGGGAATATCAAGTCTTTCTAAACCTTGAGAAGTGTGTTTTTATGGTCAGACAAGGCAAGATACTTGGTCATATAGTTTCAAAAAAAGGAATCTCCATGGATGAAGATAAAGTTCAAGTAATCAATGAATTACCCAAGCCTAAGAACATAAAAGAAGTACAAGCATTTATGGGCCATTGCAACTATTACCAACGATTCATACATATGTATGCAATCATCGCTAAACCACTCTACAACATGCTAAGAAACTTTGAGTGGAGAGAAGAACGCGAGAGTTTCTTTAGTGATCTTAAATGACAATTGTGTTATGCACCTATTCTAGTTGTGCTTGATTGGAATAAACCTTTTCATGTACACGTTGATGCTTCTAGTCATGCCATAGGATGTGTGTTGGCACAACCCACAGACGAGGGAAATATAGATTTACCAATTGCATATGCTGGTAGGCAATTGAACGCTGCAGAGAGAAACTACACCACTACTGAGAGAGAGGGGCTAGGAATGGTCTATGCGGTGAAGAAATTTTGCCATTATTTATTGGCAAATAAATTTAATTTTTTTACTGACCACCAGGCTCTCTTGTACTTAGTAAACAAACCATGCAACACAGGTAGGTTAATACATTTGTTCTTATTATTGATGGAGTATGATTTTGAAGTTGTAGTCAAGAAGGGTAAGACACACTTGAGAGCAGACCACCTCTCTAGGATAACTTCTGGAGAAGCAATTACTAGAGTAGCAGATGAGCTACAAGATGCATATCTCTTCAATGTCGAGATTGTCCCTAAACGAGACAAGTCGTTAGTTTCCGTACTGACATATGGACCTAAAAACCCTAAAGTAAGAACCCAAGAGAAAGAGATAGTGAGAGTGCAAAGATACCAACTCCTTGAAGGAAGTATTTATAGACAAGACCATCAAAATATCCTTACTTGTTGTGTAGAAGAACAGGAGTATAACAATTAGTTGCACTTAGCACATGTAGGTGCACTAGAGCAACACCATTCTCGACAAGCGATGCTATTGAACTTGAAAAGGTTAGGTGTGTATTGGCCATCAATGGGAAACGATGTCCGAGGACTGTGTGATGAATGTCCAAAGTGTTATAATAGACCCCTGATTAGAACATGCCACTTTATACCGGGTGACCCTAACACCAGACTCGAGCAAACCTCAAGTAACTTACCTAAGCACAAAGACTCTTCCAGAGGACATGACTGTGGCACGTAAACGAAGCCTAGAACAAGAGACCCTAGATGACAAGCTCACTGGTAATAATTTGTATAAGGGATGAGACGGTTATCTAAGGATATGCGTGCATGAAAGTGAACATCTTAGCCTTTTGGAAGCTGCACACTAGGGTGCAGCGGGAGGCCATTTTGGACCTGATCGCATTATCAAGGACATACTATTTTCAGGATTATGGTGGTCCACTCTACATATGGATGCCCATACCTACGTAAAACGATGTGACATATGTCAAAGGACTTAGTATCCCATACGTAGGGTTGAGATGCCCCTACGACCCATGATGGGGGCGCGCATTCTCAAAGTGGGGAATCAATTTTGTGGGATCTATTAACCCCATGCAAGGAATTCCCATGCCGAGTATATCATCATAGCCACTGACTATCTTACTAAATTGCTAGAAGCCAAGGCCACAAGGAAAAACGATGCATGTACCACTGCTAAGTTCCTGTTCGAGAATTTCTTCACAAGATATGGACTTCCTATCGAGCTTGTAAGTGATAGGGGTACTCATTTCTTAAATGAGGTTATTGAATATTTATTACAAGACTTCATGGTAGTACACAAGAAATCAGCACCATATCATCCCCAAGCTAACGGACAGGCTGAAAGTACTAACAAGATTCTGTGCAACATCCTAACCAAGATTGTGAACAATAAACATTCGGATTGGGATCAACAATTATGCCATGCCTTATGGGCTTATCGCATAGCCTATAAGACAATACTTAATGCCACACCATTCTTGATTGTGTTCCATCAGAATGCTATGTTGCCCTTAGATTTTCAGATACCCACACTCAAAATAGCTTAGGAGTATGAGTGGATGGGTCATGAACTTTCCTCGAGAATACTTGATTTAGAAAGATTGGGAGAGACGAGACTACGAGCAGTAGTAGGAATTTATGCCGCTAAGAAGAGACAGAAAGCTTACTTTGATGCTCATATCAAAGATAAAGGATTGGGAGTAGGAGATTTGGTGCTAGTCTACACCTTGAAACAACATGCCCGCAAGTTAGAGAAATGAGGTTACCCATGATCATCAATAGGATATCGACTAGTGGTGTGGTTCAACTAGCTACTCTTGAAGGTGAAGTAATGCCTAACTATATCAACGAATGCCATGTTAAGCTATATCAAGAACCCTTAACTGCAGACATGCTTAAGAAACTAACTCTTTCTAAGAAGTGAAAGGAAGAGGAGGAATGAATCAGAGCTGAAGCCCAAGCAGAAGCGTTGGAACACATTGAGCAAATGAGACTACAAAGGAGAGGAATAGGTAGAGAACGTCAATCGGTGGATGCCCCACGATATCCTGTAGCTATGGGCCAACTTGGAGGAAGAGATGTCCCGAGTATCATTGATAGCAGGCCATTCATTACTATCACTCTAAGATAGGATCCCATGCACACACTTTGTAAGGCTTTAATCGACTCTGGTGGAGCAACAAATACAATTCTACTTTCTCTTTGCAGAGAGCATGAAATTAAGCCTCTTGAGGCCTATCTCATAGGATTAGGTGGATTAGAAACCCCTTGCATAGGCGAGGTCAAGCTACCAATCTCCATAGAGAACGTGACTTGATAGTAAAACTCTCGGTTTGCTGTGACAACAACCTAATAGAACCTATGATCCTAGGCTAGGAATGGTTATACCATTACTCAGTGAATTCAAATCTTCACACGCGTGTGCTTCAGTTGGAACTTGCAGGATAGTATCATGAACTATCCCTCCAAGGTCAATGTAGAGAGGTGTTGGACATGAGAGAAGCCCCTCCCTCTGCGTGTGGTCTCCCCCCAACCTTGTATCAGTCAAAAAACCCTACCGAACAAAAGCAGGAAATACCACCCATCCAAAAGAGGAGATTAGGTAGGCAGATAGGAACCAAACAAGTATGGTGGCGTAAGGCTCAGTCTTCAGATGGATATGAACCGTCAACACTTCCGGGCCTGATAGCAGTGGATCTCCCTTCTTTTCCAAAACAATGTGTGGATACGACATCTCACCCTCGGCGTGCAGCATGGCTACATCATACACGTACTCAGCAGTATGGCACATCAGAATGGCACGTTAGACAATCCACTCAGGCATTCCCACAACTGAGGTGGATACGCAAGGCGATGGTTTCTAGTGAATCAAACACTCTAGACCCTTGGTATCCCTCTCCATTTCAATCGAGGCAATAGATTGGACATATTTGGGTGCCCAAGTCCTTGGTGACCGCTCAATCCAAGTCTCGATAACTCTAGGTACGAAAACCATGTGTAGTTGATGCTTCCACCTTAGTCATCTCGAAGAAGACCTTTTCTAAGACTACTAGGACACCCTACACACCTTCTTTTGTAGATTCCATTTCATTTTTTCTAAACCCCCATGTGGTACAAAAATGGATCCACAAGCCCTCATTAATCACTACAACTCCCGACCAAACTCACTTTGACCACTGGCCTAGTGAAGTAGACCACTTTTTACCCACTCCAGTCAGACCTTGTTTGACAAATTCATATCACCACCATCGTTGTAACATACACTAACTTTGTCGGTAGTACTCATTCAAAGTCAATTGTAAATTCATGCACCTCACACACTCCCACTCACACTCAAAGCACACAGTTCTCACAATTCACCTCTCACATCATTAAAATCACGCACACTACAAAGAAAGCATGTTGGTGGTGGAAAGGAATGGAGGTCTCATCTTCTTGGGATCTTAATTATTTTCAATGACTTATGTGTTTTCCTCTTCACTCCAGCTTAGGTTTGCTACACAAACTTTCAATCATGCAAGCGGAAGGTTCTACCAACGCAATGCTCGGGCGGCCTATGGTTGACTTCTCAGCTCTTCCATTGGAGAACCTACCAACAGCGATCCCGTCGGAGTTCTAGGGTTTCACAGGACCTATGCCCATTGAAGACCCTCCTCAAGGATAGATAGAAAGAGTAAGCAGAAAGGCACATTGGCTCCAAGGGCTTGCAAGACCCTTGGGAGACGCAGAGTTCATACACAAAGCCAACTTGACTTATGGTGCAAATGTGTGGAGGTGTTATCAATTCTTCTCATATGAGTTTGAGAACCTCCAGAATAGTGAAGACCTCAAACCCATATGGTAGAAAGCAGGATTTGCAAATTACTTCAGTGCACAACTCCCCAAACCCGACTTTTATCGATGTTACTATCTGGTGGCTTCTATTAAAGAGCAAGAGCACAAGGAGTTGGACCCTATCTTTGTCCTACCGTCATTGGTCAATGATGCCCCCTTCAAGAAGTTTACCTTGTCTTTGGACTTAATCAGGACAACGCTTAAGATTCACGGCCACCATATGCCCACCGAGAAGGAGCGTCTTATCCTAAAACCTATGAAGCAAAGTGATGTCGACAAATGGCCAGCAATATCAGCCATCACCCCTCAACTGACCACTCCATTGAGAATATGCCTACAACATTTTTCCTTTCCTACACAAGAGCGATTTACGATTCTGCATAAACATCTATGGTTTGGTTTGTACCTTGCCACTACAAGGCCTCAAACAATTGATATTGCTACTTATATTAAGGATCAACTTTTATTGGCCGGACATCAATGGGAGAAGAAAAAGGTTGTTCATGTATGTTGTGCCCTTACACGCATCATATACATGTGGTTGGCTTATGATATTGCTATAGAGAGAGCCCTCCCAGCAATGCAATTAAAGAATTACAAAGTCTCCAAGAGAACCACGAGACCCCCCAATACCCACAGAGTCAAGTGCATGCACGGCACAATCCCCTACTTACAAGTTCGGAGTCGCCATCACCTCAGCCCACACCCAAAACCTGCCCCCAATGACCTCCAGTTCAACCACAACCACGTGTCCCACCACTCCGAGTCCTCTTGAACTGATCTACTACAGTCCGTGAGGTTTCACATGTAGAGACCGTTGTTCCTACCACCCTATCCACTACTGCAGCCACAACTATAGAAGCTACCGTGGCAACTTCTACATTTGTTGTTGACTCTTTTACCTTCCTAGTTACTAGTTTGGGCACTAAGGATATCAACACTACATTTGACTTTGAGAGCCCGCATGTATTGTCCAGTGAATTTTCAATTTTTGGATACCCATGTTGTTTCTCAAGAATTTGAATGCCCTACTTACCCCACTACACCCTCAGAGGGAGAGATTCTGGTTCTGAAAACAAAGACGACAACCGTACGGTGACAGATGAAGGAGAAGCTGACACTAAAGCTAGCAAAAAAGAAGCACAACAATCGGAAGCACATGGCAAAGTTCAAGGGGAAGCTAGCACGTATGAAGAGAAAACAACAGAAGCAGTAGCTTACACAAACACCATTCAATGGCTTCATACTACTATGAATAAGGTTTGGGCAAGAACTAGATTGATGGAAGAACAAATCCAAGCCATCTTGCATCAGGAATTGGTCATCGATGGCTTTGAAGAAACTTTCATTTAAGCCATGCACGAATTGGTTAAGTCAATAGGTGTGTCGGAGGCCTTAAGATATTTTCTATGAAAGCCCCTACCCAGGTTTGACCCTCGATGGGTTCGCATTCTTAAACGACTAGGCACATATATTCGTGTCCCCACTGATCCTATCACATCAGCACCCCCTGCGGGTTCCTCCACTATCAAGTTAATCACAGAAGACACTTCCCATGCATCTACCCTTAGCGAAACCCTCCCTTCTCACCCAGTTCCAACCCTATTTTGCCCTGACATTGTAGATAGCCCCGAGGTTTGTATTCCTTCCCCTGTTTCTGTTTGGCCCCCGATATCCAACCCAAGTCTGGCTTTTGCTCCCATCCCCCCTATTTCCATTCCACCTATTATGACACCACCCATCATTTCCCTGCCCCCTCATTTCCCCTCATATACCACTAATCCATTATACTTCTTTACTATTTCTACATAGCCGAAATCCTTCTAATCCTCATTCACATCCCTTTTACACCTAGGATCTACACCTTTTCCATTTGCACGACCCTCTTCGAAACTCCGCCAGCAAGTCCCCTTCTTATGGCCACCAAGTACACCTCACTCACCTCTCATCACACAACTGCACCCACCACCATGCACAATCACACCTACATCACTCTTTCACATTGCAATCACTGAAGGTACCACTACTGACATGGACATCTCACCCTCCGCTTCATCCGATGCACAATTGCATGCATCCACCACACCATGTAGCACACTTCACATGTAACCTATTCACACATCTCTTCCATCACTTGGCACAGCATCCACCATCCCTACCCCTACTCCCACTCCCATTGCATTACAAACCACCCTGCATGCATCATTTCCCACTCTTACATCATCGTCGTGATCCACTGTTGATGCTGCTATCCAACAAATGATACACTCTCATCAACATATTAATGTAGAATATTCATCGCTAGGGCAATAACATTCTGCCCTCCAATGGACTACATAGGAATTATAGGCATGCTTAGATGCACTCACCTTGCAGAACCAGGACCTTAATATAAAGTATCAAAATTTGGAAACCGAACATAAGAAGTAGCAACAAACTTTTGAAGCTCAATTACATGAACATTTCAAAAAGGTCGAATCACAGTTAGACGTTTACATGATGCGCAATGCCCAACTGTCACGGAATTTGGCGCTTCTTTAATGACATCTCAACGTAGCCAAGGAGGAAAATCAATGTCTACAACAACAAAATTGCAAGAACTTTGAAGCCACCTTGGACAATCTTGAAATGCCCCTTAGTCCATCTCACTTTCAAGCCATTCCTCCTGAGTCAATGTAGATTCTCTTGGAAGACCATGCACGAGTGCTAGAGGATTATGATTGCTTACAAGAAGAGTGTCGTACACTCAAGGAGACCAATAAAACCTTGTCACTCGAAGATTCATTAGGGCCCACTATTGTACAAGAAGTGGCACCACCTGCTCTCTTAGACAAACTGAATGCGCTACATATGAAAGTACAAGAGTTACAGACTCAGGTATCCAACATGATGGAACCCCCTCAACTAGATTTGCCACCTGACATACTTGAACCTGACGAGACGATACCCATACCAGTTCGGGAAACCTTTGAAGAAGAATATGTACCTTTGCCCGTTGTTGGAGGATGCTCATCACCCGAAGGACAAGACACATATGAATTACCTCGGCCAGCTTGGTTAAAGACAATCAAAGAACTGGGCAAGACACACTCTGCATGAGTCGATGTGCAACTTCATATGATGGCAAATCTCAAAGAGGTTATTTTGAAGTCGCCATATTTAGCTTCTATTGCCCCCTGTCGACACCTCATTACGAGCAAACTATAATATAAACCAAATTTCCTTCTGCTCGAAGAATACAACTTCCACATTGAGAGCATCACTCAAAAACGTCCCACATATGCCACACAGTTCGACCCTCATGACGTTCCACCAGAAGCAAAACGAGGTCACATTTATCAACCCACATGGCACGGGGACTTACTCCAAAAGTACCCCAAGATGATGCACGTGTGGATGCGCGCGCTGACGCACTTGAAGTACAACCCGTGATATGGACCAATTCCTCATAGAGGCACATGGAAAGCATTTTCTATTAAAGTTCAAAATAATCTCCAATGTAGAGCCTAGCTAAATTACCCTATTTCTCACCTCCCACGAATAATACTCTGATTGTCGGCTACATGATGGCCACTATTCGTCATTATTTACCTCGTCTACACAAGATGACTGACATTGTGGCACAAATGATAGTGAAAATTTTTTATATGATGCAGATGATCTGTAAGACCTTTTGGTGTATCAAGGCTCCCACCGTGAATACACAAGGATTTGAATATGGGCATTTGGACTTAGTTTATGACATGAGCATGGCACCTTCGCTCAAAGTATGTTATAAACGGCATTGCAGATTGAAATATATGCCCACCTACTACAAGTAGACATTTGAAGACATGTTCACCACCCACTTTTCGGAATACCACTTAGAAGTATTCATCAGTCGTCCCACGCATTTGCTTCACCTCGTTTTCTGTAAACGTATTATGTATTCAGAGCATTATATGCACCCACCTCCCCATGAGCCCTAGCCCATTGATTGGGAGAAACTCGAATGCAACCTTGTTAGGGGACTTCGCATTATGGAACATACCTTGGCAACAGACCTGCTCACCAACTATATTACTCATGTGAAATTAGGTTATGTTAGGGATGATAGAAATGATGAGGGGATTGTTCAAGGCAAAGGATCGAGTACCGGCTCTCTTTATAGAAGAAGAGGAAGTACATAAACTACTCAGATTACTTCATCATGTCAATGGTGATTTTTATCACTAAAACAATGTAAAATATGTATATACATCCAATTATTGCAAGTGCAACTCCATTTTGTGCAATCTGAGGAGTCCTCGAGCTTGAGGAGTCTAAGTAGAAAGCTCACACTAATTTTTGTAATTTTTGGAAGCCGTTAGATAGTTCAAATTCCTATTTTTTAACTATGTCGATCACCAGATGTGAAACCAATCAAAACTAGGCAAAAACTATAAATAGAGCTAGAGAGCTCATTTTGTGGTTGTTGTTGAACTTATGAGCTATAACTAGAAGAGCTATTGTAATTAGTTGATGATGAATACGAGTATGAGTTCTTTCTTTGCTTTCCATTGATCTCCATCGCGACTTTCCTTGTGTGTGTGTGTGTATGCTTATTGCATTTCTCACCATCTTCTTCATGCACATCACCTGCTCTTGATCTTCATATCAGCCTAACCTGTCCATGGGTTGACAACTACGAGGTGGAGATCCTCACATTGGTACTTTCCATTGTACTAGAGTGATAGCAGTACATGATTCTCAAGCTATGTCAGATGCAAAGCTTTGGCATGCATGCTTTGGTCATCTGAATTTCACTAGTTTGCTACGCCTGTAGAAATATGATATGGTGTCCTCTTTGCCCAAACTTGAGGCACCCGAAAAACATGTCTCTCAAGGCTGTATTTTGGGCAAAATGCAGCATTCCTCCTTTCCAAAAGATGGTTCAATTTGGGCTACGTAAAAATTGCAGCTTGTACATAGTGATGTCTATGGTCCTATGTAGAGACCTTTTTTTGTAAACTATCTTTACTTCATGACTTTCATTGATGATTTTTCCAGGCATGCATGGGCACTAAGTGGGTATACAAGCTGAAGCATAAGCCTGATGGAACAGTTGACAGGTATAAGGCTAGGCTTGTTGCAGGCGTAGGAAAGAGGCATTGATTTTGATGAGACCTTTGCACCTACATGCCATATGACTAGTGTTCGCAGCATCTGTGCACTTGCAGCTCATCATGGTTGGAATGTACATCAGTTGGACATTAAAACAACATTTCTGCATGGTGACTTTCATGAAGAAGTGTATGTTTTTCAGCCTCATGGCTTTGCACAGAAAAGGCATGAAAAATAGGTGTGCAGGTTAAAGAAGGCATTATATGGTTTAAAGCAAGCACCTCATGCTTGGTATGAAAAGATACATGCCTATCTGATTGCACATGGTTTTGAGAATAGTCCAACTGAAAGCACCTTATATGTTAAGCATGCTAATGATGTGCTTTTGATCACTGTGGTGTATGTTGATGACATGCTACTCACTGGTCCTCATGAGGAGCATATTGCTGATTTTAAGGCTGATTTACATGCCTCATTTGAGATGTCTGATTTGGGGCATTTGCATTATTATTTGGGCATTTACATTATGCATGTTGATGGTGGAATGGATTTGTGTCAAACGAAATATATTGACACATTATTGTAGTATTTTGGCCTTCACGACTGCAAAACTATTGCCACTCCTATGGAGACAGGTTTACGATTGAGTCTTCATGATGCCGAAGATGCATTTGATGTTGTTCTCTATCAGTAGGTTGTTGGATGCTTGATTTACTTATGCATTACTCAGCCAAATATTCAGTTTGTTGTCTCACAAATGAACACATTTATGCATTGCCCAGGTGTCAAGCATTGGTAGGGGATTAAGCACATCTTTCGCTACTTGAGTGGTACCCGACTACTTGTATTGTTTTGTCCTAAGGGGGGATCACTACCACCCAATTTGCATGATTTTTCTGACTTTGACTGGGCTGGTTGCTATGACACTCCTGTTTCCACTAGTGGTTTTTGCTTTATGCTTGGTAGCTCATGCATATCTTGGCTGAGCAAGAAGCAGCTTACTGTGGCCACTTCCAGTTGTGAGGCTGAGAATAGCGCAGCTTTGATAGTGACTGTTGAGTGTGTGTGGCTCATATGCCTTATCACTGATTTGGATGTTGGTCAGTCTTGTGCCACCACCATCTTCACTGAGAGTTAGAGCGTGTTGGAAGTTGCAAGGAACCCTGTGTTCCATGCTCCCACTAAGCACATTGAGGTGCATTATCATTATGTGAGGGAGAGGTTCTCTCCTGGAGAGATCGGCTTGGCATATGTGCCCACGTAGGAGAACATTGTAGACCTTTTCACGAAGGATCTACATAGGGAGAAGTTTGAAGCTTTCAACAAAGCTTTGGGCTTACTTCCTTTTGTGGATTGATTCCACATAGATTGGCACTTCCTTATACATGAGCGCCATCTCCTTGTTCACCGCATCACTTCGACGGGGGATTTGTTGATTATTTAGGTAGTGATGTGTGTGAACACACTAAGACCACCAGGGTACTTTTTTCCCTCTTTAGGAGGTTTTTATACCTTGGCTTCTATATATGCCTATAGCCCTAATGAGCTACTTATCTTTCTACATTCTAGTGGTAATACATTCAGTATTGTGTATTGTGCTCCAAGCTTCTTCTTCTTCTTCCTTGTGCTGTTCGTGTGCTTCCACAAATGTCTAACTTCAATAGTACAATAATGCTTGGTGGTCAATAAAAAATTTGAATTTATGTTCTAGGAGGTATTGTTGGAATTTTTTGACTCTGTACACCATCCCTAGGCCTTCTCTTTCAGTAGTGGTATAGTTTCTTTCAACCTGATTTAGTGTGTATTAGCATATGCAATATGGTGATCTAATTTTCCTTCATCTATCCTTTCCTGCTACTCTTTCCAAGAGATGGACAGTTATGGGTAATGGGTAACTATCACGAATTGTAGCTGCATTAAGATTTTTCAAATTAATGCACATCCTAAGTTTTCCAATCTTCTTGGGCACTACTCCTAGAGGTGATACTCATTCTGTATGTTCGATCTCATAGATGAGTCCTGCTGCTAGTAGTTTGTCAATTTCCTTCTTAATTTTAGCGAAATAGACATCATTATATGTGTGGGTTCTTTGTTTTGAGGGTTTCACTTCTGGAAGCATTGGGATTCTATGAGAGAAAATGGAGGGATCTCCTTCTTTAAGGTCTTTGTAATTCGAAGCAAATATTTCTTTATATTCTCTGATTAAGTCTATCAATTCAGACTCCTCTTGTGGGGAGACATCCTTCACAATGTAGTTGCATCTCTCCTCTTCCTCTTCCATATTTACTATCAACTTCTTGGTTTGCTCTTTATTATCATATGCCTCTCCTTCCTGGGCTTCTCTCTTTCGCATTTGAATAGTTATTTTTTGTTTTTCTATTTCATATTGCTTGAAGTGTTGTGGAACCTTGAATTGATCAAGAGGTCGATCTACTTGAACTTCTTCATTGTCCTATTTCTCTTGATACTTTTCTATGGTGAATTTTGGTTCCTCTACATTCTCGTTGGTTTTAATCTATTTCACATATTTTTCTTTCAAATCAAATTCTAGCTCCATTTCAATACCTTCATAATCCTCTTTCCATTCTTTTTCCACTAATTTTTCATCTTCCATTTCTTGAAGAATTACCGTGTAAAGGTTCACATCGTATCCTTCTCCATCTATGCATTCATTCATTGTTAGGACTTCCTCATTTACACACACATCTAATGTGGCTAATATCTCCATCCATCTTTGAGGTTCGAATGCTTCATGGGGAAATATTTGTGGCATGTTTGCTAGGTCATCTATTGATCTATAATTCTCCTGTCCTATCGGCCATAGTTGTCCTTCTTTTCCTCTCTTTTGGCTTCCTTACACATCCATAGCTGGATATCCTCATTCATCCATGATTGATCACTTGACCTTGCACTATGAAGGGATATATCATCTTCCTCCTTATGGATAGGGTTCCACTGTAGTGGGGGTACATCTCTATATGCAAAGGTATGTAAATTTATTTTTGTGGTCATACCTTGATGCTATAGATATAACGCATCTCTTCCCTAATCTTGCACAATTCTCAATTGTCTCATGAATGGTCTTCCTAAGATCATTTCATAATTGCTAGATTTTCCAAATTGATATATGGTGAGGGTATGTTCAAATTCTACTACACGTGTGATCCGAATTAACTTTTCTAAGATTCCTAGAGATCTCTCAACATGACCATCTGCTAATTGAAGTTTCATTCGATGGGTCATAGTGCTGGCATTCACCATTTTTCCCAAATCTCTTTAGTGGCTATGTCTATGTCCACTCCGGTGTCTAAAATTGCTTTAGTCATGTATCCATTAAAGATGATGGGTAGACACATATTTCCTTCATCTCCTTCATTGAATTCACCAACTTTATCTATTGGAATTTGGATGGTTGGCAGAGCCTTTACTTCTTTACTCTCCTTGAGTTATTGTCCCACTTCTAGCTTCAAATGTTTGGCCAAAATTTTTCCATAGTTGGTGTTTCATTTGTAGTAATTCTTATATCTTTAATGAGCATTGTACTTTAGTTTTCTTGAGTTCTAATAAATTATGCGAAGTCTCATCTTGTGACCTTCTCTATTTATCCCTAATAGTGGGAGCATGTAATACTTCGGATTTCCTCTCGTACTCTCCCATATAATTGGGTAGTGTGGATATATTGTTTAGTTCTTCTTGATTTTGGTCAAGGATTGATACTTCCTTATATACCCTTTCCAAATCCAATGCACGTTGGTTTCCCAAGTGTTTGGTTCCTCAAAGGGTGGTGTTGTATTTCCACTTTTCTTCCATCAATTCTAGACCAAAAGTTGCCAAGCGAAGTGGCTTCTATTTTTGGGATTACTGAGTCCTGTTCTTCCCCTTTAATGTTGGAATTTTCTTTTCTCACGTCATCTAGCCCTCTTTTGGTGTGTTCGTGATTGGCATCATTTATACATTCTTGGAAATGTTTCTCTCATATCCTAGTCTCGGGAAGGGTTGGTATGGAATTTTCGAGTGCGGTTTGAGAAATCTCAATTAATTTTTTGCATATTTCCAATCTTTCATTCTCCAAGTCTCCTCTAGGATAACTCCTTTCTTGTTGCTCTACGCTAGATCCTATCTCTATTCTAGACTGATAGGCTTTCAACCACATGTTTAGGGCTTCTGGCATGGGATCTGCTAGAATTGATCCTACCAACATAGGCTTAGATTCCTTGACTTCTTGATGATATTTTTTTTGTGTTTCTTGAGTATTGTTTTTCGTTGTTTCTTTCAAGGTTTTGTCTTCTTCCTATATCATCTTTTCAATCCATTTGTTTTTAATGTTTTTCTCACCTTTCTTTCCACCTTTGAGTTTTTCTTGTTCTATCGGTTTCTTCTAGGTCTTTTGAATCCTTGACCGCTTGAATTTTGGGTTCTAGGTTTTTCCTCAGCCTTGTACAATGTTTTCTTCCCAATAGTCTCCTTGGATTGGGCTCAAGTAATAACCTTCAGTGGTACTGTGTACTCTTTATCACTTCCAAATGATTCAATCACTTCAATCACATTGAAGTGGGTAGTAGGAGGGACCTTGCTGGGGTTCTTTGGACAATCTCGAAATAGATGTTCTTTGCCGCATTCGTTACAGTAGCCTTCCCACACTTGGGAAGGTGGTGGGTTGTAGGGCAAATGCATTCCATTATGAAGTAGTCTCCATTATGTACCTAAGCATGGTACTCTTGGGGCAGGTGGCCTAGTGGGTGGCCTAATAGGAATTGGACTCTCAGTATTGTGTACATGAGATTAGCATACTCAAGTCCATAAGCATTTTCATATCCCTCCTGATCGTAGTATGGCTGCTTATATGTCTAGTCATATTCTATCAGGCTTGAGTCATAAGAGTAATACTCTCTTTGGGTCTGATCAAAACCGTGATATGTTGTTTCCATGTTGGTCAAAGGTTTTGATGGCACTATTGCTCTTTCTAGGTTTTCCTCTAGTTTGGTATACTTCACTGGTACTACATTCTATGGATGAGGTGGTTGTTGTCCTAGCACCGATTGTGATTGGCCATATCCTACCTGTTCATACAGTCTAGGTGCTACCTATGGTCTTGTGTAAGGGTTATACCTAAGAACTTCTTTGCCTTGTTCCCTAGGAGGGTATCCGTATGGTCTATACTGAGGTGGTACAGGTAGTGTTGGCTGTCCATTAAAAGGGAAGTTCTCAGTGTTACGGTTGGTGTACTTTTGCTTAATATGACTAAACATGTTAGGTCCCTAGGTCGGTTGCCTATTGTATGGGTAAGGTTGTGACAACCCTAAACCCCCTCTTATGTAGACATGGGATGGATGATCTCCACCGCACTATGTACTCTTCTTAACATAGAAACTCTCAAGGGGGGGTTCTGGTAGTTTCTCTATCCCTGCACTCCCAATTTCTTGGCTACTAACTCTACCAATTGCTCAACATTACTCTTACTAGAATTCACATTGCTCCTTGTGTCCTCCGATTTATCAGAATTTTGCGTGGTTTTGAAATCGTCTACTACGTTGTCTTCCAAATCTATGCACTCTTGAAGACACTCACTGAGTGTTTGCAAACATTTTACATATATTAAGGTTCTAAATGTTCTGTTGTTTAGAACATCTAGAAATAGGGATATCATCTTTTGCTCAGAAGGTCTCTCCATCACTGGACATCAATTAAATCTTCTAGCCGCATTTTTTATTGTCTCATTAGGAGCGTGTTTGAAACTATGGATTAAGGATGACAAATTGTGTTTGATAGCTCTTTTGGTGAATTCCCCAATGAATTCTTGGAAGGATTGTTCAATATTGCCAAAAAGATTTGGATCCAATGGTTGGAACCAAGTCAAGGTTGTCCCTATGAGGGTTAGCCCAAAGGATTCGTATTGTACCAAAAATTCATCCACTTTCTCAACTCGCAACATTTGTCTGAACTGTGCAATGTGATCATAGGGCTCTCCTGTGCCATTATAATGATTTTGCATACATTTGGCCACTTGGATTGGTCTTAGTCTCCTTCTTCGCTTCAAGGGTTAGATTAAGATGGGAATTGTTGGTGGTATTGGGTGCACTCCCAGTCCTACACATTGATGTGGTCTTGCCCTAAAGGTCAGCCTATTTTCTTATTCCTTGACTAGTTTGACTGTTAGGATTAACTCCATGCAGAGAAAACTGAACATGAGCTCTAATGGGGATAGTTCGTTGATTGGTTTGTCTCGATGCCACATTTTCCATACCTTGGTGGGTTCCAAATGGGTTTTGTGAGGTAGTTGCTTGTTCTTGAGGAGGGAACACAGGCAATCCCATGTCCTTTAGCCTAAATCTATCCACCTCATCTATTGAATAATGTCTCCTTTCCTTGTGGTGTAGCTAGGTAACTTTGATGAATTTCATAGATCCCTTAGCTCACATATAGTAGCTCCGGTGATGTCTTCTCCTTGTGTAGGTGAATCAGTTTGTAAGAGAAGATCTGATCCATGCACCAAGTACACATCCATCAGGTAGCCATCTTGAGGTATCACATCCCCTCTTAATACTTGAGTAACTATTGAGTTTCCCCTTGGGTTAGTCATTGTGTCTCCATTATTGGTTCTTGTGGAGGTTCCTTATCCCTCTAACTCTCCTCCCTCGTTCATCTGTTCATGATTTTTTGTTACTACATAGATTTGGACTATCATGTCCATGTAGACACCACCTTTGTACAACTGATCTTGGGACTATTTCGGATTTTGTAGTGTTTATAATCCTTTCAACCGACCTATTGAGGCCATCAAGGTAGATGGGTATCCCTTGTAGATTAGTGGGTACATACTAAAGGGACGTTTGATACTCTCCCTCTACCATAGACATAAACTCTTCTTAGGCACTAAACTATGCATGTCCTTGGAGGTTGTGAGTCATTCCTCCTCAGAGTCATTGGAAGTGTCTGAGTAGATAGAGTGATGGCTAGATTGGGTGCACTTCTCGTAGAAGGTACGACACTCCTTCGATTGCCTAACACTCATTTGAATCTCAAGTTCATTCACCACCTAGATTCTAGGTCCTTTTTAAGCTGTATTGACTTCCACGACCTCTTCCAACTTCCTGTTTCCTCTCACTTTTCTCTTCCAAGCTCTTTTTATCTCCCACAATACATGATACCTTAGGTCAGACGATACACGATACTTCTCTAAAACGATACATGATGCTTCTATCTCACAATACACGATACCACTAAGGGATGATACAGGATACTTTAGGATACTGTATCACTTTGAAATGATACAGGATACTTTAGGGCAGATGATACACGATACAACTTTCACATGATACACGATACCTCACTAGGGCAATACACAATACCACATTTACACGATATGATACTACTGGATTCATGATACACGATACATATTTAGATGATACATGATATTTCAGTGAACGATACATGATACACGGTACCTTTGTATACAATACATGATACCTTAACCACAAAATACACGATACTTAGTAGTATCATGATACTCAGGGAGGCAATACACTATAGATGATACTTGTTGAGTATCGTGATACAAGGGAATTCAGGTATCACGACACCTGAGCTCAACCAATCGTGGTACTTCAGCCAAATATGGTCTAAATTTCAAAATTTTAGTGCAAAGTGCTCCTTACACCCTCCTCTTCTCCCTCAATTGCTTTTGAATGAAAACCCATACTCATTAACCCTTATCTCATCCCCACGATACTTCTCCTATTTGGTGTCATGTTTGTGGGTGTTTACTTAATTCTAGAGATTGGTGGAGTAATGTCCTCACCTTTTAGAGTAGACCTTCCAACTCTTGCCACCAAATGCCAACAAATCTTTGTGTGCTCTATGTTACACCACCCATGATACCTGTGGCCACTTGCTCATGATACTTGTTTCAAAACAAGTGTCTCAAAACTAAAGTGATTTGGAATTTTAGGGGCTTGGGTGACCAAGTGCTTGAACTGAAACAAACTGATTTTCTTTTCTTTTTGGGGTTTCTTTTTTGGGATCTCATATGGTAACATACCTATCCTAATCCTACCCTCTCTCTCACTATTAAATCCTAACTCTTTCTCACTCCCTCACTACCCTACAAACTCATTACACACACCCCTAGAGTGTGAACGAACAAGTGCAAAAGTTTTTTAGAGACTTTCCACTAATTGAAATCATCTCGACTCACATGATATGTTCACTCCGTAGCTATCACCATCACATAGGCACCTTAATTGGACTAACTCTTTAAAAATGGCACCAAAAATGTGTGTACCTAAGTCATAGAGTCTTATGGACTTGTGTCAACTGAGACTATACCTCAATCGCCCCACAAGTGCATATATTCGTGGATTAATACACGTTTAATTATCAATCCATGAAAGTAGACATATCAAGTGTATGAAGTCTTGTGCACACATGATGGTAAGTGAAGTGACAATGATGCAATGCATGTAACTCAAATCAATTACCTCTCCGACTCCTTATTTCTCTGGAAATGCACACCACAATACTTCTAACAAAAGTAAGAAAAAATTTAGAATTTTCTCTTAGCTTTGAAATCCAAATATGGCATTCTTTTTTAAGCTCTCAACAAGACACATTTAATGCTGGTATTCTCACTTGAATCTAACAAACATGCTTCAAGTTATGAGCAAAATAGTGATTGGTGATACAACACTTGTAAACACACATTTCAAGCATGAAACACACACTCAAGCTCTTGGAGAGGGAAGATATTCAGCAGAGAAGAGGAAAATTCGAAATTTTCAGCTTGATCACTCACAATGGCCAAAAGTTCTTACAAAGAGTCATCAAGTGACTTATATACATGTGCCATAAAAATGGTCTCGGCACTTGTATTGAAAAACACTAAATTCCTACTATGTTACAAGGATTATTTTACAACATTTGGGATTTATGCATCTAGAGTGTTGGGAGTGATGGTTGGATGCACTCAAGAAATGAGTTGGTGCTGCTATACCTGCTTCACACCAGCCCTCCTTTGATTCCAGAAATGCTTAGTACACACCTTGAGCTTTCAAATGATACCAAGAAAGCATATATGTGCTTTGCAAATGATTTGTGTAATGACCAAATCTAAACAGACAACTTTGCACTTCACAAATTCTAGAAAACTTGCTATTTCTGTAATGATACCTGCTCAGTGTTATGCTCAGTGTGACCAGCACACTTGCAATTGAAGAAATTCCTTTTGGGAGTATTAAAGTACCTTAATAAGCTACCATTTGCAAGTGGAATGAGAAGAAATGATAAACCACATCCAGAGAAATTGATTTAGCAAAATTATGATTACCCCCGACTTTTTAGGAGAGTTGCAGAGATAGACCAGAGGTGACTTCGAAGCCGATTTCTCGAAAATGGCTGAATGAAATGTTCTGAAATTTTGTATGCTTGTAGAAGACTATGAGCTGGTTCCAACGAGCTATTAAACTTTTGATTTGGTTCAGTGAGCACTGAGAAAGGCTCCTTGGAAGTTGACAGACTTGAAGTAGAAAACACAGAGAACCAGATATGATGAATGTGTATATATCTATTGATTGATATGATTATACAAGCTCATTAGCATGACAAGCATAGCTAATTGAGGTGTGGTGGTGTAGGCTATGGAGTAGCACTAACACACACACAGTTACAATAGTAGAATGCCTCGGGGAGTGAGCTAAAAATGAGTGACACACCCGCGACTTTTCCACTTCATCTTTTATAGAAGTTTTGTGATCATTTGAATTTGAAATTCAAATCTAGGCTCCCTAGAATATCTCTACTAAAAGTAGGGAGATATTCTCTCCATTAACTCAACTAAGAATCCACGACTAATCAAGTTGGTAACTGATTTCAAGTAGATGCCAAGTCACTAAGGACTTTTACAATGGGTAAAAGGTAATAACACATAAGACTAAGTTCCCATGGTTATTGCTTCTCATAGAGATATCTTTCAAGGGTTCCGAGCCAATCTTCCAAAGTTCCAAGCCAATGTGTGAAGGCTTGAAATGCACCAACAGCTCCCCCTCAAGCCAAACACTTTGGCTTAAGTCTTCATCTTCTTCATCTTTAGTCTTCAATCACATCCTGTAATCCAATCATGGATTTAAATCTGCATAACTTGTTTCCATCCAATGCTTTAGTGAGCAAATCTGCACATTGCATATTAGTAGACACATATGTCAATTGAATGTCTTTACTAAGCAACTTCTCTCTCACATAGTGGTAATGAACCTCTATGTGTTTGGTTCTAGCATGATATATTGGATTAGCTGCAAGGTGAAGAGAGCTAGTGTTATCTCCAAATATGATTGGTGGTCTAGTGTATAGACCTAACTCTGTATACAAGAGCTTCAACCAGATAGCTTCTTGGGTGGCATTGGCAAGCCCTCTATACTCTGCTTCAGTGGATGACAATGCCACTGTAGGTTGTTTCTTGGCTAACCAAGAAATAGGCTTATCTCCTGCAAAACAAATGTAACCTGATGTGCTCCTCCTATCATCCTTGCATCCTGCCCAATCTGCATCTGAATAAACCTTAATGTCACTATCTGATGTATAAGGAAAATACAAACCATGGTTCTGAGTTCCATTCAAATACTTCAAGATCTTCTTTGCTGCCTCTAGGTGAGGTGTCCTTGGTTTGTGCATGAATTGACTAAGCACACTTACTCCATATGCTATGTCAATTCTTGTCAAGGTAGCATAGTTCAAACTACCTACCATACTTTGGTATCCTGTGATGTCTTGGACTTCTTCTCCTTCATGAGCACTTAGCTTTAGGTTGACCTCCATTGGAGTAGTAGATACTTTAGCATCCTGCAAGCCAAACTTCTTGACCATGTCCTGCACATACTTCTTTTGAGTGATATATATACCTGAGTTGGTGTAGACTAACTCAAGACCTAAGAAGTACTTCAATAATCCAAGATCATTGATCTTGAACTCCTTCATCATCTGTCCTTTGATGTGTCTAATCCCATTGACATCATTGCCTGTAATGATGATTTCATCAACATAAACACACAAATAGACTACTTCTCTTTATGAATAGAGAAGTGTTTGCTTTACTCATCACAAATCCTTGGTCTTGGAGGTAGGTTGTCAACCTATAATTCCATGCTCTAGGTGCCTGCTTCAAACCATATAGAGCCTTCTTCAACTTACAAACATAGTTTACCTTCTTGGGGTCTTCATAGCCAGGTGGTTGTGACATGTAGACTTCTTCAGATATCCATCCATTCAAGAAAGCATTCTTGACATCTAATTGGTACATGTTCCAATTTTTGGATGCAGCTACACTCACCAATATTCTGATAGTTGGCATCTTGGCCACAGGAGAAAATGTCTCCTCATAATCAATGCCTTGAGTTTGTGCAAAACCCTTGGCTACCAACCTAGCTTTGTACCTGTTTATGGTTCCATCTGAATTCCTCTTTAGCTTGTAGATCCATCTGGATCCTATCACCTTCATAGATTCCTTCTTGGGTACCAAATCCCAAGTATCACTCTCCTTGAGAGCTTCCATCTCTTCATCCATGGCTTCTTTCCACTCTGGTTTGGTGATTGCTTCTTCATAGGTACCTGGTTCTTCATTCAACAAGTCCTTTGCAAGATATATAGAATGTTTAGTGACAAGTGATGTGTCATACCCAAATCTGATAGGTCTTTTGCTTTCTCTCTGAGATCTTCTAATTGCTTGAGTTGAGGATTCTGGTATATCCTCTAGCTTTTTCATCTTCATCTTTCCTTTGGACTTCCAAGCCTTGAATTCCTCAAGGTTTATTGTATCATCATCATCTGAGCTTGAATCTTCTTTCTGAATTGATTCCTCCTTGGTGAGCTTTGGGAAATCCTCTTCCATGTCATAGGGTAGACTAACCTTCCTGCATTCATTCTCATACCATGAGTCATTCTCATCAAAGATGACATCTCTGCTTACCTTGAAGCCTTTTTTTGTTGGGTTGTAGAATCTGTATCCCTTTTGGTTCAAATCATAACCAATGAAGATACACTTTTCAGCTTTAGGGTCTAGCTTTCCGCTTACCTGTGAGGGAATATGCACATATGCTACACAACCAAAGATTTTGCAATGATCCAGAGAAGGTCTCTTACCATGCCAAGCTTCATATGGTGTCATGCCATCAAGTGATTTGGATGGCAACCTGTTGATAAGATAGGTGGCACTGGATACACTTTCTGCCCAAAGATAATTTGCCAACTTCTTTTCATTAAGCATAGACCTAGCTGTTTCTACTATGAGTCTATTCCTTCTTTTAGCTACCCCATTTTGTTCAGGTGAGTACCTTGTAGTGATCTCCCTTTTGATGCCTCTTCCCTGCAAGAAATCTTCAAACTCATTGGAGAAGTATTCTCCTCCACCATCTGACCTTAACCTTTTCAAGCTTCTTCCTGTTTGATTTTCAACAAGTGCAAGATACCTCTTGAAACAATTAAACACTTCATCTTTATGCTTCATAAAGTATAAGATGGTCCATCTGCTATAATCATCAATGAAGGACACATAATACCTTGAACCTGAAATGGAAGGGTCCTTGCTAGGTCCCCAAACATCTGTGTGTACCAAATCTAGGTAGTCTTCATGCATGAAACCTTTCCTTGAATAGGGCAACCTGTGAGACTTACCAAACTGCCATGCTCCACACTTGTAAATCATGTGTTGCTTGGACACATTAGGTATCTTAAGCACACATTGATCCCTGCACATTTGCTTTAGGGTTCTTTCACCTATGTGACCTAACCTCTTGTGCCATATTTCTAACTCTGAAAGTGTTTGATCCTTGTAATTATACAGAGCAATGTTCTTGGTGTCTTCTAGCTCAAAAGTAAACAATCTACCTGATTTCTCCCCTTTGGCTATCTTTTTGAATCCATGTCTTGGGTCCTCCACATATGCTCCATGTTGTGTGAATCTGACCTGCAAACCTTTCTCCACAATCTGACCAACACTAATTAGATTCTTGGTGATGGTTGGTACATAGAGTACCCTGCTCAATAGGTTCTGGTTACCATCACATGTCTTCACATTTCCAATCTTAACAACAGAATGTTTAGTGTCATCACCTGTTTGTACCTGATGTTTTCCCTTGGGTTCTTCCAAATCAGAAAGTAATGCCACATTGCCAGCTACATGGTTAGAGCATCCTGAGTCAATATAAAATAAATGATCATCATTTGTACCTGTCTTGGAGGTCATATTCATGATCAATAGGGAGTCATCTTGCTCCTCTGTGTAGTTGTTGTAGTCTCTTCTATTTCTGAATCCACCTTGGTAATTACCATTGTGATTGTGGTTGTAATTGTTGTTGTATTGATTGTTGTATCCATTGTAGCTTTGATGTTGGTTGAATCTGCCTCTCCCTTGAGAGTATCCACCTCTTGAGTAGCCTCTTCCTCTCTGATTCTTGTAGTTCTTGTAGCACTCATTTGTGGTATGATTGGACAATCCACAAATGTTGCATGGTGATGAGTTGTAGGGTCTCCCCCTACCTGACTTACCTCCTCTGCCTCTTCCTCTAGATGATCTACCTCTCCCTGCATAATTAGCTTGGGAGGTAGAGCCTTCTTCATCCTGTTTCTTCCCTTTACCTTTATCCTTAACTTTCTTATCAGTATATAGAGCAGAGGGGTTGTTACCTTTTGATTGATCTCCTGCCTTTGTAAACTTTGCTTCATGTGTGAATAGTTGGCCCATGAGTGTTGTGAGATCTGGGGTATGCATGTCCATATAGAGGTCCATTGCAGTGGTGAAACTTTCCCACTTATCATCTGCCTTGAGTCCATTTGTTACTTGCCTAACTATTTGCTCATCTTCAATCTCCTCTCCAATGCTTGCTAATTTCTGCCACATCTTTAATCTTTGTCACATACTCTGAGACTGATTGCTTGGGCTGCTTCCTAAGGGTTGTGAACTCAATCCACAGTTGATTCTTCCTGGCCCTTGTGTTAGAAGAAAAGTAGTTTGACAAGGTTTCCCAAGTCTCTTGGGAAGTCTTACAATTCCTTACATGAGGTAAAAGAAAGTCAGATATAGAGTTAAGAAGGTAAGACCTTGCCAAAGCATCCTTTGCACACCATTGGTTAAGTCTCTCATGTTCATCCTTGGTGGGTAGTCCTCTAGTTTTGAATGAGGGCAATTCCTCATCTCCTGATATGTATCCAAATAAGCTCCTTCCTTGTAGATAGGTCTTCATTCTCAATGACCAAGCTTGGTAGTTGTTCCTGTCCAATTTGTCAATGAAGGAAGGAAAACCATCTCCCATGTTTACCTAATTTGCTCTGATACCACTGTTGGGAGTGATGGTTGGATGCACTCAAGAAATGAGTTGGTGCTGCTATACCTGCATCACACCAGCCCTCCTTTGATTCCAGAAATGCTTAGTACACATCTTGAGCTTTCAAATGATACCAAGAAAGCATATATGTGCTTTGCAAATGATTTGTGTAATGACCAAATCTAAACAGACAACTTTGCACTTCACAAATTCTAGAAAACTTGCTATTTCTGTAATGATACCTGCTCAGTGTTATGCTCAGTGTGACCAACACACTTGCAATTGAAGCAATTCCTTTTGGGAGTATTAAAGTACCTTAATAAGCTACCATTTTCAAGTGGAATGAGAAGAAATGATAAACCACATCCAGAGAAATTGATTTAGCAAAATTATGATTACCCCCGACTTTTTAGGAGAGTTGCAGAGATAGACCAGAGGTGACTTCGAAGCCGATTTCTCGAAAATGGCTGAATGAAATCTTCTGAAATTTTGTATGCTTGTAGAAGACCTTGAGCTGGTTCCAACGAGCTATTAAACTTTTGATTTGGTTCAGTGAGCACTGAGAAATGCTCCTTGGAAGTTGACAGACTTGAAGTAGAAAACACAGAGAACCAGATATGATGAATGTGTATATATCTATTGATTGATATGATTATACAAGCTCATTAGCATGACAAGCATAGCTAATTGAGGTGTGGTGGTGTAGGCTATGGAGTAGCACTAACACACACACAGTTACAACAGTAGAATGCCTCGGGGAGTGAGCTAAAAATGAGTGACACACCCGCGACTTTTCCACCTCATCTTTTATAGAAGTTTTGTGATCATTTGAATTTGAAATTCAAATCTAGGCTCCCTAGAATATCTCTACTAAAAGTAGGGAGATATTCTCTCCATTAACTCAACTAAGAATCCACGACTAATCAAGTTGGTAACTGATTTCAAGTAGATGCCAAGTCACTAAGGACTTTTACAATGGGTAAAAGGTAATAACACATAAGACTAAGTTCCCATGGTTATTGCTTCTCATAGAGATATCTTTCAAGGGTTCCAAGCCAATCTTCCAAAGTTCCAAGCCAATGTGTGAAGGCTTGAAATGCACCAACATAGAGGGCTCCTCTAGTGCATTTACATGGCTCATGATGTCTTTAATAGAAATTTGAAGACGAAAAATTATGCCTAAATTTGAAAGTTTTTGGGGCATGTTGTTCTTTGCTTCTTTTCTCTGCAACAATTGGCATCAGACTGTTGGAGTTTGAGGGCCTGCAAAAGCACATGAACATTACAAGGAAGAAGAAGAAGAAGAAGCTTGAAGCACAAGACTACACTAAATGAATTATCAAGTGAATGTACAAAGATAAGTAACCCATTAGGTTCATAGGCATATATACAAGCCGCGGGTAAAAAGCCTCTTAAAGAGGAAAAAAAGTGTCATGGTGGTCTTAAGTGTGTTCACATACATCACCACCAAAATATATCAACAAATCCCTCCTTGGAGTAATGTGGTGAACAAGGAGCTGACACTCATGCACAAGGAAGTGTAAATCTATGTGGAAAGAGATCCATCCACAAAAGGAAGTAATCCCAAAGCTTTACAAAAAGCTTCAAATTTCTTGTTATGTAGAGCCTTTGTGAAAAGGTCTACAACATTATCCTATGTGGGAACATATGCCAAACTAATCTCCCATGTAGAGAACCTCTCCTTAACATAATAATAGTGCACCGCAATTTGCATTTTGCGAGCATGGGACACAAGGTTCCTTGTTAATTAAAGGAGATAAGTGCTTACCTCACCCCACAAGAACTTTCAGTGATGCAAAGAGTGGCTTGGATGAAGAAAGGAATTTACCTTTGAATGGAAGATCAAGGCAAGAGTCACCTCTAAGTGTTAAAAGTAAAGGTATACTCAAACTTATTGAAGTTAATGTTGAACGAGTAAGCAACCTTATGAATACTCATTATGTTTTTATGAAAAATTCTGAGTAGGAAAATGAGCCTACATGTTATGATGAGGCAAAATGAATTCAGAAGTGGGAAAAAGCAACAAAAGAAGAAATTGATGATCCAACCATATTTTGCTTATTTCATCCCTTAAGTCATGGAATACCTCCCCCAAGTGTCTACCATGACCTTATATGTATTAGAAAGGTTTTGGGTTCATTTTTCATGCTATAAATAGAGAGGGGAATTCCTAATCTTATTTGAAGTCCAAGAGAGTCATATGTCCATCTATGCATTGTTGTAGTTTTGTAGATAGAGATTGGCACAAAGCATTATACCCATCACTATATGTGGAGCCTCTGGTGTCTCGAGGAGTCCCCTCACTTTTGGGGTATGCCTGCATAGAGTACGAGCTCGTCAATCAGTTGAAGTATGCGCCATTATTCTACACGGAGATCGATGTCCGGAATTAACCGCCTAGCCGCGTAGCAGTTCTAAAAAATACTCTCTCTCTCTCTTTGCATACCCAAAATGGGTCATAGTCAAAGCTCCTCATATGAGTGCCACTTGGCACTCATATGAGTATCATACTCTATATGAATTAGAGGAGGGTCTCACCTCTACTTTCTATTCATATATGATACTCCATGTGACACTCTATATTCAAATCACGTGGTTCATGGTTCATTTGAAAAGCATAAATGTCTAATTTTGTCTTGAAACGTTTCATATTTGTTGGAGTTTTGAGCTTAGAGCAGTGGTATCTACAAGTAGTGTGTGTTCTCGGGTTTATCTTTATTCAAGGTCTCCATTAAACCTGTAGATTTGTAGAGGTCATACCTACTAGTATAATTATCCAGTTTTCGTGTTCTATAGCTCATTGGCAAATTCTTATAGTTTCTCATATATATATTTAAAAAAGTTTTGAACAATTCTAAGTGAGGAGAGAGCAATAAGCTCTGCAAACATGACTAGTTTTCTATGCATAAGTTTATGAAAAGTTCAACTAGTTCATAGGGGGTTCCACCTACTTCTAGATATTCTTTGGAGGTCAATAAACTCCAACATTTGTGATGGTAGATTTCATCTCCATAGGAATGAAATATGCACCTTATATCTTTGGTAAGGAACATTCCATTAGATTGAATAGATCTTCTAGATTCATGCTTAGGGAATGGTCATTATAGATAGTTCCTTTAATATGGATACATAGTTTTTTTATTATGGTATCCTTTACATGATTAGCGACCATTTGAAAGGAGGCCTTTTGCCCTAGGAAGGCTTTTTTTTTCTCCACAATTCACTAGATAATCCTTCATTGTTTTTCGTTAATCTCCACTTTTATGTAAGGATCCATTGACAGCTTATGCAAATGCTCTTATTCATGGAATAGAGAAGCAATGAACTCATGTATATCTCTTTTAAGGAAATGGGAAAGCAGGGAGAGATCTCACATTAGATCTTCTTCATTTTAAAAGATAAAGGAATGGAAGAGATTAGTTCTCGTATGAAATTTGAGTACTTTTGAAAAACACAATACATGTAGCTTTTGAAAAACACAATACCTGTAGCTTTTGAAAAACAAGATATGATTGACATCCTTTTAAGTGGGCGCAAGCCTTTTTACATGTAGATTCCTCAACTTTTGAAACAAATTGCTATAGTTTCAAATGGAAAAAGGGATTCATTATGCCAAGTTATACTAAAATGCAAAGCGAGTATCTCCATAAATTAAGATATAACATAGAAGTCGTTTTAAAACCATTGGTACTTGAATTATACCCATGCATGGATTCACAATAGCACTCTACTTATATAATAGCTATCAAAAGAATCCATTGCTTAATGTAATGGAGGATTTTCCAATGGGAACCATGTTTTTGGAGATAATTGATACTTCCCTTCATGAAATAAGTTAAATTTTATTGTAAAGAAATATAAAAATGCAATATCTTATGATGGAGGTCAAAAGAAAGTCAGAACTATAGTTATAAAATAATGCATCTTATTCTCAAGGTGCAAAAGTCATCATAGAAGACAAGTATGAATGTATTAGTAAGTACACAAATTTGTGGTTTCTTTATGTGTATTTTGGCTGCAACCATGGTAATCCACATTGCAATAATTCTTGGTATGAAAACATAAGAAATAATACATGCATCCTAATACATGTCTAAAGGTGCATGGGTCCTTGGTGTGTTTCGGTGATTATATTGGTTGTTATGGGTGTCCATAAGTGCATCAAAATGCAAACACATGAAATCGTTAATTTTCAATAACAAAATAAAACAAAAAAGATCTATATAGCCATCAGTATATGCATCCATATATGTGTTGGTATTCAAAACTAAATAATAATAAAGAGTCCCCCATGCATGTGTAGACTTATGAAAGGGCTATGCAGGCAAACGTCTATAGAACATGAACCTCCATAAGGATAATAATAAAAAAAGTAGCATATCCAACCATAACTTGCATGAAATTTGATAACATCTCAATTGATGTGAGATGAACTAACAGGTACTACCTCTCCCTTCATCATAAATATGCTACTATTGCACTATTAGTGTATATATGTATGTATAGATATGTACATATGTGTATATGCATACTTGCATGTATATCTATGTGTATGTAAAGTATATATATATATATATATATATATATATATATATATATATATATATATATATATATATATATATATATATATATATATATATATATATATATGTATGTATATGTATATATGTATGTGTGTGTGTATGTATGTATATATATGTATGTGTGTGTGTATGTATGTATATATATATATATATATATATATGTATCTATGTATGTATGTATCTTTGTATTTATGTAATTTGTGTATAAATGTAACTATTTGTGCCACATATGATGCCATATGGCAATAAAGAATTCAGCAACATTTCTCGTAGACAAAGAAACGTAGATAAAGTAACCATAAGGCATGCATGCCATAAAAATGTAAGGGCATGCAGGATACCAAAAGGCACTCAATCCAAAAATCTAAAGGGAAAGTATGCCATACCACAATCTTCAAGAAAAATCACTCCACATGTAAAAATATATTCCACCTAGAGAAAAAAAAACATTCCACCTGCAATAATCCTTTTCACCTGCAAAAAACAATCTGCCTATATGTATTTATGTTTGTATTTGCATATGTACAAATGTATGTATGTATCTATGCATGTATGTACATGTAAATTATATATGTATGTATGTATGTTTATTTGCATGCTTACATACTTATATGTGTGTTTATATGTAAGTTTCTATGTGTGTATGTATGTATGTATGTTTATATGTATGTATGCGTGTATATATGTGTGTTTGTATGTGTGTATGTAAGTACGTATGTATGTTTGTATGTATGTGTGTAAGTATGCAAGTGAGTAATTAAGTAAGTATATATGTATGTATGTATGTTATGTATCTATGCATGCAATGCAAGTATGTATGTTATGTATCTATGCATGCAATGCAAGTATGTATGTAAGTATGTATTTATGCCACAATTGTTTTCACCATATATAATATCATATGACGAGAAACATTTCCATAGCGTTTCCCCTTAATATGGAACTAAAAAGAACGTTAACATACGGCATGCAGACCTATAAGCAAAGAAGGTACAATGGCCCTAACAAAAGCCATGTAAGCTGCACAAAAGGCAACTTCAAAAACGTTTTTCTTTCCCACATGTAAAGTAACATAAACTTTCTACTTGGATGTGTATATGTATGTATGTGTATTTGTATGTAACGTGCATCGAGAGAGCCATTTTCTACCATAAGGGAGTTAACTTGTGACTAGATACTAAGAGAATGCCCTTCCAATTGCGTATTGCATTGTCCTAAGCTCACATATTCTTCCCTAATTTGATTCAGCATGTTATAATTTGTTGAGTGGCATTATCTACAATTGATGACCTATATATAGAACTAACTCTTATAAATGTAGGGTGATCAAAGGGTGATACAACAAGGATGGGGAATGGGGAATGTGGATGCGAATGTGAACACGCTAGTGAATGAGGCTGAATTGGTGGTGGGGGGATCACGGATGGTGGTTTTGAGAGTGGGGGAGGTGTCATAGTGGGTGGTGAAATGTCGAGTGGTTCGGACATGGTTGTGTTAGTGGTTGTGACTATGAGTAGTGGCACCAGTTGTGTTGTCAGTGCTAGAGTGCTCATGGAACTGGACAAAATTGGATAAGAACTTTATACAAGTTGTGTATTGAATGGTCAGTGGCAAAAGTTAAAACCAAAAAAGAGTGAAAAAATGTTATCCTAGGGGTTATTATGGGGTAGCTTGGATCGACTAATGCAAAAAAAAAGGTTGGTTGTGATGAGCAGATGGGTGGTTCGACTGGGGTTGAAAAAAGAGGACTAGAAGGGCATAAGGGAGGGGGAAAAAGTGCTAGTGTGGATTGGAGGTTTGGTGGAAAAGGGACTACATTTGATGGGCCTTGTGCGGTGGCAGAAGGAGTCAAGCTTATGGGTGGGCAGACTTGGACCTCAAAGACCAATCCTTGGGTGGTGTCGATAGAGTTTTTGGGGGTGAATGAGGTGTGTAGGTTATGAGTACATGGAAATGTGGTGGTTTTCGAGGGGTTTCAAATATGAATTGGAATGCTTATGATATTGGTTTGGTAAAGGAGATGGGCAGAATGGGGGCTGACCTTATGAGGTTGTATCAATTGGGGGTATTGGTTGTGGTGTGGTTTGGCCTTGGCATGGCTATATTCAAACTCTTTATGATCATATCTTTTTTTTAATATAAAGGAAGTTCGGCATAGCCTACTCTTTATGATCATATCTTGTTAGGGGAAGATTGATTAGCAAATTAAGGGCCTCGAGCACCCCAAAAACTTGAGTTCACCTATGTATTATTTCAATAAAGGGTGTGTCAAACCCACTATTATCTATTCGCATGTAGCCTCTATAGTGTTGTGGTGTAGGTAGATCTATTAAGTTCCTGTTCTTCTTTTGTATGCTATTGCTTATCATGTTTATCATGTCGCCTAGTAGTCATTTCTTCTTCATCCTCATTCAAGGTCTTTCCTCATCATCTTGAACCATCCTTGTATGAACTTCTTCTTTATCTATGTGGGATCTAAGGTGACTAGGTCTTTGATATGCTTGCAGGACATAACAAACATTTGAATATTGAAACTCTCCAAAATCAATCAAGAGCAATTCAAAATCAAAGATTAGAGTTTCATGTGATTGTGTTGTCATGTATGTTATTGGAAATACAAAATCAGAGCCACAAGGTGGTACTACCTCTTCCTCCACGATGTTCTTTGTTGGTGGTGGCTTGTTCTTCATATGATATAGGCTAGGGATCTTGTATAGAGTTCATGGTTGGGGGATTGGTCGAGGGAGTCTAATATTAATTGGAGGAACAGAGGGTTTCGGTCATGTGAGTGACTATTTTGGCATGACTACTATTTTGGTTGGTTGAAAAATAGGGTATATTTACCTAAAGAGGATGTGTGACCCTCCACTACTTGTAGTTGGACCCTATTGAGTGCTCTCTCAATAGGGATGTCATCGGCCAAGCACATATATACAATTATTGTAATGGCATAACACCAATTAACACTGGTATCCTTGGCCACCTTAGATCGGTCATGTAGAGTTGTTCTATGATCCAATTTGGAAAATCAATTCTTTGTTGTGATTCTTGAGATAAATACAAACTAAGCCAACTTTTCTTATGTGGTTGTGTGAGGCGATCTAGTCGCGAGAATGCAAAATCTCACATGCACATGCGGAGCAGAGTGAAGAGGTTTGATGTGATCCCTAAAATCGATGAAAGCTTCAAGAAGTCCCTCTTTTTCATTTCTTTAGGAATGAGCACTTCTTTGTCCATGGGGATGTGAGTCCCTCCCATCTTCAGAGATCCTCTGATCAATTTACAAAATAATTTGAATCTTTTGGGTGGTTGCTTCATAATGTTTTGGATGGCTACTCAAGACATCACTCTTATTCATTTCTTTAGGAATGAGCACTTCTTTGTACATGGGGATGTGAGTCCCTCCCATCTTCAGTATGTGTATATGCATGCATATATGTATGCGTATATGCATACGTATACGTATGCGTCTTTGACCAATTTGTGTGATAGTTAGAATCTTTTGTGTGTCTTTGTTGGCGTGAGGCTCTAGAATATGGACAAGCTAATAGAATCTTAGGAAGTCCATTTTGGACGAGGGGTGCCAGAATATTATTCATCAAGTCAAGCCCCCTCCCAAATGGGCATAAGTTCATCTCCATTCTATGATGCTTCAAACTCCTGCTAAACTAAATGAAAACTGCCCTAGTGATTATCAAACTCTAGCTTCGATTCCAAACGTAAGTGGCATCACATAAGATTCCAAATAATCCTTAAAACCAGGGTGTTTAGCATGTACTCTTTCAGCTCTACCTATTAGTGGATCCTGCATAGGTGTGGGACCTCGGAAGCCTACGAGTTCTAGTGGTCGTAGCAAAGGATAAGTTTCCATAGGTAAAGACCATTAATGAACTAGTAGGTGACTCGGACTTGTTGTTCAAGGGCCTAATGTTTGCATCTCTAATTAGTCATGAATAGAGCGATCCACTACACAAGGAAAACATATTAATTTTGAAACAAACTCCAATCCTATATGCCAAGGCCTTGAACCCTTTGCAATATAGACATGATTCCCTTGTGGTCCTTATTGTGTGTGGGTGCTCTTGTAATTCTGTCTAATGCATGTCATTGGAGCACCTATATGCATACTATGAATAATGCATTAAGTTAGTATGCTTTCAATGATTTAGAGGTATGATACAATGTTCATGAGATATGGATTTATTACAAGGTTTCTTATGAGATAGAGGTTCCCTTAAGAGGTTACATGGTGAAGTGAATTATTTATATAGTTTCCTAGATGATAATGAATGTTGTTGGTCTTGGGACTATGTAGGCACCCATTTCCAGATATTTATGAGAGAATGATTACAAGGATCCACATTAGGAGCGGCTTCTTGTCAAGATGTAGAGTAAGAGTGAGAAGGATTATGACTTACTATGATGGATGGTCTAAAAGGAGGAATTTGGGCCTATAAGAAAGTCTAAGGCACCCAAATATGTGAACTATTAGGGTATGAAATCCTCGGCTCCTTGGGTATCAAAATTTGACGAATTGTTAGTGGTTGATGTCCTTCTTTTGTAATGGATTTCTACCTTTGGTTTTCATTATGCTTCTACTATGTTGGCAATGATTTGGTTCGAATAGGTTGTTCACGCTTCACCCACACGTGCTTTCTGCTTCTATTGTGTTGGAAATGATTTGGTTGTAATAGACTATAATGGGTTGCTTTCTACGTTGGCTAGTTAGGGAGGTTGTAGCTGAGCATAATTTCTTGTGGTTGTTTGGTGTTTGTTTCTTATGTTGTTGTGGTTGAGTCATCATTAATAGAATTTTCTTGGAAAAGAAGGGGGATCCATCACTTGCATGACCTGTCCATTAAGGGATGATGCATTTTGCACAACACACTTAGGGGCACATGCATAGTGAGTGGACTTCTAACCAAAGAACCCAAGAGTCTCTAGCTATATGATAGGTTGAGAGCTTGAAGACCCTAGAGTTTTTAGCTCTACTATTGTCTTAAATCTAGTGAACCCCAGACTCTCAAAATTTACTATGGATGAAGAGCCAAGAAACTCAAGAGTCTTCAATTCTATGGTTAACTCAGAGCTAGAGGAGCGGAGAGTCTCCAACTATACCCTTAGATATTGTTTATTAATCCAAACATGAAGAAGACATCTTTGAATGTTCAAGATGATTGCATCGTTGTAGATCCAATCTCGTAAGATCTTCATCATGGAAAACTAATAGCTCTCATAGCCAATAAAGATGCATTTCTCTACCTTTGGATCTAATTTGCCTCTAATTTATGAAGGTTTGTGAATCTGACTTGCAATCCTTTTTCAACAATCTAACACACACTTATGAAGTTTTTGGTGATAGTTGGCACATACAATGCCTTGCTCAATAGGTTCATATTACCATCCAAACTATTCACATTGCTTATCTTCTCTACTAGATGCCTTGTGTCATCTCCTATTTGGACTTCATGTCTATTCGTTGGATCCTCCAACTCTGATAGTAGAGCTACATTCCCTACTCCATGATTTGAGCAATCTTAGTCTATATAAAATACACATTTATCTGCTTTAACTTGCTTCATGGTCATGTTCATCAGAAGAAGTGAATCTTATTGTGCTTGATCATTTCTATAGTTTTTGTAGTCTCTCCTTCCTCTATATCCTCCTTGGTAGTTGTTGTTATGGTATGAGTTGTTATTATAACCATTGTTGTTGTTGAATCTACCTATTGAGCTTCCAGAGTTTGATCTGTTGTAACCTCTTCCTCTTTGCTTCCTAGGATTCCTGAAATGATTCTCAGAAATGTGATTAGTTAGGCCACATATGGCACATGGCGAGGAGCTTTGAGTTCTCCCCTTGCCTTGCCTTCATCCTTTGCCTCTTCCTCTTCAGCCTCTACCTCTACCTGCAAAGTTTGCTTGAGAGGTGCTACCTTCATCATCAAAGTTTTTACCTTTGCCTTTACTATCCTTGTTCTTGTTTTTATCTGTATGGAGAGCAGATGATCGATTACCTTTTGATATGTCTCCATTCTTCATACACTTTTCCTCATATGTAAGCAGTTGTCCCATTAGGGTGTTGAAACTAAGAACCTACATGTCCATGTAGAGGTCCATGGTTGTGGTGAAAGATTCCCATTTTTCATCTCCCTTTATTCCATTGATCACTTGCCTTAGTATTTGCTCTTCATCAATGATTTCTCCAATGCTTCCAAGTTGGTTTTCTATGTCCTTCATTTTGGTGATAAAGGTAGTCACACTTTGCTTGGGCATATTCTCAAGTGTGGTGAATTCCATCCATAGTTGATTCTTTCTTGCCTTCGTACTTGATGAGAAGAATGCTTCAAGAGCATTCCAAGTCTCTTGTGAAGACTTGCAACTCCTGATTTATGGAAGTAAAAAATCAGAGAATGAGTTAAGAATGTATGACCTTGCTAGAGCATCCTTTGAACACCATGTGTTTAGCCTCTCTTGTTCTTCTTGAGTTGGTTGGCCATTGCTTATGAGGACTGCCATCATCTCATCGCTAGATATGTAACCATAGATGTTTCTCCCTTGAGGATAAGCTTCCATTCTAAGTGACCAAGTTGAGTAGTTACCTCGATCCAATTTTTCTATGGATGAAGGAAATCCGTCTCCCATGTTGATTTGTTGCTATGATACCACTCTCAGGAGATGGTGAGATAGGTTCCAAAGATGAGCTAGTGGTGCACAAAACATGCTCTACATGCGCCAATATTACTTCACGGTTGCTTAGTATATCTTGTTAACTTTACATTTATGCATTTAGAACCACCACATCGTTTGGATCATCAATCTCAATTGAATGTATCAAAACAGATGACTAGAATATGCATGAAATGTGAAGAACCTTCTATTTTGGGAATAGAAGGTCTCAGTATTATGTTCAGAGCTCACAACCTAGTATGAATTGACTAGAGAGATTTTGCACACATCTAAGTGAAGTGCATAGATAACTAAAGCAAGTTATTTCATCAATTTAGTTTTACCACACACTGAAAATGAATCTAACAATTAACAGGGGTCATTCTCACGTTTCAGGATCTAGGAGGTGTGTAGATATAGTCACGTTCCTTACTTCATATCTTGTCATGTGCTAATTCAAACTTATGGAGATTTGATATATAGATATTAGACACTTCAACCTAACTATTACAAGTTAAATTATAGAAAAAGAATGAGTATGTGCAGAGAAATTGACTCCAGAAGATCACTATGATGATGAAGATGCAACAATGAACAATAGAAAAAAATGTACTTGACGAAATGTATCAAAATGTAAATGCTAATGAACATATGATACAAGAGAAATGTAGTGGACTATTCATACATGAAGTGAACACAAAGTATGCACACTAAGGTAGCTCAATGTCTCTCAGAATAGCTCTCCTATTGCGTGGCTAAAACCATGTGTATATATACACATGCCTTGAGTTTGAATTTGAGTTTTCCTTAACCTAAAAGTGATCCTACACTAGGGATGATTTGAACTGATTCTTCCTACCACATGAATCATGGTTTTAGCTCCCTAAATTCACAAGATTCCTTATTCTCTTGGATTTTACAATTATCTAAAGTAAATAGGCTCAAAATGACAAGCATGGGTTCACATGTACTTCTCTCTTTTGATGTAACAAGAGAAAATGTAGTCCTGAATAATTGGCCAAGTAGTTGGGCTTGCTAACTGCACTAACATGGAATACATGTTTTATGATTTTAATGCATTTTTGGCTCAATGTGGGATAAAACATTAGTGTGCATTACTGTATACACCTCAACATAATGGAGTTGTTGAAAGGAAGAACAAGTAACTCATGGGGATGGCACGTTGTATGGTCAAAAGTCATGCTTTATCACATAGCTTCAAGCGTGAGGCTGTTATGTGTGCATTCTAGGCCATACAAGACATGAGTAGTGCTTATTCTCTATGATCTATCTCTGTAGTTTACAACATTGGAATGTCATCCACTTTTGTCTCATGTTGATCTTGTATTGATGATTGAACAATGGGGGGAGAAAGAGGATGTACCTTAGTCTCCTAAGTAGCCAAAGTTGTTCCTTGCACTATTGGTGTCCCCATGTTTGTCTACTCAATCACTTTATCACTATGAACCTTCAATAATTGAGCTTGTAATTCTGCAATGATTTGATTTTTGTCTTGAATCTTCATCTCGGCTTCCTTGAGCTCTACTTCTACTTTGATTTTGCCTTCACATAATTCTCTAAGCTGTTCAAAATCATGTTCACATTGTTTTGTGTATTTATTGACCAGTTCTTTCCATTTTCCTCTTAGCTCTATCATATTTTGAGCATACTTTAACTTCCCTTGTGGACACAACATTGGTTCTATCTTCATGTCATCTGCATATGCATCTACAGGAGTCTAGAAACTTTGAATCTTATCATTCAGTATTGATGAGGCCTCAATCGATTGATTTCATAAGAGAGATATTATTAATTTTTTTATTTATGTTTCTTAATGAATTGGCATCTTCCATGTACCCTTTTATTTGTGTCTCCAAAATTTTTCTTCTAGTCAAGAGACGTGCCTTTTCTGCTTCACATTGGTCATATTTCTTTTAGAGATCTATATTCACTTTCTACATTCTTTTATAGTCTTGCTTCATTTCATTAACTTGAACATTCAAAGTACCATTATCACTATTTAATGTGTCGATTTTGTGGGTTGCTACTGTTAGTCCTTCTTTTACTCTGTCAAACTCTATGTGGGATTTTAGTACCTAATCGGACATAGTTTCACTAAGTTCTTTAAAGTGATTTCTCTCTACATGAGCTTGCTCATATTCCTTGTTAGCCTTCACTAATTGTTGTTAAGTGCCCATGGCACTTTGAATCATATGCTTGACTATTGTTTTTAGCTATACTACATACAAATTTAGCCATTTCTATGGGATAATTGAGGTCTCCCTCATAAGTAAGTCTTTTCCTCTGGCCATATGTATTATTTCATTAAATGGCTATCAGATTTGTAATTCAATTTGTGGCTCAACGTCTTTCATAGTGATCACTTTAGAACTGCTACCTACATGATGCACATCCATTGGAGATTGCTCTGCTAATACCCTTATTGGAATGATTGGTACTTCTATCTGTGTTTGTGTTTCTAGTTGTGCTTCCTCTTTGGGGTGGACCAAAGCTTTGACACCTATTACACTGACTTCTCAAAACTGCAACTTTGTTGCATCATTGATTTGAAGTGTGAATGTTCCATCAAGTCATAGTGTCAATAGGACTTCTTCATCTGTTTCTTCTTTCTCCTCTTCTTGTGCCTTACTTGCCACTTCTTGCTGATCCACCATTTGTTATCCTAGGGACCATCATCATGGATATTAGTGTTAAGATTAGTATTTATCATTGATTGATCATCCTTATCATTAGTTCCTGAGCTTGAACTTGAATTTTCCAACCCAAATTGCTTATAGCCACTCATTTTAAACATTCTTTCTCCTCTTTGTTTCTTTCCCTTAGTCTTATTCATCTGTCTATAATGGTGTCCTTGGATGGTGAGGTTTACTTTCCCTTTTGTATGTGTGTGTAGCTTGGAGGTCTTTTCCAACTAGACTTCTATGATTGGATATGTTCAGCTAGATTTGACTTCGACACTGTATGGATCCTTTTGGTAGGAGCACTAGCTATCTCCTAAAAGTCCCTCATTCTTTTGGAACCTCTCATTGCAGGTTGAGTGCTTGTGCCTGCTTCATTAGCGATCGCTATGCCACATTTCTTTTTTGGGACCATGGCTTGTTTTACATACCATGACCATGGCCCACCACCTCCTCCAACAATGGTATCAGAGCTACATCAAGGTAAAATGGGAGATGGATTTCCATCATTCATTGAAAAACTGGATAGGGGAAATTATCTAGCATAGTCCCTAAGGATGAAGGATTAAATCTAAGGAAGAAGCCTATATGGATACATCTCCGCAAATGAAGAAACGCCAATATTTAGAAGGAAACATCAACCTACAAGAGAAGAGCAAGAGAGACTAGCTGCATGGTGTGCAAAGGATGCTCTAGCCTGGTCTTATATACTTAACACAATATCTCATTTCTTATTACCTCATATTAGGAAGTGAAGGACCTCCCAAGAGACTTGGGAAGTACTTTCTTCATACTTCTCATCAAATACAAGGGGTAGGAGAACCAGCTTTGGATGGAATTCACAACCTTGAAGAAGCAACCAAAGAAAAGTGTAGCTGACTCTCTGGCCAAGATGAAGGATGTAGCTGATCAACTTAGGGGTATTGGAGAAGAAATAGAAGAGGAGCAGATAGTAAGGCAGATCATAAATGGCATCAAAGTTGATGAAAAATGTGAGTCCTTTACCACAACAATGGACTTATATATGGACATGTAGATACCTGACCTCAACACATTAATGGGGAAACTCTTCACACATGAGAAAAAGCTCAATAAGAATGGAGATACTTCTAGAGGTAATCGATCTTCTGCCCTTTACAACAGACAAAAATAAGATTAAGGATAAAGGAAAAGGTAAGAGGAATGAAGAAGAGGCAAGTACCTCTCAAGTGAATTTCACTAGTAGAGGAAGAGGTACAAGAGGAAGGGGCAGAAGAGGAAAGCAAGGTAGGGGGAGACCATACAACTCTTCACCTTGCAACATTTGTGGCTTGACCAATCATACCACAAATGAATGCTTTAGGAACACAAAGAATCAGAGGAAGAGGCTTCCACCAAGGAGGCTATGCACAACCAAGAGGCAAGTTCAATAATGGAGGGAACAACTACCATCACAATTATAACCAAGGCTACAATAACAATTATCAAGGAGCCTTTAGAGGTAGAAGAGACTACAACAACTATACATATGATCAAGATTCCCTACTACTCATGAATATGATATCCAAGCAAGGTAAAGATGATGACTACCTATTCTATACTGATTCTGGTTGTTCCAATCATGTAGTAGGCATTGTAGCATTTTTGTCTGAACTTGAAGAACCTAAAGGAAAGCATGAAGTTCAGACAGGTGATGAAACTAGGCACTTTGTATAGAACATTGGAAATTTTAAGGCATTTGATGGTATCATGAACCTCCTAAGTAAGGTATTGTATGTGACAACAATAACCTAATCAGTGTCAGACAGATTGTTGAGAAGGGTTAACAGGTTAGATTCACAAGGCATGGAGCATATGTGGAGGACCCTCAACAAGGCTTCAAGACGATTGCAAAAGGTGAGAAATGTGGTAGACTTTTTACATTTGAAGTTGAAGATACAAGTAATATTTCTCTCTTCAATTACAAAGATCAAACCCTATCTGAGTTGGAGATATGGCATAAGAGACTAGGTCATATAGGTGAAAGAACATTGAAGCAAATATGCAGGGATCAAAGTGTGATTGGCATTCCAAATGTATCCAAGCAACACATTATTTACAAATGTGGAGCATGCCAATTTGGCAAATCACATAAACAACCATTCAATAAAAGAGGATACATGTATGAAGACTACTTGGAGCATGTGCATACAGATTTGTGGGTTCCTAGCAGAAAGCCATCAATCTTAGGGTCAAGGTGTTATGTTTCATTAATAGATGACTATAGTCGATGGAGAATACTTTACTTTATGAAGCATAAAGATGAACTCTTCACTTGTTTCAAGAAGTATTTGGCATTGGTTGAGAATCAAACAAGTAGAAGCTTGAAGAGGCTTAGATCTGATGGAGGTGGTGAGTGTTTCTCACATGAATTTGAATCCTTCTTACAGGATAGAGGCATAAAGAAACAACAAGGTACACTCCTGAACAGAATGGAGTGGTAGAGAGAAGAAATAGACTAATAGTAGAAGCTACAAGATCAATGTTGAATTAGAAAAAAATTCCAAATTACTTATGGGTAAAGGTTGTTTCCCTAGCCACTTACCTAATCAATAGACTTCCATCCAAGTCCCTGGATCGAATGATACCTTATGAGGCATGGAATGGCAGGAGACCTTGCTTAGATTGTTGTAAGATCTTTGGGTGCATTGCCTATGCACATATCCCTCACTGATTAGGGGAAAGCTTGATCCAAAAGCTCAAAGATGCATATTTATTGGTTATGATTAGAATCAGAAAGGATATAGGTTGTATAATCCCACTAACAATATATTTACAGTTAGTAGGGATGTGGTGTTTGATGAAAATAACTCTTGCTTTGAAGATGATTTCAGGACAATAAAGCTACCCTATGATTTGGAAAATGAGTTTCTAAATTTAACCAAGGAAGAACCACATACATTAGAGGATGTTAACTCAGAAGATGAAGAACAAATCAACCTTGAAGAATTTAAAGCTTGGAAAGCCAAGGGCAAAGCTAAATTCAAACAATTGGAAGACATTCCAGAATCATCGAATCAAGCACTTAGAAGATCTCAAAGGGAAAGCAAGAAACCATTAAGGTATGGCTATGACACATCACTAGTCACCAAGCATTCTATATACATGGCTAAAGATTCTATGTCAGAGGAGCCTTCTTCATTTGAAGAAGCCAATAAAAGGGAAGAATGGAGAGAAGCTATGCACGAAGAAATTGAAGCACTTCAAGATAATAACATTTGGGATTTGGTCCCCAAGGAATCACTCATGAAGGTAATAGGATCTAGGTGTAATTACAAAGTAAAGAAGAATTCAAATGGTTCAATCAACAGGTATAAAGCAAGACTAGTAGCAAAGGGGTTTGCTCAAACACATGGAGTGGATTCTGAGGAGACTTTCTGACTTGTGGCTAAGATGCCAACTATCAAAGTTTTAGTAAGTATTGCTACTTCAAAGAATTGGAACTTGTACCAATTAGATGTTAAAAATGCATTACTTAATGGGTGGATCTCTGAAGAGCTTTACATGGCTCAACCACTAGGATATGAAGACAGAGATTCAGCATACTATCTATTTTTGTATTATCAAGTTTCAATATTATTTCCTTATCCAATCTCAAGATATCAGCAAAATACTACTCAGTGATCTGCAAACTGTTGGAGCCCAAAAATCTCATGGATCACTTCTAACTTGCTAAGCATCATTCTCTGAGCATGGTCTATCATTTCAGGTGAGGTTACTTGCAAAAGTTATCTATCCTAGTTAATTAGATATTCCCAAAAGCATTATATCCAATTTCTAGTAGAGAGGGAGTACTGTTCATTTCTTTGAGTAGGTGTGGTGACCAAAATAGCAAGTTTTGGTTCATAGTTGAAACTCCTACTCATCTACTTTGATCCAATGATTTGATGATCATACTCCAAAGTACTTGGGTGATTATCTGCGCTTCTGAAAGGCTCAAGATGTCTACTTTGAGCTCCTTAGCTCAATTTTGGCTATTGAGAAGTAGCAGTTTGCAGCATCATCTCATCTCTTGAAAGTGTCAACCATCTCCTCTCACACATTAGCTAGTTGGTCATCCCAAATTTAGTGATGTCTTTCCTTAACTGCGCACTCTAAGGAGAATTTGTTGACTCCATTTGTTGGGTTGCCTCAAAATCCTCAAAAACCATGTGCATTCTAAATGCAATATGTGATTAATGTGTGAAAAAATTTTCCTTGTTCCATAGTGCTTAAGCATTTGTCCTTAGTCTTTTAAATAAGTCCCCTCTCACATCGCTGAGGAATCCTGATACCTAAAGATATATTTAATATTTTTTTCATTTCCATTTGCTCAAACGAGACATAAAATTATCAGTCATAGTCAAAGTAGTGGTTAATAATAATTATTAGAAGTCCTATACCATTATTGTACAAGTAAAGGTCTACTTTTGTTGAAGGAAATATGCATAACTAAATAGTTTTAAGAATTTGTGTGCCAAATGTGAGGCATTGTATTGTTGCCCTATTGTGAATACTCTAGGTGCATTCGGCTTATCATGAGTGTAGTTTTGACACTACTTCTCTTGAATTTGTTTTGCTGGTGCTTCCTTTGGTCTCCATATTTGATGTTTCTTTCTAGCTTTATATCAATCTTTTTTCAATGTTCTTTGGCACGATTTTGGTTCTACATCTTTTGTTTTGATCTACCACATATATTTGCTTTTCTTGAATGGCTTCTTTCCTTTATTTGATTGTGGTAGTCTTTAATTTGTTTGAGATTTCGTAAGAGTCTTTTGTTGGCGATTGACCTCCTTAACAAATGCTCTGATGTCTTTCTTTGCTTTCTCTGATGTTTTCTTGTGGATCCATACTTGCTTTCATTGTCATTGAGATTCACTGAATTTTTTGGGTAGCCATAACCAAATTGTTTGTGTGATGATTGATGTGCTCTTCCTTCCTTTGAATGCTTTTCTTTGTCTAGGGTTTTTCGGTTGTGATTGTTGTTTCTTGCAATTATACTCTTGAAGCTGATCTTTGTGAATCCATATCTATTTGAATCCTTTGCATTATGTTGTCTAAGATTTCTTGATTTCATGCTTGTAGACAATTTTCCAAGTTCCCCTCTAGAATTAATGACATCACTAGGGCTCTCTAAACTATTGTAGTAGAAAAACCAACTATTAAGATACATGTGGATAAAATTGAAGAATTTAGTGAAGGAGATGAAGAAAATACATGTCTCCTATTACACATTGAGGATATACGACCAAGTCCATACTAGATACTAGAGTTGGAGTAGGGATAACTACCAAAGAGATTTGGGAGAAATGGGGAAAACCAACCCTAGGACCAACAAGAATGAAGTTACAATTGGTAGATGGTTACATAGAACGACCTTTAGGACTCCTTGAGAATTTACTTTTGACTACATGTGGAGTAGAACGTGAACACAACTTAGATATAGGTCAATTTGATAAGGCGAGCAACTGGGAGATGATTCTCAGAAGACCATTCATGTGACAACTAATGATAGTACAAGATTGGTGATGAGATGCTTTGTATCTTCAACACCAAGGCATTACAACCAAAATAATCTCCAAAACTTTTCATACTGGGATGTTCCACCCCTTCAATGGAATCTTTTACATAAAGAGGAGGATGATTTATCAATCCATAGTGCTGGATCTAGTGTCGAATCTTACATGAATGAGGATAGACAACTATGGTTTTGTGAGGCAGCTCAACGGGATGAGAAAAGGTTATAATATTGGAAATTAGGGCAAGATGAAAATAGATCAATAGAAGATCTGGCTTACATGCCTGAAATATTTTAAGATGAAGCATTTGAACCACACGGATGGATGGAAATCCTAGCAACACTAGATGTACGCATAAATGAGGAAGTACTCACTATGACTAAATGTGTGGATGAAGAAGGATATGACTTAAGCTTGTACATGGTAGTGCTCCAAGAGACATAGGAAGAGATAATAAGAGAAGAGGCGAGACTAGAAGCCATAGAAAAAATTAGAAAATGAAAGGAATGGATGAAAGAATGATATGAGAGATACTTACGAGGTGAGGAACCCATTCCCATGGCAAATTATCACACCATCAATATGAAAACCCTAGGAATCAGAGTTCAAAAACCTTATTAAAACTTAGGTATTGGAAAAGAGGAATACCAACTAGTAGATTCTTTGATTGATATGGGAGCAGTCCTAAGTAGTGTATATGCTTCTCTAGGGGAAAAATAAGAAATGTATCTCACTCCAACAAAGGCCTATAAGGTTAGAATAGGAGGCAACATTGTTGAATGCCTAAGGAAAGTAACTCTTATCATTGCATTTGGGGAATAACACAATGCAACAAAGACTTTTGGTCTATAAAGATTGTAATCTACTAGAAGAACTAGTTCTAGGACAAGATTGGATATATGAACATGAGGTTACAATACATCTACCACAAGGGTATATTTCAACCAAGCTAGGACATAGAGAAGTCTTTAGTCTCCTAGATGAGAAACCACTAAAGACAATTGATATGAAAAACCCTAAGCTACCACATTAAAGAGTGCATGAATTAGAATCCCAACCAAACTGGGTATCTCAAGATTTCATGCTTCAATCTACCATAGGTGTCAATGAAAATTATCACTTAATAGTTGTGTGCTTGCTTCCTTTAATTTAACTTGATTTGCCCTTTTTTTTCATAGAAGGTGCTTCACTTGAAAAAGTTAATCTAAGGTAAGAGAATATTGAACTTTTGCCTTTTTTAGTTCTTGCAAGGTGGTTGACACTTTCTGTGATGTTTTCTTCTCTTTGTATCTTATCGTTGGGGCATGAAAGAAATCTGATTTCTACTCATTGTCGCCCATATAATTTGTAAGTGTGGTCAAACTCATTGTTTCATCCCTATTCTGATCATGATTGGTTTGGTCTCCTTAATTTGCTTCTTTCTCTCTCATAGGTTGTTTCATAGAAGCATTGAATTCTATAAATAGAGGGATTTCATCTTCAGTCTTCTTCCACCTCTCTTCTTGAACTCCAGGCCACAAGCCCGGTGGCCATTTTTCTTCTACTTTTGGAATCAACGAGTCCCTTTCCATTTTCACAAAACCTAATTCTTCTTCAATCTCCTTAGTTTTCTTCAATTTTGTTTGCTTTGGGTTGAAGTTTCCTACACATCCCTAGAATGTCTCTTCTAGAATTAACATCTCATGGAGGTTTGGTGTTCATTGTTCTAGCATGGACTCAACAATTTCAATTAGTCTTTTACATATTTCACTTCTTTCTTTTTTGTTATCTCCTCTTGGATAGCTTCAGACATATTGCTCTAGACAAAGTCTTGTCTCCATTCTAGACTGATATGCTTTCAACAACATTTTCATATCTTTAGGCATGGGATGCGATAACAATTGATCCTGATTGTTCCCTCATTTGGTTTCTCTTCATCACATTTTCATCCTCATTGGATGGACTAGTTACCTTGTTTCAGGGTCCTTTACTAATTTTTCTCTTTGATGGCTTTCCATTTTTGAGCTTTCTTCCTCTAATACTTTCAATTTTTGAGCTTTCTTTCGCTTTTACTAATTATTTCACGTTTTGTTTTCCATTGCCCTAGCATAAGTTGAGGTTGGTTATATGTTTGATACTCATATGGTCTTGGAGCCATGGGTTCTCCTTAATATGGAATATATCTTGAAGCCCCCTACCTTGTTCTCTCGATTGGTATCCAAATGTTCTATACCTGCATGTTATCAAGATAATTTTTCGTGACATGATTGGTGTATCTTTGTTCTATGTGACGGTAAAGTTCATGACCTTGTGGGGGTGCCTATTGTATTGATATGGTTATGGGGGAACATTTCCTCTTGCACAAGCATGAGATGGGTGGTTACCTCCATGGTCCACACATCTTCTTAGCATGGGCATTCTCATAGGTTGACTTTGATAAGATTTTTGGCCTTATTGATTTTGAAATCCTAATTTCTTTTCCAATAGATCCACTAATTTGTGAATTCTCCAAGTAATTCTTCAAAGAATTTCTCTATATTGAGAAAGCCGTTAGGGTCCAAAGGTTGAAATCAAGTCAAAGGAGTTCTGGTTAGTGTAAGTCTAAATGATTCATATTGGATAAAAAAACTTTATCTACTTGTTCTACACACAACACTTGTTTGAACTCTAAATTATGATCATAAGGATCTTGAGAATCATCATAATGATTCCTTATTAGGTCTTAGCCTTTTGCCTACTTTAGGAGGTCTAGGTATAACTTGAATCATAGGACACACACCGTGTCCTCTGCCTTGTTGGGATCTCAAAGGAAAGGTTGGTCTTTTCATTGTCTCGCTTCCCAAATGGGTATTTGCTATGGTGTTGGTATTTGGTGTAGTAAAGTGAACATGTGCTCGGCTAGTTTGACCTATGCATGGATATTTGGTATGGTGTTGGTATTTGGTGTAGTAAAGTGAACATTTGATTGGGACACTTGGTTGGCTAGTTTGACCTATTAATGGGTCCTCTAGATTTTGTTGCTACCCTTGAGGGTTTTGGGAAGTGGTTGCTTGATCCCAGGGTAGGAATACTGGCAATCCCAAGTATTGTACTTTAGATCTCTCTAGATCATTGACTCCCAATACCTTCTCTTATTTTGATTTAGATAAGTGACTTCGGAAGAGTCTTTTGGATCATGCAATTTATAAATGGTGGTAGGATTCGTGCCTTCTCCCCTTAAGGCTTGCAACAATTTTTCATTTCAAGTTATCAAGTAGAAATCCATCAAGTAATTATCCTAAGGGATTTTATACCCTCTCCAAATGTTTACTACTACAAATCTTCCTCTTGGAGTAGATACTAATTCTCTATTATCTATCTTGGTAGGGTTACTAGGGTCCTCAATATCTCCTCTTTAATTGGTTCTTTTGGTATTTTCAATCACTAAATATACTTGTCTTTGCTTGTCCATGTAAAATCCTCCCTCAGATTTCATAGTTGGTCTTGTTAAAACTTCAAATTCTATCAAATTCCTAAGTCTTGTTATTGATCTATTGAGTCCATCCAAGTAATTAGAACCTTCATGCAAGTTTGTAGAGACAAACTTCAAGGACGTCCTATACTCTACTTCTATTGCTGACATGAGTTCACTTGAATGGATAGAGGTCTGCATACCTTCAAAGGCCATAATAGATTCTTCTTCTAAGACACTAGATGTATTAGAGTAGATGGAGTGATTACTTCTTTGTGTTACACTTCCTACTGAGGATATTACACTTCTTCGACTCCCTAAGATACATATTGAACTGAGGTTCATTCACAGGCTAGCATCTCACTATCTCCTTAGTGTAAATTATCAAGTCTTAGAAATGGCCTTGTTCAATATTTGAGTGCAAAATTCCTCGAACGTTTCACTTTTGAGTCTTTCCTAAGTTTTTTTTATGTCCCATTTCCTCATTTAGGCTCAAATGTATGTCTCAATTAACTAGGCATGTGTGCATAACAAATACACCCAAAAACTCTTAAATAGATGTATGATACTTCAGACCCAACCAATACACGATACATGATACTCAATAACAATGATACATGATACTTTATTTACCCATGATATAGGATACTTGGGAAACACACGATACTCGATATAGGATCTCAATCATATGATACCTCTTCCTAGATGATACAAAATACCTCAACTTCTACAATACATGATATTGCCTCGAAGCAATATACGATACTTGGTAGTACATGATCTATGATATTTGAACTCCATAATACATGGTATTCAAGAGTATCGACAACACATGATACACACACACAAATGGTGATACATGATACTTCAGGGTCATGATACTAGACTAGCTGATACATGACACTTGTGAATCACAATACACCTAGGAGTAATGAATCGATAATACATGATACCTTCTAAGTGTCATGACACATGAGAATCTAGTATCACAATACCAAACTCAATCGATCATGACACTTGGACTTTTTGAAGTCCAAATTAGAATTTTTTTGTGCCAATATGATCCTTGTGCTCTCCTTGTCACCCCTATGTGCCTGTACCTAAAAGATTCCTTCATAATTTCATAAACAAGCCTCACAATACTGGATGGGAGTCGTGTCACCCCATGTGAGTGATCAATCAAAATTTTAGTTTGTTTATGGAGTAGGGCTCAACGCAAGGAGTGTTTCTTCAAACTTTCAGCACTAAACTCTCTCTACACTCCAAATTTTGCACAATACACACTCTGCAATACAAATCATCTGGGCTCATCTCAATACTTGCATAAACAAGTGAATAGAAATGTGGTGAATTTTGGTTTTTAATCTCTAACTGAGACCAAAGACTCAAGAAAAAAGTGATTTTTTTTTTTATTTTTTGACTTGTGATTAATTTAATCTGCTTCCTTACTCCCTTACCTAATTCCAAACCCTAATTCCTCCACTCCTAACATAATCCTTAAACTTGTCACACACACACACACACACACACTAGGTGTATGAAACCACAATTGCAAGAGAATGGCGACTTGCCAAGCTACTAAAATTTACCTCCTCACACTTACAACCTTGACAAAAATGCTTTAACCATCACATATTCGGCTTGATGAAAGTCGACTCCCCTGCAACGGTACCTAATCTCACAATGTCTTAGGGACTTGTGATGAATGAGACTAAATCTCTATCATCAAGCAAGTGCATATAGTGGTGGCATTGATACACTCATTTAATTATCAATCCATGATTCTAACCCAATCAGTGTATGAAAACATGTGCACAAGTGCTAGCTAATGCATGTATATATGTGTGTGTATACACATGTGTGTGTATGCATGTATGAATCTGTGCATGTATGCATACGTGCATATATGATGGATGTGTGTGTATGTATGTGTATGCATGTTTGTATGTATGTATGTTTGTATGTATGTATGTATGTATGTATGTATGTATGTATGTATGTATGAATGTGTGTGTATGTTTGTATGTTTGTATGTTTGTATGTATGTATGCATGTGTGTATATGTGTATGTGCATATGTATGTATGCATGTTTGTGTATGCATGTGTGTGTGCAAATGAGTAGGTTAGAAGAGGAAAAAGATCATAGTACATAGAATCTCAAAATTGATGAGGTAGATCATCTTTGCCTTGATTTTATCTTGATAAGATTACGAGAATTAGGAAAACGAATAATGTAAGCAAAGCTAAAAATAAGGCTTGTGAATGATGTGTGTGCAACTCTCCTCCCATCCTTTATATCCTCTTTTATTCTAAAAATATAAATAATCTGGAATGATCTAGTGCTGGCATGTGGCCATCATGCAACACTCATCCCCATTACTACAAAATACCTTAGGATATCCCCCAAGCTTAAGACCTTGACTATGGCTGGCCCTTGTCCCACATACACATGGAGTGGTCCCTGTGGACCAATGTCTGACGGTCTCTCCACCTTCTAAAGATCATTGTCCTCAATGATCAATGAGGGAAAGTACTTGCAAACTAGAGCTTCTGATTCCCAAGTAGAGTGAGTAAGCAGTAATCCTCTCCAGGCTACTAGATACTCCTGGATGACATGGTTCCTCAACTATTTCTATCTCCGATCTAGTATCTTGTGTGGAGAATGATCTGTGCTATCACTTTCGTGCAAAGAACTAATACCCTCCATTTGATTATCCTCCTTGGAAATACACTCTCTAAGTTTACTGACATGAAACACTCCCCCCCATTACTATTGAACACCTTAGACTATAACCCTAGCATGGGACCTTGGCTATGGCTAGCCCTTGTCCCACACACACATAGAGTGGTCCCTGTGGAACAATGTTTTCTGAATAACACATGATAATTAAAAACTTTCATATCTATGTGAGAGAGGGAATCAAAGGTACAAAAAAGGGTTCATGCTTGATCCAACTCGCCTTCAGTGTATTTAGATGAGCGCAAGGTTTTCTTGCTATGGAAGAAGAAGATGAGAGCTCATAATCAACATATAGTTGAACACATGATCAAATGAAGGGGACGTTGACAAAGAGAAAGAAAACGTATTGTAATCTGAAATCCTCTTCTCAAAAATCAATACATGAATGGAAGGCATTTATTTTGCATCTTCAATCATTTTCATATATACTTGCATTTTTTGATATGTCAGATGAGATATTTTTGAGTTCCATATTTATATTAAATGAATAAAATAATGTAAAATATGTTGATATATTTAGGTCGTGATGTGTGTGAACACACTAGGACCGCCAGGGGCACTTTTTTTCCTTCTTTAGGAGGTTTTTTTCCCCTGGCTTGTATATATGCCTATTGCCCTAATGGGCTACTTATCTTTGTACATTCTCTAGTAATACATTCAGTATTGTGTGTTATGCTCCAAGCTTCTTCTTCATCCTTGTGTTGTTCTCGTGCTTCCGCAAACATCTAACTCCAACAATTGGTATCAGAGCAGGTCGTCGCTTCATCTAGGGCGCTGTCGACACTCCTCTGATTGCAATCTCAGAATCGCACGAATTTTGGTGAGCATACTCAACCTGTTTTTGAGATCAAAATAGCTTTGCTATGTGGTGCCAAAATTGCAATCTGAGCTCGTTTTGGCCTCCGAACGCACTATCGCAGTGCTTGTGAAGGCTATTTTGTCTTTTTGTGCAAAAGGTATATACAAGTTTCTATTTGCCCATATAAGCATCTCAAAGTCTGCTACAGGTCTAGTGGAAATCATCTGGGTAGTTCTATTCAACTTTTTGAGATACAATCAATTTTCTGCATCAAGGTATTTTAGTCACTAGCCATGGCTGAAAGTAGTGATGTATTCCGTATGTTGGCTGTTGAGGATAAGTTGGATGGTACCAACTACCCGTTATGGGCTTATATGATGCAACATGTTTTGGTTGCAAAAGGACTGTGGAACATTGCGTAGGGTGTCGAAAAATGTCCTATCACACTTGCAAGTGTTACAACTGCAGGTACTAAAGCTGATGCACAAGGTGTCGAAGATGATGATATTTTGCATATTCCTGTTCGTGCTGCAGTTTCTACTGCACCTACTGTAGCGCAGATTCACTAGGATGGAAGAGATGCCCAGGCACATGCATTCATAGCTTTATTTATCAAACGTGCCATTATTCCTCACATTCGCTCTTGCATAATAGCTAAGGATGATTGGGATACACTTACCACAGTGTACCAAGCTAGGAATGAGGCTCGTGTTGCTTACCTCCGAAAACAGTTGGAGAGTGAGCACATGAATAAAGGTGATTCTATGGAAAGTTTCCTAACAAAGATTAAAGACTTGAAGGAACAGTTGATTTCTGTTGATGAGGTTATACCAGATAGGTCACTTGTGCAGATCGTTCTAAATGGTCTTCCTTATTCATATCAGAGTTTTGCTTCTACTCTTTGATTGATGATGAAAAGCAATCCAAATGCCTTATCATTTGAGGAGTTAGTCTCTATTCTGTTGTAGGAAGATCAGTCCAGACAGAACAGGTCCATTATGCGACTTGCAGGTCAAGCTTTCCTAGCTAGTCAGAAGGGCAAAGGAAAATGGAGCTCTTCAACTAGTAAGCAAAAATCTGCTAATTCTGCATATTCAAAGAAGGAAGATAAAGATGAGAAGAAATCAGAAAAGTAGAAATTGTTTTGTAAGTACTGTAAAGGGAATGATCATATCATAAAGAACTGTCCAAAACTGGCTGCTAAAGAGGAAAAGAAGAAAGAGGCTGGAATGGTTGTTGTAGAGGCCTCTACACCAGAACCTGAGTCTGCTAATCTTGTGCAGGAAGAAGAATGGGTGTTTACTACTGTCTGCAGTTTTGATCCATCTTCTCATCAGCAGTGCATGTCTGTAGTAGACTCAAATGTTTGGTATTTTGAGAGTGGGGCGACCAAACATATTACCTCACAGCGCAGTTTCTTCTCTTCACTCGAGCCTGCCCCTAAAGGGAATACTGTTACATGCACCAACAATTCCTCTTATCCTATTATGGGAGTTGGTAAGATCATTTTGACTACTGCCGATGGTAGTTCTTTCACTTTGTCAGATGCTTTATTCGTGCCAGGGATCAAGAAGAACCTGTTATCAGTTTCTACATTAGCCAAGATTGGCTTGGTTGTGAAATTTGTTAATGATAGGTGTACAATTCATGATCTATCAAATGGTGATGTGATTATTGCTTCTATCATTTTATATCGTGGGCTATATAAGCTCATAGACTATGAAAGATCTGTAAATGATTTGGCATATGCAATAAATGATTCTCAGGCTATGTCAGATGCAAATCTTTGGCATGCACGCTTTGGTCATCTAAATTTTGCTAGTTTGTTATGCCTGCAGAAATCTGAAATGGTGTCCTCTTTGTCCAAACTTGAGGCACCTGGAAAACATGTTTGTGAAGGCTGTAATTTGGGCAAAATGCAGCGTTTGTCCTTTCCAAAAGATGGTTCAATTCGGGCTACTCAGAAATTGCAGCTTGTACATAGTGATGTCTGTGGTCCTATGCAGACACCTTCTTTTGGGAATTATCTTTACTTCGTGACTTTCATCGATGATTTTTCCAAGCATACATGGATATATCCATTAAAGGAAAAGTCCGAAGTGTTCATGTGCTTCAAACAATTTTTGGTTTTGGCTAAAAATCTATCAACATGTAAAATGGGCACCCTCCATTCTGATCGAGGGGGGGAATATATGTCTTCTGATTTTAATGCATGTCTGGCTGAACGTGGGATAAAACATCAATGTACAGTGCCGTATACACCTCAATAGATTGGAGTTGCTGAACGAAAGAACAAGCCACTCATGGAGATGGCGAGGTGTATGGTCAAGAGTCAAGCTTTACCACATAGTTTGTGGCTTGAGGTTGTCATGTGTGCAGCATATGTACTAAACAGGTGTCCCACTAAAGCACTGCACTCTATCACTCCATATGAGGCTTGGCATGATCGCAAGCCATCTCTTGCTCATTTGCATGTTTTTGGTTGTTTGGTGTATGCATTAGTGCCTGAACAACATCACAGAAAATTGGATGATAAAGTAGTAAAATCTATTTTTGTTGGGTACAGTTCTGAAAGTAAAGGCTATTGTCTGTATCATCCATAGACTAAATGCATTCTGGTTAGCCGTGATGTTGTTTTTGTGGAAGATGCTATTCAACCATTGCTTTCATGTACTAAGGAGACATTTGTTAGCTCCAAAGACATGTATGATACTTTGCTATCTCTTTTTATAGGTGGACAGTCTAGTGCTGGTCCCAATGAGGCAACTTCTCAACCTTTGCAGGTTTCATGTGATGATGCAGATCATTCCATTTCTGATGCAAATATACATGATGCACTTATTGATGAGAGAGCTGATATTGAGCAGGTAAGAACTATGCCAAAATGGCTGGTGTAGACCTTGCGTGAAAGCAAATTAGATGCACCTCTATCATATCGTACTTGTTCAGGCTCTCATAGTGCCTCTTTTCCATCACATTGCTATGTTATGGCTACATCTAATCTCTGTGATGAGAATGAGCGTGTTTCCTTTGATGAAGCACAAAATTCAGAAACTTGGATGGCTGCTATGCAATCTAAATATGATGCTATAATGAAGAATGGTACTTGGTCTTTATGTGACTTGCCTCCTCGCAAGAAGGCCATTCGCACTAAGTGGGTATACAAGCTGATGCATAAATCAGATAGTACAGTTGACATGCATAAGGCTAGGCTTGTTGCAAAGGGTTATGCACAGGGAAGATGCATTGATTTTGATAAGACCTTTGCAACTACATGTCGTATGACTATTGTTCGGAGCATCTGTGCACTTGAAACTCATTGTGATTGGAATGTACATCAGTTGGACATTAAAACAGCATTTGAATGGTGACTTGCAAGAAGAAGTGTATGTTTTTCATCCCCGTGGCTTTGTGCAAAAAGAGCATGAAAACCAGGTGTGTAGGTTAAAGAAGGCATTATATGGTTTAAAGCAAGCACCACGTGCTTGGTATGAGAAGATACATGCCTATCTGATTGCACATGGTTTTGAGAACAATCCAACTGAAAGCACCTTATATGTTAAGCGTGTTAATGATGTGCTTCTGATCATTGTTGTCTATGTTGATGACATGCTGCTCACTGGTCCTATTGAGAAGCATATTCCTGATTTTAAGGCTAATTTTCATGCCTCATTTGAGATGGCTGATTTGGGGCATTTGCATCACTATTTGGGCATTCAGTTCATGCAAGTTGATGGTGGAATGGCTTTGCATCAAACAAAATATATTGACACATTATTGCAGTGTTTTGGCCTTGAGGACTGTAAGCCTATTGCCACTCCTATGGAGACAAGTTAACGATTGATTCTTCATGATGTTGGAGACGCATTTGATGTTGTTCTCTATCAGCAGGCTATTGGATGCTTGATTTACTTATGCATTACTCGACCAGACATTCAGTTTGCTGTCTCACAAATGAGCAGGTTTATGCATTGCCTAGGAGTCAAGCATTGGGAGGTAGTTAAGCGCATCTTTCGCTATTTGAGTGGTACTCGGCTACTTGGGTTGTTTTATCCCAAGGGGGGATCACTACCGCCAGATTTGCATGCTTTTTCTAACTCTGATTGGGCTAGTTGCTATATCCACTAGTGGCTTTTGCTTCATGCTTGGTAGCGCATGTATATCTTGGTTGAGCAAGGAGCAGCCTACTGTGGCCACTTCCAATTGTGAGGCTGAGTATAGGGAAGCTTTCACAATGACTGTTGAGTGTGTGTGGCTTAGATGCCTTATGGCTGATTTGGGTGTTGGTCAGACTTCTGCAACCACCATCTTCACTAACAGTCAGAGTGCATTGGCAGTTTCGAGGAACCCTGTATTCCATGCTCACACTAAGCACATTGAGGTGCATTATCACTATGTCAGGGAGAGGTTCTCTACTGGGGAGATCAGCTTGGCATATGTGCCCACGCAGGAGAATACTGCAGACCTTTTCACGAAGGCTCTGCCTAGGGAGAAGTTTGAAGATTTCCGCAAAGCTTTGGGCTTACTTCCTTTTGTGGAGTGATTTCCACATAGCTTAGTACTTCCTTATACATGAGTGTTAGCTCCTTATTCACCGCATCACTCCCAGGGGAGATTCGTTGATATATTTAGGTAGTGATGTGTGTGAACACACTAGGACCATCGGGGCACTTTTTTTCCCTCTTTAGGAGGTTTTTTTCCCCTAGCTTGTATATATGCCTATTGCCCTAATGGCCTACTTATCTTTGTACATTCTCTAGTAATACATTCAGTATTGTGTGTTATGTTCCAAGCTTCGTCTTCTTCCTTGTGCTATTCGCATGCTTCCGCAAACATCTAACTCCAACAAAACATCACATGTGTTTTATTGAGTTATGAAAATGATGTATACGAGTATAAATGATTTTTAGAAACTAACGAAAAATTGCTAGATTATTTACACAATCTAATGGAATATTCGAAATATTTCTCTTGAATGGACATGTTTCCGGTTTGTTATGACACACTATCTAGCAACGATCACAAAAAGTGCCATATGTATTTCTACATCTTCACTCGCAAGCATTCACTAGCAAGCACCAATAGGATTGGTTTGAATAAGTTGTACATAGTTAGCAAGGTATAAGGTAGCATTTGGATTGGAGTTATTTCTAAGGGTACACGTTATAGGATCCAAAGTTCGTACATATTTTGAATTTCCATAGGGTATAGTTCCTTTGTAAATGCACAATGTTTGCATGTGAGGGAGAGAAGAGAAGAGAGGAAAAAAATGTTCATTTTTTAGTTTGCAATAGACTTAGGCTGACCTCAGAGTCCTAGTCATCCATCTACAACATATACAAGACTATAACTCAGAATGAATAGATTGTACGAACAATCTCCCTAAAATTACACACCACATCGGCTTAGAAATCCCATTATGGAGGACCAAACGAAACCACTTACCTCATGTACCGTAGATATAGCATCCTGCCATTTTGCATCTCAATTGTGGATACTTACTTCTAGTAGTTGGGTGCAGTTTGGCCGTTTTATGTCTTGTATTTGAACGAAAATAATCGAACCTTATTAGGTACACTATGAAAGGGCTTAGAACTCGTGGCTCCTTCACATCTTGCAAAGAAGGAACATTAAAGGTCTTGAAAGTTCAATTGTTCCCAAAGTCAGCTAGTCCAACAACTTGGATCGAGATAAATTACTTTTGGCCCGAAGTTCCACTCATTTGTAGTTTCGTAGTCCATTAGTCCCTAGATCCATTGGTTTGTGACTTGGAAGCCCAATGGTTTGTGACTTGGAAGCCCAATGGTTTGTGGCTCAAGGTCAGCTCATTTCTAAAGTAGAAACCAATTCATTGGGGGTCCATTGCAGGTCTTGCGCAGAAAATGTTAGTGATGTGGGGCTGAAATTATGTTCGATAAATGAACAAATCGTAGAATAGTGTATTTGGTTGTTCCTTCGATTAACGCAGAAGTCGTAGCATATTCTGTGTCTTCCCTTTTATTGTTGAGAGTGCAATAAATTGGAAATACACACACCCAATCTAGTAACGTAGAGGCACCCATTATGAGAGACTCATGGACATGTCCAGCCAAGACTTGAACTCATGACTTTCTCCCACAGTTTGAAGGAGTCAGCCAGTAGGCTATTCGGGCTCGGACATATTGCATGCCATAATCTAATTATGAACTTCCTTTGCAGCCATGATTCCATTGAGACAGACTCATACTGATCCCTGAAGGTGCATTTGATGTCCTAATGCTCGCAAGATTGATTCCCTGGCTTGTGTATATTGTTGCTGATCACTGCGAATTTGTTCTACAGACTACTCTGCTAAAAATATACATCTTCTCTTCTGTGTATAGTGGATCTTGACATCTTCTTCTCTACGTTCCACTGTGTATTCTGACAGTGTTGAGACACTATTCACTAAATCTTGACACGACAAAACCACTCGTTGTCAGATTATGAAAGTGGATATGAAGTTTTGCCTCCATCAGACAAATGATGCGGTACGCCTAAGGGCGGTGATAAGCATTTCAATATTCATGATTTACAAGTCGTTAGGAGCACCCTCCTCTACAGAAGCTCCGCCTTCTTCAGCTGCGCCGAACTGCGTGACACAATTTTTCATGAATCCGGAGAACTTTACACAGGTGGTGCTCCAGCGACCGACAGATATACATGCGAGGACACCCACCTCATCACCTGAATTGGGGATTCTTCTGACGGAAGATCCATCCTTAACGAAACCGGATGCCACCATTTACAATGTAGGCCGCGCAAGGAACAGCGCCTCATTTTCATTCAACTGCAACATTCGCCGATCGAACGGCGCCTTCCCTTCCTTCAATACCGTCTTTACTTTCCAAATCCGTACGATCACCCCCTATAACATGTCTGGAGACGGCATAGCGTTTGCCATAACTACAGACGCGGATCCACCCCTAAACAGCTCAGGAAGGTTCCTTGGACTGATGCAGGAACATCCGGAGGAGCGAACCCAACGCATTGTGTTTCTCGAGTTCGACAGTTTCCAAAATGGCGAAGTAGGATTCAATGATCCAAGCGCAAGCCATATCGGCATCAACAAAGGCAACATGTCCTCTGTGATGCTCAGAGACACCTCCGATCCATCTGACCCCCTCTATCTATATGCGAACTATACCATCACAGCCTGGCTGAGCTATAACTCTTCCGAAAATGTCATTCGTGTCTGGGCGACGAACAACTCCGCTTCTTCGGAAAGGCCGGCGAATCCTATTCTGGTATTACAGAAAATTAATCTCACACAGTATTTTGAGAATCACAATCACACTGATGTATACGCTGTAATTACGGCTGCGTCCGGAAATAATTCTCAGAATACGATCCTCCGAAATTGGAACTTGACAATTGAGATCCAGAGTGAGAGGACCAGAGATCTTGATCTTCGTCGACTGTACCTTCTTCTTCTCCTCTTACCTGTCCTATTTGTTGCCCTAGCAGCTTATCGCATGCGTGGTGCTAAACAAAGGAAGCTCATTGGTAAAAGAATAGCTGTGCTTGAGGTGGCCTCTAAACCTGTTCATCGGTACAAGTATTTTGAGCTAAAGAGGGCGACGCAAAGCTTCAGGTCAGACTTCATAATTGGGAGGGGAGGATTCAGCATAGTCTACAAAGGCCTTCTTCCAGACGGTAATCTAGTGGCTATTAAAAGAATGAGGGACGGATTTGCGGACGCCGACCTTATCGCCAAAGAAGTCCAAATAATCAGCAAGATTGAGCATCGGAACCTTTTGAGATTGGAAGGCTGGTGTTTCGAGGCAGGAGAGACACTGTTGGTCTTCAAATACATGCCCAATGGAAGCCTTGACAGTTATCTTCATGGCGAGAAGAGAAAATCTGGATACGTGCTTCGAAGCAAGACGAGAATACAAATAATTAGGGACGTTGCCGCAGCCTTAGAGTACCTGCATCATTGTTTAGAGGAATGCGTTTTGCACAGAGATGTAAAGGCTGCTAACGTGCTTCTTACCGAAGATATGGAAGCAAAGCTTGGGGACTTCGGCCTTGCGCGTCTTGGCCCTCACAATGAAATTTTTACAACACTACCTATGGGAACTCCCGGGTATGTAGCTCCAGAAGTCCACACTGGTCAAGTAACCGAGAAGACTGATGTCTACAGCTTCGGTGTGCTTGTCATCGAGATCGCATGCGGGGAAAGACCGCTTGACCCATATAGCTCCACATACAGCCGGCTTGTCGACCGAGTGTGGCTTTACCATTCCAAGGGCTCTATCATGGGCGTACTCGACCCGAGCTTGATGCAGGAAATGACGACTCAATCTGACGCAGCTACAGACACGAAAGGGGTGGATGAAGAGCTAAAGAAGTGGAAATGTGTGCTTCACTTGGGCCTCACTTGCTGCCAAGCTAGCCCTAGTGCGCGTCCTGACATGAGAAAAGTCCTCAAAGCTCTGGAAGATTTTGAGATCATGGAGGCACCGAGGTCATGGACACTGTATCCAGGAGAGAACTTTTCTTCAGCCGGTAGAATGTCCAGCGACGCTAGCAGCTCTACCATCTCCCAGTATTTCAGTGTATTAAGCTACAAGGAAGACAGATCTTGACTACCTGAATGATGTTCCATACACTCTAATTTGACACCCAGTAATTTTAGGACGATGCTAGGGCTCATAATGTAAGTACATGAGAGTTAAATTAGATTTCCCAATCATCGACTTTGGTATCAGACTAGATTTTTCATTTGATTTATTTTGCATTCATTCCATTTGCTAAACTGTATCTCTGTATTATTAAACAGTTTTTTTGACAGGATTTCACATATTTCTTCAACCTGTAATGAAGGACTTTCATGGTTACCTTCAGTTAATTAGAAAATAAAAAATCCTCGACAAGAGAATGACATATTTTGTTCGGTCCTATAAAAATGTATTACTGGATGTAGTGATGGATTCATGTTGCATGAGACTTTCATACATGAATTCTCGAATACAAATTATGTGCCACATTTCATGCGAATGTTTGTCGTATGGAAAACTCAAATAACCTGTCTAAACTGTTTATGGTTTTGCCTGCTATTTACATTCTAATCATTCATCTCCGATCGCCTCTCCAGACATGCTGCAGAGGGAAAATGTGAATCTCTGATCTTGTGTCGTGATCATTTTTTGTGCAGAGCTTTTCTTTCTAAAGACGTGCAAAGTCCATTACTTAGAACATTGTATACAGATCCAGAGCGAGAACTACGAATCTTTCTAATTAAGGGATCCAGTTCAGATTGAAATTCGGTTCTCTTGTAAAAACTACATGACCATGCCTTGAAAACAGGTATTTTGTTTATGGATTTCATCTGTACAGAGATACCAGGAGACTCATAGGGATAGAGTCAATCTTGCATTACATTCATAAAATAACCTCTGAAGCAATGACATGCAACAACCACCATGAGAAATGAGAACATGTGATAGAATACCACCGACCACAACAGGATGGAGTGCAACATAGAATGCACCGTAGTAATGAACAAGATTGCATGGGAAAGCGCATGAAAGCGGGATGTGGATGGTCTCAATCGTTACGGAGCGGCCAGAAGTCGTTATCCAACCATCTCCTCACAAGAAGCACATCATTTGCATGCTTAACATACCCCACTTGAGTGGGTTGTCATCCGACAGTTGCGTGAAGCGATCTTCACACGAGCAGTGTTTGCCGAGTAATGCGTAGATTTCTGCAGCATCCACAGCCTCTGTGCTCGCCATGATACCCTCCTTGGCCACATTGAATCGTTCCGCGATCAAGTCCACTGTTAAATGTACTTCTTCCTGTCCTATTTGAATTCTAATATCCTGAATGTTGATGTCGTTTCCTTCTGTCCATCTGACGATCTCCATCGCTATCTCACTTGAGGATGAGGCTTTATGTTTCGCAAACCTATCATGGCACATTGCAGGAGTCCTCTGCATTCGAACCACTCCTTCTGCATTCGAACCACTCCTTCTGCTCCTGTGAGATCTTCTCTAGGATGTACAAAAGGCGGCAGTCAGAGAAAGACACTCCCATCTTGTTGTGACTTGCCTGTTTCGTTGCTCTAGCGCACGACACTTTTGCATGAAGTATGTGCTCTAATCATTGTATTCTCTCTACTCGCAAATTCATCAAATAAGCCAAGTTCGGTAGAGTTTGCAGCCTTTTATGCCCAACCTTCCTATGTAACAAATTGCGAGTCTGCGTCATGATGGGTGATCAAGGGATCATGACTATATAACAAAGATTCAAAGACATGCACGTATAAAGAAGATAGAGAAAACCTCAATTGATGATTGAGGGGGAGTTGTTGGTGCAAGGCAATAAAAAATTGAAGTTTTAATGAAGTTTTGAAGTCAAGGATTGAAGAAAATATCAAGTCATGAAGCATGAAGAAAGTACATGTTCAGAGAATGAAGATATGTATACATATGTACATTAATTTAGAGTTAGTTCACTTATACTTTTGTATGGTGATGAACTTGTACATATTTGCCTATATATACAAGGAAAAATGTCAGGGCAAATATGAGAGAGCATGTGAATAGATCAATAGACACTTTAGAAGTGAGTAAGATCTCTCTCATCACTCAGATGTAAAGTTTTCCAGAAATGAAGAAAAGTTGCGCCCGATATTTCTGAGAGTTCTCCTTCTATGTTGAGTCTTTTGTGAAATGCTTTTGTACAACTCTAAGTCTATAGTTGATTGACCTCTGTACAAATTTTCAGCTTCTAATTGTGATCAGGCTGAGAGAATTGAGTGTAGGAACATTCACATGTGTAAATGTAAAGAAGAGAAGTTGCAAGAGGCGCAAAATTCAATGCTAATGTATTGGTCAGTTCTCTTTGCATAGTGTAAAGTTTTGAGCAAGCAAGCACTCATTCTTTAAGTTGGAAGGTAAGCTACCTATGGCTAAAAGAATTTGATTAAACGGGTTCTAGTTTGGAAGAACCAAGCTTTAGAAGTTGCAGGTGTCAAAGTCGACTGTAAATAACTAGAGTTTTAGACATAGGTGACTTGTTAAGATCATTGCTCAAGATCTATTGAGTCTTTTGAAATGATTTAACTTGGAGGACATGCGCAAACTATAGGCAACACCTTATGCAAAGCTTTATCAAAAACTTTACACATTTGATAAGTCAATGAGTGAGTTATGTGCAACAGACTTTCTATGTAGTCACCTTCTTCACAGTTTGTTCAAGATATTGGAAATTGAGTATTGATCCTTTGAATTGGTGAAGGTTTTAAGTTATTCTTGATATAGAGGTGCTCTAACTTCAAGAATAACTTGTTCTTTTGGAGATTAACACTCTCCATTATGATTGGCTCACGCCATCGCGATTGTGTCACACCATCGTGATTGGCTCACGCCATCACGACAGCTCGGCCGGACCATCGCAATGGTCTCACACCATCGCAACGGTTCACTTGAGCCATCACGATGGTCACTGACCATCGCGACGATCCCGTTGACCCCACGCCATCATGATTGGCTCACGCCATCATGACGATCATTTGCCACGTGTCAAGCCAGACCATCGCGACGGTTCACATTAGACCATCACGACAGTCCGCGCCATCGGACCATCGCGATTGTACCACGCCATCGTGACAGTTCACCTGAGCCATCGCGAGGGTCCCATACCATCGCGATTGTCCTAGACCATCGCGATTGTCTCAGACCATCGCGATTGTCCAGCCCAAACGCAAAAATTAGGGTTTCAATTTTTGAGCAAATTTGAGGCTATTTGGAAGAAAGTTTTGGGTGATTAGACTCATTGGAGAACCCTTAGCTCATGAGTAAAGAAAAACCTAATTGTCAGTTTTTAACCGTGAGGATCTGAATGTTCATATCTTTTTCATTCGAAGTCCATTTTTTGAGCTTTATAGTTCATTAGAAAGCTCTTTATGAGTACTACATGTTTTTTAGAGAGGATAATTTGAGGTTAACATTTTTGGGACTAGAAAAAGCCAACGGGCATTAAAAATTTGGGCAAAGGAAAAGGGACTTAAAAGGGTGTATATATTAAAGTGCCCGAGCATCCATATAAGAATTGGTCTAAACATTGAATTTTTATAGGTCTAGCTAGGGCTATCAAGGGCAAGCAGAGCAAGGCAGTGAAGAACGCAAGGCTTGGGAAGTGCGACCTCTTGGGCATCAAAGCAATCAACGGAGCTGACTTGAGGTTGGAAGAATACTCAACCCCCTCAGTCAATTATTAGCTTAGGCTAAATGGTAGCATTGTGGATGAAAGTAGGACGATAGGAACGCTTCAAGTCCAAAAAAAATTAATTTTTCAAGTCCAAGACTAAAGTAAAAGTTTGCGATACAAAAACCTAAAGGAAAGAACTTAAGTCTGATGGAACAAGAACCCAAAAGTACAACAAAAAGTTGATTCCTGATGTATACATTGAGACAAGACAAGAACTTAAAGGAATTAAAAAAGAACCAAGCAATTAAGAACAAAGAACCATTGACAACCAGAAGTGCTAGAAAGTAAATTCATGAACCTTAGATCAGGCAAGCATATAGGTTAGTCAAACCGACGAATCCTTAGATCATCAGAAGCAAGTGTAGGAACTATTGCACTTTCATGGGCACAACAATTGACTAGTTATCCTTACGAGTTGGGCTCAGATACTAGTGAGTGAGAAATGGCTTTTAGCATAGAAAGACCAGAAGGAGGGTTAAACATAGCATATCTGGAAAGACCCGAAGGACCCTATAGAACTCAATTAGAATTTTTCCGAACCAACCGCTTAGGTGCTCGCATCTATGAGGATGGTTTGCGAAGACAAGTGGTGCAAATGCACAACTGTGATCAACCCATTGGATTGGAACGTCCAGTGGTGAAATTTGAGAGAGACACATACATAGACAAAGAGGGAGCAATGTACATCATAAGTACTCAGACAAATAATACCAATGAGTTTGGTGTAGTTCGGCCAGATACGGAAGCTAAAGCCCAAGGAAAAGAACCAATAGGAGAAGAACCTAGGACACCTAGAGGGAAATCTGTACTAACAAGAGTACTAATCCCAGATTGGATCCCTCAAGATAACAAAAGTATAGAGTTGTTTGTGAATAAAGAACCTGATGAAGCATTTTGGAGGTACAGAATGGAACAACCTAGTGAGGTAGGCTCCATCATGATCTACGAATTCAAGGACCCAGATACACCTGGAAAGGTTGTATACCTGGATGAGACTTCAGAACGAGTATTTGTGGTACTAGACCATGCGAGAAATACCTACACATGGAGAGGTGAGTTAGTCTTCCCTCCATCTCGAACAAATGTAAACACGAACCATCAAGGTGCTAGAACACCCTCAGCCCATGCTGCTCAAAGAGAGAAAAACAAAGAAAGACCGGAAGTAAGTTTCACTCATCCTATAGGGAGAGATAGAACAAACATGGACACCGATAGAATGAAAAGACAAAGAGAACCTAGAATACCAGGTGGTAGAGATGATTTTCCTCTACCTAAACCATGCAAACACCCAAGGGTATTACGACCCACTCGGTTAGTGAAGTCAATGAAAAACTACTTTGATGGGACAGGAGATCCCTACGACCATGTTGCGGAATTTAAGCAAGTGCTACGAGCAGAACAAGTAGAAGACATGTTTACACAATACAATGCATTTGGACTAACGTTAAAGAATACTGCTTTAACTTGGTTCCAACCATTGCAACAAAGGCAATTTAAAGATATCTATCACTTTTTAGAGTCATTCATCACGGAATTCTCTAAAAGTGGAATCAGGCATGATATGTCTTCATTGATTCATAGTTTCAAACAAACCCCTCAAGAAACAATTAGACTCGCAGGACATAGGTTTAGACAATATGTGGAAAGATGTCCAATGCAAGAGTTACCCTCACAGGCCAAGCAAGTGTCATTGTTTTTAGATGGCCTCTTAAGCTCTTAACTACACTCCTGTGTGTACTTAAAGGAACCCAGAACGCTAGAGCAATGTGTAAGAATGTGTATAGACATTGAGGACAACCTAGGAGACGAGTTGGAACTCTCAAAGGTCTACAAGGACTCGGACTGTTCATCTCTAGCATCGTCAAAATTTTCTAGTTCGATAGAAGATTTAACAGAAAAAGTGGCCCAGAAACTAGGAGTTTCTAGTAAACCAATGCCTAGGTTAACAACAAACAAGCTTTGTTACACCTGTGGTGGTGATCATATGGCAAATGTGTGTCCCAATGCAACACAACCGCAAGCCAACCCTAGTGGCCAATACTGTACAATTGAGAGACGATACACGAATCATACGGCTCAAGACTGCCCATACAACAAACAAGCAGTACGACAAAACTACCCCCAAGCATACCCGTAACCACGTAGGTATCAAGGTCAGTACAATGCTCAGCCTCATTACTATAGGCCTCCTCAAAACTATCCTTAGCAGGCTCAACAGAGCCTCAACCTATTTTAGCTCAGAAACCACCCCCACCAGCCAATGTCATCTCATTTAAATATGCTGCTGCAGAAGAGAACCTAAATAGGGCTTTAGTGCCTTCTTCACCCTTGATCACAGAAAGTGATCCAAACTCTAACAGTTTTGACTCTACTCATGTAGATAGTCCACCCGCATATTACATGGAGTCACCAAAACATGTGGAAAATATCAATATGATAGTCCACCATTGGAACCCAGTTGGGAGCCCGACTATGCTAATGTGATGTACACAAACCCTAATCCGCGACCCCAATTAAGACAACAAACACCACAAGGACCTAGAGGACAATGCTTTGGGTGCCAAGAAGATCATTTCATAAAGGATTGTCCACATCCTTGGGTAGCACGACAGTCACAATACTATAACATACAAGGTTTTTGTGCCGAGTGTGGTAAAGAGCATGTCATCAAAGATGGTCCCAAGAACCCTACTAATGCTTCAAAAGTGACACCGATCAATGTGATATGTATTGTACACAATCCAAATGGATCCAACCCTACATACGTGCCTATTCAAGCGATAACAAGAGCCCAGGTGCTCTTACAGAATCAACAGCCTAATCCTGAGAAAATAGCCGGAACTAGCGAAGTTGGAGAGTCTAGTAACAAAAACATGAAATCTTGGAAAGATTCGAGAGAAACGATCAAGAGAAAATGGAGTAAAAAAATAACCTAGTTGGAAGGAAGTTTAAAGGAATCTAGAGCCAAAATCCTAGAATTGACTTCTCAAGAATCAAATCAGGAGAACCCCGCTCAAAGATCAGGATCAGTTCTAGCGGAGCCCATACCAGAAAACCTAGACATGATGTTTCATGCATATCAGGCGAGATTAAAAGAAGGACCCGAGATAGCTGAAATGAATAAGAACTACCCACAAGCAGATTTAGAAATTGAGAGAACTAAACTTTGCATGAAGATGGTAGAATTAGCACAAACCATGTTCGAAGCCTCTCTCTATCTTAATTGGAATAACATGGCAAAACCAGAATTACACTTTCAAGGACTACTAGAGAGGCCAGAATACTTGATCGATAGCAAGGAGAAAATGAATCAGCATAGGAACCCAAATGATTTTGAGACACAAGAAAAGAATGCACCATCCCTATCTCAAGTACCAAACACAGAGGGTGAAGACACCCTATCTTCCATACATAAGTATTCACGTGAATTTCTAAGAGAAATCCAAGAAGATAAGTGGAGAAAAGAACAAAACACCCATCCTCCTATTCAAGAAATAGACGACTTGCAAGAGCAATTTGCCCAAGCCATTCCCTCTATCTACGATGATGTAGAGGAAGAGCAATTGAGTGAACACACAGGTTTTGAATCCAATTCTTTGCAAGAATTACCTCAGTTCAGAGGACCTTGGGAAGCCAAGTCTATTAGCATGAGAGCACCCACGATAATAGTGAGGAATAAAGAATCAGTAATCCCTAGAAACATGGAAGTGATCAAGAACACTAAAGTACAGTGTCATCTCACTCTAGAGGAATTATTGAAGGTTAAACTAGAATTTTGGAAGCATGTAGCAAATCCATTCCCCGAGCTTGCTACTACTCCCTCACAGATAGGATCACACAAGAAGGTACCAGAGATACCCATAGAAAGAATCGGAGATGTAAGTGAAGGAGAGGAAGGTAACACTTATCTTCCAATAACCCATTAGGGCGACACCACCAAAGCCATCTTAGATTCAGGAGCCGGAGTAGCCATCGCTACCACAGCTTTATGGAAATGTTGGGGTACGCCAGCATTAAGACCCACCATGATGAAGCTACAAATGTCTGATGGACATATAGAGAAGCCATTAGGCTTACTAGAAGGCATATCTCTCACCACTTGTGGTGTGGAGTTCGAGCATACTTTCACCATTTGTGATTTTGGGAAAACTCACGCTTACGAGATGATTTTAGGAGGACCATTCATGTGTCAGTTGCAAATTGTACAAGATTGGGGAACTAATTCTTTGTACTTGCAACGTTTAGGAGTGACTACTAAAGTCAATCTTAAGGACTATTCCCATCGAGATGTACCCCCAATACAATGGAATACCATCCATAAGACACAAGAAGAAACAGAATCAGTACACTCATTGGAATCAGATCCCTCATGGTTGCATGAGGATACTCATCTATGGATGTGTAAGTTAGCAAAACAAGAGGAAGGATGGTTAGCAGCTAGGACTTTAGGTTCAGAACAACATCCACGAACCCTTCAAGACCCAGCTTACGCACCTGTAGTATTTCCAGACGAAGAATTCGAGCCTCATGGTTGGGCGGAAATATTAGCAACAATGGATGTAGCCATCAATGAATAACAATGGACACCCCACTGTGATGAGGATCGGTATGACATTTCAGTCTTCACAATAGAGCCAATCATGCGTGATTTCCTTATTGAAGAATGTGAACCTAGCACTTATGCATTTGAGGATGCAAGTGACTTCGATCTAGACTCAATCATTATGGACCCTCCCTTTGCATCACATGAAGAATATTTCTATGAAGTAGAAGCTCACCCTCAGAGACATGAAGAAATTATGAATGATGTGAGGTTAACCACTCAAGTAACTGCCAAAAGTGATGGAAAGAAAAGAAAGAAGAAAGAAATCACGTCAGAGGAAGAAGAATCTTTGTTTGAGGTTCCCGAAAACTTCAAGAAGTATGAAATAGAAGATAGAAGAATAATGGTATGAATGGCTAACAGAAAAGCTGACGTTGGAGAAGTATATGATAACCGAGAGAAAACCAAGAAAATCATAGTCACCATAGAAGGAGAAGAAGAAAAATGTACATACATTGGGCATGATTTGACGAATGAGGAAGAAGAAGAGTTAATTGCCCTATTGCGAGAATATAGAGATGTATTTGCTTGGAGTTACAAAGACTTGAAAGGAGTAGACCTGGATATATGCTCCCATAGAATCCCTATGACTCCTGATGCAAAACCTACGAAACAGAAACCGTACACGTACAATGATAACTATGCTGCGAAGATTAAAGAAGAAATAGATTGTTTGATTGAAGCAGGATTCATTTATGAAATTGAGCATACCGAATGGGTATCCCCCATTGTGGTTGTGCCCAAGAAGAATGGAAAATTGCGTGTGTGTATTAACCTTAAAAAAGTTAATGCCGCAATGATTAGAGACAGTTATCCTCGTCCTATCACGGAACATTTATTGGAAAGAGTTGCAAGCAAGGAAGTTTACAGCTTTCTTGATGGTTTTTCAGGCTATAATCAAGTAGCCATTGCTCAAGAAGATCAACATAAGATGGCTTTTGCCACAAAATGGGGCATATTTGCATTTTGCGTGATGTCCTTCAAGCTCATAAATGCACCCGCCACTTTCTAGCGACTCATGTGTCACGTTTTTAAGGAATTCTTACGCAAGAATTTGGAAGTCTATGTCGATGACATATGTGCTCATTCGAATATGAGGCAGAATCATATCCTAGAACTAAGGCAAGTGTTTGACAAATGTCGAGAATATCAGGTTTGTTTGAACCCAAAAAAGTGCGTTTTTGATGGTCAGACAAGGCAAAATTCTAGGACACATTGTGTCAAAGAACAGAATCTCTACAGATGAAGAAAACAACCTAAAAGAGGTACAGGCACTTATGGGTCATTGTGGTTATTACAAAAGATTCATACACATGTATGCAATCATAGCCAAGCCTCTGTACTCTCTTTTGGCCAAGTTTGAAAGGACAAATGAGTGTGAGAATTCATTCTAAGAACTTAAGCGATGTTTGTGCTCAGCACCTATATTGACAACCCCATACTAGAGTAAGTCATTCCATGTACATGTGGATGCATCCAACTACGCCATAGGATGTGTGTTAGCACAACCCATGAATGAAGGTAATATAGATCTCCCTATAGCATATGCGAGCAGACAGTTGAATGCAGCAGAAAGAAATTACACCACTACGGAACGAGAAGGATTAGGAATTATCTATGTAGTCAAGAAATTCAGACATTATTTGTTGGCAAATAAGTTCAACTTCTTTACAGATCATCAAGCATTATTGTACTTAGTCAATAAGCCATGTAACACAGGACGACTGATACGTTGGTTTCTATTAATCATGGAGTATGACTTTGAAGTAGTAGTCAGGAAAGGAAAGACACACCTTAGAGCTGATCACCTTTCAAGATTAACTACAGGAGAAGCTCCACAAGGAATAGCAGACGAATTACCAGATGCATATTTGTTTAACCTTGAGATAGCACCAGAATGGGCTAAGCCGATAGTCCATATTCTTACATATGGACCGAAGAATCCTAGGATAAGGATCAAGGAAGGAGAGATTACCAAGTCTCAAAGATATCAAAAAATAGCAGGAAGTATATGTAAACAGGATAATCAAAAGATTCTTTCTTGTTGTATAGATGAATCTGAACATGCGAATTGGTTGCAATTAGCACATGTAGGTGCATTAAAGCAACATCATTCAAAACATTGTACATTGCAGACTCTGCATAGACTAGGAGTATATTGGCCTTCTTTGGGAGCAGAGGTCTACAAGTTGTGTAAAGAATGCCCTGTTTGTTGTGAAAGACCACCAGTAGAACACGCTACATTATATCATGTGTCTCTCACACCATAATGGAGTGAACCCTTAGTGACATACTTGAGGACAAAAACATTCCCTCAAGGAATGACCTTAACATGACAACGTAGTCTAGAGCAGAAAGCTCAAGACTATTCACTTATTGGCGACAACTTATACAAACGAGGACTGCACACCAAGGTGTTGCAAGAGGTCATTTTGGCCTCGATAGAATAATCAAAGCCATACTATTTGCAGGATTATGGTGGCCCACTCTTCACATGGATGCAGATACCTATGTTAAGATATGTGATGTGTGCCAGAGAACCCATGATGGATAGGATAATCAAAGCCATACTATTTGCAGGATTATGGTGGCCCACTCTTCACATGGATGCAGATACCTATGTTAAGATATGCAGATTTCCTACTTGTAGAGATGAAATGCCATTAAAACCCATGATGGGAGGACGTGCATTTTCTAAGTGGGTTATAGACTTTGTAGGACCCATTAACCCCCCTGCAAAAGGTACACATGCTGAATACATTATAGTTGCGCCAAATTATCTTACCAAATGGGTAGAGGCCAAAGCCACATAAAAGAATGATGCACACACGACTGCAAAATTCTTATTTGAAAATGTCTTTACAAGATATGGACTGCCTATAGATTTAGTGAGCGATCAAGGAACTCACTTTCTAAACCAAGTCATTGAATATTTGTTATAGGATTTTATGGTGATTCACAAGAAATCCGCACCATATCATCCTCAGGCCAATGGTCAAGCCGAAAGCACTAAGAAGATCCTTTGTAACATACTGACAAAACTCGTGAACAACAAACGTTCAGATTGAGACAAACAATTACACCACGCTGTTTGGGCATATCGAGTGGCCTACAAGACCGTACTCAATGCAACTCCCTTTCATATGGTTTTTGGTCAGAATGTTGTGCTTCCTTTGGACTTCTTGATACCGACCCTTAAGGTTGCACAAGAACATCAGTGGACTGGCCATGAATTATCATCAAGAATAATGGACTTGGAACGATTAGGAGAAACCAGGCTGAAAGCAGCAGGAGGAATATATGCAACAAAGAAGCGACAAAAAGCCTATTTCGATGCACATGTGAAAGACAAAGGCTTAAAAGAAGGAGATTTAGTCCTAGTGTACACGTTGAAATAGCACGCACGGAAGTTAGAAAAGTGAGGTTATGGACCTATGATCATTAACAAACTCTTGACAAGTGGAGCAGTACAATTAGCCACCCTAGAAGGAGACATAATGCCTAATTACATTAGTGGCTGTAGAGTCAAGTTATATCAAGAACCTCTTACTTAGGATATGCTTAGACGACTCACGTTGGCAAAGAAGCATAAGGAGGAAGAACATAGAATATGCGCTGAAGCTCAGGCAGAAGTTATAGAACGCATTAAGCGCATGAAGTTAAGATGAAAAGGGCTAGGGAGAGAACATTATAACCATCTGGAAACAACACCCAGATACCCCATGGCCATGTGTCAAGCAAAGTCAAATGCTCATCCTAGCATAGTGGATAGGAGACCATTCATTATAGTCAGGCTAGAGCACGGCAACCCTTGCCAAGAACTCAGGGCTTTAACTGACTCAGGTGTTGTGACTAGTGCGATTAGATGGTCCCACTATAAGGACTTCGGAATAGAAATGCGGCCAATTGAGGCATACCTCATAGGGCTAGGAGGCATTGTTGGGCTTTTGTGAAGCCGCAAGGAAGGTGTTTTCTCGCAAATACATTGCTTAGATCACTATTTTTGGAAGATCTTTACTTGCCCTTTGCTCATGAACATGCACCAATGCACTCCTTTTTTCGATCCCCAGTAGGATCACCAAATGGATAAGTCCTAATGCCCATGAGAAAAATGGTTATGCAATCTTTTATTTTGCTCAAACCCCTTGGAATCGGTTCACTGGCTTTACTTTGAATCACTAAATGGTATGTGAATGTACTCCCAAGTATCTTTGTGCTCACATGCTCCTGTGCCACTTATGTCCCGGTCCCCCGCTTTTCTCTTACTCTTGCTCTTATTCTTAGTTCCTTCCTCTCACTCACTCACGTACTCTTATGCCCACACATGCACATATCCCCACTTCCTTTTTTTTCCTTTTCCTCTCGTTCCCTCATGCACACGCACACATGTACAAGTACACCCTTATATTTGGTTGCTCATTGTCCCCTTACTCACTTTCACTTCCACTCACACATGCACTTACTCATGCACTTTCCCTTACTCTCTCACTCCGGTCCCTAACTTCATTTCTCTTACTATGCTTTTAGGCTAAACTTCCCTTTCCTTCCCCCACTCACTTACTCTCTCTTACACCCACTCACTTACATGCCATATACACACTCTCATACATAAAATCGCACACACATGCACTATCGTGCACAATCACACACCTGAGTTCATACACACACACACTTCATCCTATTCAATCCACTCCTCAAACACTCTCCCCTTTTGTTCTCTTCCCCTTTTTCTCTCTCACTTCCTTCACAAGGAGATACACACACACCTTAACACATGCACTCCCAAATCCCTGTCCACCTCTTGCTCTCACTCTTTCCCAATCACATTCCCTCTCTAACACACAATTCGGGCACAGTCACCAGCATTTTTTTTCACTTTGCAAACTTTCAATAGCGCCACTCATCACAACAATAGTCAAAATCAAGAGGAAATGCACATGGAAACCACAAGATTCATTCATTTAGTACAACAGTCAGATTTTGAAGGAAATGCACATCTTGATAGACAATATTACCTTGACTTACCAATCAACTAGCTTCTTAAGAGATGGTCAAGTGTCCCATAGACTCAATATTATGCATGATTATTTCTCTTTAACTTCTTCCACAGATTCAACACCATTTGTGAATATCTTTAATTGTTCAGCAATGTATGAAACAGAACTCACAAAAGCTTTGAGGCAACATCTAGTCCTTTGAGAAGTAATATGTGAATTTCCAAGCCATTCATTCTTTTACTCAGGTCAATGTTCGAATTATTGTTGATCATCGAGACCATCTGCCAATCTTACAAATGCTCACATGGTGATGATCGTAAAAGACCCTTCTGCCACGAAGGAATGTGTCCATTTCGCATAATCACACTATTCTAATAGCCCTCTAACAAGGAGAATGTTCTATGTGGAAATTGTGCCATCAAGGACTCCCCTCGGAATAGACAAAGGCTTCCATATTTTTTTAAGCATGTCACTATCACGTCTGCATCATGTCATCACCTGCTGAGGCTTCTACATCGGCTTTGAGGCTTTCTTATGATATCCCTTACAAGCTTCGTTCAGGCCTCTAGATTTCGATAAAACCAAACAAGACAAGACAGGAGAGCTCTTCACGTGCTGTTAAGACAATCACGATGTTTACTTAGTGTTATGCTACAGCAGAGATTGTCTATAATAGGTATTAATGCTTGCTCATAGTGAAGCAAATCTACGACCCTTCACATAATTCCCCATAGAGTAATTCATACTTCCATCACTTAAGCCTTCTCTTTTGTCCCTCTCCAATGCAAATCTAATCTCCTCTCACTTTTAATAAGTCAAGGGGCTGCAACTGCAATAATAGTGAAGACATCGAACACATGGGAACCTAAACAGAAGCCATGGGTGCGCAAATCTAGTCTGCACAATTTTATGTTCATCCCAGATCAGACAAAAATCAGCAAAATTTCATTGTCAGTACATAATGAATTTGAAACATGCTCTACAAATCATTGCACACTAATGAAGAACCAACGTCAGCAAAAACGTACAGCTACGGAAAATAGAGAGGAGTGTTGAACGCTTATCCTCACACTCCAAGAAATGTCATCAAATGCACTTGTCTTTGTGTAGATTTGATCTCGTTTCCATCTTCGAGTCGTGTGCCACATTCTCCTTCAGCTTGCTTTTCCTTAGTTGTTTACAAGTATGCCTGCATAAACTCTATGCCTACTGCCCCTCTTTTAAATGACTCCTGTATTAATTTGCCTCTATATTGTGGTCCTTTTTTACTACTGGATTCAGAGCGCAAGATGTCATCCCTTACATCCTCTCCACCATATGATCCCCTCTCACTGCAAATCTCCAAACTCCTTCTCAAAACTGAAAACAGATCCTTCGTCCAAACTTCTCCTCTGAACAGTATAAGAACAAGCTAGAATGGGCTTAAGTTTCAAGCTCGTGATCTCCCTAGCCTGTCTGGTGTTTTTTTTTAGTATGTAGTATGGTCCTGGGCACGAATTGTAATCCCCAGTGAGCACCCCCAGCCTATGGCAGCTTTCTTCAAGACCAAACCTTTCAGCAACTGGGCAGGGACCGATGAGCATCTGGTTATTGGTACATAAATCCCCAAAATTCTTCGACTCCTTCGTTCTACTGAGTAAAACGATCTTCCATTAGGAGGACCTTAAGACATTGACTTCGAGGCACTTGAATCTCACGAGCTTATGTGTATTGATAATGATCATCTCATAACAACATGTACATCAAGAAGGATCATATAATAGTATAATAATGTTCACAAAGTCTGATTTGCTCTCTCCTTCCGAAGAACTTCATTTGACCAAAAGCTTTGTTGATAGCAATTCCCCATCGCTCTACAAATCGCATCAGAGGCTCAGCTCCCATTCTCCTCCCATTGAGAAACCAGACAACATCTACCCCCCTTCTGTTCCGAAGCTTTTGTGCACAGGTGCAACACTGTAATCATTTCCCTCTGCGTTTCTCCAAGTTAGATCGACATCGCGATAAGTATATGCAACAGAACATAGCATTATGTATCTGACACCAGCTGAGAAGTTTTGCCCTCCTCGTGCAACACACAGAGCAAAATACAAACAGTAAATGAACTCTCAAGAAGACTCAGTAAACCGTTGTCGAGTCCTTCAATGCCTGAGGAAAACAAAGGTTGTCAGATCAACCAACTCTCGAGCAAAGGATGTCCTCTATCTTGTGTAGCCATCTAGTCATGTAAATGGGATGTATATGCCACTGTCTAGGCTCATTTCAACCAGCTAAGCCTGAACTAATAGAAGTTGCACTAGAGTCTGACAAGCTTTAAGCACTTGTATGTGCAGTAATAAGTGCATTCCATGTGAAGGCATCTGGTTCTTGCACCTTTTCGAAGATTTGACGTGTCTCTTCTAGAGCTCCACATGTACCAAACAAGTAGATTATGTGATTACGCTTGGGCAGCCCATCTTCTGCCCCCTTTTGCTTCACAAAGATGTGTAAACTAGCCCCACAAAATGCATGCTCCTCCCTTGAGAGGGCTGACCGATAGACTTCAACAGAATGCTCCAATCTCCTCTAGGCTACAATTGTTGCTACCTGTGAGCATTCTCAGTAAAAACCCCCCTTTTTTGTGCCTCTCCCCCCTCGCTTCTGGTGATCTTCTTCTAATGCTTCATCCCCCTTCTTAGACATCATGAGTAGTAGTAGAACTTCCCCACCAAACTCCTAGTTGATTCCCTTCTTCTCCCCCAACAACTGATCCCAAAAGAGACTGCATACAGATTATCAGCCATGAAAAAAAATCCCGACCTTCCTTTGGTTTTTTTTTTTGAGAAAAAGGACCGGTCCCCCCTTAACTTCTACTGTTGCCCCTTTCGAATGATGCTCCTATATGACCTGCACAAACAACACGAAAAAAACTGCCCCCCCTATTGTCGGGAACCCAGAAAATAATGAACGAGAGAGAGAGAGAGAGAGAGTGGGGAAGGGGGGGGGCGTAATGTTTTTTTTTTCCTTTTATTTTCCTTCTTTTTTTCTTCTTCTTCCCTCCCCACTAACCCACTCTCCTGACCCTTGACACCCCACCACTCTCACATCCAATCACACACGCATACACATTAATTTTTTTCTTTTTTCTTTTTCTCTTTTTTTTTCATATTCTTTCCTTTTTCGTGTTTTGTTTTATTTCTCTCTTTTTTTCATGTGTTATTTTTCCCATTTTTATTGTTATTTTTTTTCTTTGTTTTTGCAATACACGTTTTTCACCTCTCTCCTTTTTTATCCCTTTATTTTCCCGCTAGCACTCTCGTCAGAAGTTTAGTGGAATGGAAGCTTCTGAAGCGTCGTGCATCTCCCTCGAGTGGATTGAGGGGGGCATAGCCCCTCCCGCCTTCCTACCTCTCTGTGATGGGCAATCCCCCAGTCCCCTTCCAAGAGATGTCCTCTGTAATACCTGAAGAAAACAGAGAGCCACACAATGCCCCCCCGACTTCCAAGAACACACACAGGACTACACCTCCTCTGCTCACCTAATTTACTCATAGCTTATGGCTTCTGACTAATAACTTTCTTTGCAAAAAATACCTGCAATCAAACGTTTACTTTGCAAAACGCAAATACATCAAGGTGCAAAAAAACAATAATTTAATGAGCTAACAAGCATCGAAACCCCTTGCATGGGTGAGGTGGATCTTCCTATCCTCATACACGACGTGAACATGATAGCAAAGCTACTAGTGTGCCATGACGACGACCTGATAGAACTCTTAATCCTTGGCCAAGATTGGCTATACGATCACTTAGTGGACCTAAATCTTAGACAAGGCTCCTTGTAGATTGGAACCTTAGATCAGCAGCGAGTGATACCACTTGACTTCCCTAACAACACTCCACCTAAGGTATGTAACCCTACACCATATGAAACACATGCAAAGGAGGACCGAAAGATCTTTGGTCAGATCCCTCGGCTAAGCATGCTCATTCCAAAGTCAACCCATGAGAGCTTCGCGATGGATAGTTGCCAGATAGAAGACTATCAAGAGATCTTTCCCGGACATTCCAGCAATGGTTAGGTGGGTTTCATCAGCACTCAGGTGGACTGCATTAGCAGCCACATGGGCAAAACACCCTGTGGTGCCCATCCTTCCACACTTACTATGGACTGGCCTAGATTTTTGATAAAAAACGATGCACTTCCTAATGGGCAGGTTTCGCAAGTGTTGGACCTCCCTTCTTTTCCAAAGCAGATTGTCCATCAGACCTCTCAACCTCAACCATAAAGGAGTCAACCACAACTAAGGAACCTAGACCGACGACCATATCAGATGACACAAGGAGGAAAGCTATATCAGCATCACAAAGCAAGAGGCGCGAAACAAGTATGAGTGCCAAAAGGACAGAAACCACCGAAAGATTTCAACAAAGCAGACAAGACGAAGTTTCAGCAAAATCAGAGGCAGTATCCAAAGTCTTCTCAACCTTCTTCTACGAGTACGAACATTTGACAGATTTGGATCGCCAAGAAGTACCTTATGAATCGATCCACACCCATGCCGATATGGGTACCCAAATAGTGTATCATAGCTCAACCCTGAAGCCATGTAATATATATCCCCCAGAAATCTCTTCACCCCTCAATACCACCACATCTGATACCATCTTTTGTCCCTCCACAGAAACATACCACCCGCTTAGTAACTCTTAGGAAGTGGATACCGAAACGTATCCAGATGTATCCTCAAAACCAATTGTCTAACACTAATCGCACCTTGACTGAACACCACCCTTGTTTTAACTCATTCATAACTGAACTTTGTACAAATTCACACACTATCACCCAACATCACTTATAATAACATCTCATCAAGCAATGTATGCATCATCAGAAGCATGTAGGTGTCTAGAGACCTGCACTAGTTTTGCAAACATCATTCCATAAACCACATCACAACACTTGGCTACATGGGTTACACATCGGTTATGGAAAGGGATTGCGGTCTCACTTTAATGGGATCATGATTAATTTCCATACTAATGTGCTAATCTTTTGTAGCAAATCTTCTACACACTCGCATCATTCATCATGTAGGCAAAAGGACCACTTGAAGCTGGCCCCAGTGTACCTGTAGTAAATTTTGCCGACTTACTGGCTGAATCATATCCTACTGAACAACCACTAGAATTTCAAGGATTCCCAGGACCTATGCCGATCGATGACTCTCCTAGAGGATATATCAAAAAAGTTCATCGCAATTCTCATTGGTTCCAAGGTTTAGCACGACCTTTGGTAGATGTAAATTTTATTTTTGATGCCAATTTGACCTTTGATAGTAGTAAGTGGGGAAAGTATCAATTCTTCTCCAGAGAGTTTGAAGCACTCCAGAATACAGAAGACTTAAAGCATGTTTGGGCGAGAACAGGCTTCACTAAATACTTCAGTGATCCATTGCCTAAACCAGATTTCTACAAATGCTACTACTTGGTAACCACATTGACAGCTTCTGAAAACAAGGATTTTCCAGTGACCATTTTTCCATCCTTAGTAAATGACCCACCATTTAAGAAGTTTTATCTATCTAAAGATTTGATTAGAGCTGCAATCAAGATACATGGAACGCACACTCCGACAGAGCGAGAAAGGCTAATTCCAGAGCCTATGAAGCACCTTATCATCCGAGTCACCGAAGTCACCGTTGGTTACGGGTCAAGGAGGACCTCAACGATCAAGGAAGACGGAGATTTTGGATACTTTTTAGGAGGTCGCCCATCCCATTTTGTCCCCCTAGAGCTTGCTTAACCGACAATCTCTTGCCACTAAGCTACACTCTTGTGATGATTGAGAAAGGGGAAATACTATGGTTCACATTACCTTGAACCTGTTTTGGGACTTCAAAGCTTCATTCTTTACTTTTGAAGCATTCTTTGGGTGATTCTTGGAACCATTTTGGAGTTTTTCAAGCACAGTTCTCTTTATACAGGTTCAAGAACATCAAGAAGAGTTTTCTTTGTACTTCTTTGACAATAAATATTAAGTTTTGAAGGTATGTTTTCAGCCACACTAGTAAATCTTTAGGTTTCTTGAAAGGTTTCAGTTGTGGTGGGAGCAACCACCCCAAGCTTATGTGGATTTTTGAGCCAAAAAACATATATAGTTGAAAAAAACTTGCAAGTGTTGCTGGCTAGTATTTGGGCTCTAAATTCAGCCTTTGAGTGTCATTTTGCTACAGATATTAGGTACATTCACACCACGTACACTTATGTGGATACCACTTATGTATGCCCATGTGGTCATTGATATAGTGCTTACATATTTGCATAAAGTCTTTGACCTTTGATCGGTTTACTCCTTAATACACTTATTGTGGAGTACTGTGTGCCACATTAGAAGTTCATAGTTCTAGTACGAGGGTATCGTCATGGGGCTCTGAGAAAGGAAAATCCATTGCAATGCAAAGCTATCTGAATACTTCACTAGTATAAGAGCCTTTGAAGACTAAAAGCTTTGTTTCTTTTGTGCGAGTGGAGCAAGCACCCACCCATCTACCCAAGATGGTGATGAAGGCATAGATCTTGGCATACCTTTTCATCCACATCACCGAAGTCACTGTTGATTACACATGAGAAAGGACCTCAATGATCAAGGAAGATGGAGATTCTCAATACTTTTTGAGAGGTCATCCATCCCAGTTTGGCCCCCTGAAGCTCGCCTAACTGACAATCTCTTGCCACTAAGCTACACTCTTGTGGTGCTTGAGAAAGGGGAAATACTATGATTCACATTACCTTGAACATGTTCTAGGCCTTCAAAGCTTCATTCTTTGCTTTTGAAGCTTGTTTTTGAAGCATTGTTGGGGTGATTCCTGGAGCCATTTTGGAGTCTTTCATGCAGAGTTCTCTTTACACAGATTCAAGAACATCGAGAAGAGTTTTCTTTGTACTTCTTTGACAACAAATATTCAGTTTTGAAGTTTTGTTGTCAGCCACACTAGTAAATGTGTAGGATTCTTGAAAAGTTTTAGTTGTAGTGGGAGCAACCACCCCAAGCTTATGCATGTTTTTGAGCCAAAAAAACATATATAGTTGCAAAACACTTGCAGGTGTTGTTGCTTAGTATTTGAGCTCTACATTCAACCTTTTAGTTTCATTTTGTTACATATATTAAGCACATACACACCATATACACTTATGTGGATACCACTTATGTATGCCCATGTGGTCATTGATATAGTGGTTATGTATTTGCATAAATCCTTTGGTGTTGATTAAGAGGGTTTTGGTGAGGTTTTCATAACTCAAATGCACTTGCATGTTGGGGTCTCTTTGGTGATGCAGGTGGAAGACTTACCTAGCCTCACCATAGGAGATATATGTTAGTTGTTCATAGGTGCACCATAAGCCTAGTTGGCATCTTTCAATTGTCTGATTATATGCAGTGAAGTGAGTGGTTCACTATGCAAGTTTACATGTCAGTACTTGCACTTTTATGAGATTTTGATACTGGTCACATGCTCATTTTGTAGAGGAAACTCTAGTGAAATTTTTTTGTTTTTTGTCTTGTCAACTATCTAGTAGTCGATTTACTCCTTAATACACTTATTAGTTGTGAGCACATACATTCTCACATAATCCTTTTGGTCGGTCATTACTCTTCATTAATCCATTTTTTCAGGGAGACTCTATTGAATATTTCCCAGAATCTGACATATGGTCATCCTTTTTTGAGCCATAGTGTTGCTTGGACTATTCTAGCTCCACTTTTGTTCTAGTCAATTCTTTATCATCATGGCAAAGATAATTTTCAAATCCAAAATTCGATGGCAGAAACTTAGCTCTATGGAAGAATGAGATTAAAGATGTGCTGATTTAGAGGAGATAGTGGAAGCCACTAAATGGAATCTCGAAGAAGCCTGTTGACATGGATTAAGATAATTGGGCTGAGTTGGATGAAATGGCTAGGTCTACCATTTGATTGTGCCTGGTAGATAATGTTTACTTTATAGTATTGGACTGTGAAAGTGCAAAGGTAGTTTGGAAGAAATTATGCAATACATATGAAAAAGAAACGACATCGAATAAAGTGTACTTGATGAGAAAGTTATATGACCTTTGCATGAAGGACACAGAGTGTTTCTACTAATCTAGATGATTTTGATGGTATATTCTCTCAATTAAAAGCTTAGAAAATGGAAATGGATAATGAAATGAAAGTAGTCTTGTTGTTATGCACCTTGCCATCATCATGGGATATGTTTTGCACAGATATTAACAATAGTGCACCTGGTGGTAACCGGTCTATGATGATATATGTGGAGCACTCTTGAGTGAGGAGGTTCCTAGAAAATTTATGGTTGGCACTCAAAGCAGAGATGCATATAATGCTCGTGATTTGTACTAAGGAAAGAATTAGTAACATTGTAGGAGAAAGAACTAAGAAAAGAATGGTCAGTGGAATAAGAGTAGAAGTAAATCAAGGAAGAAGGACATTGAATGCATTATTTTCATAAGAAAGGATACATGAAGAAAGATTGATCTGCATTAAAGAATGCTAAACGTAAAGGAGAAAATGTTGATGGGCATGTTAAACAGCTACGTGCACCATCTGCTTTGACTGTGAAGATTGAAGAAATTAATGCTATTGCTCATGATGTTGATGTGTTTATACTTGACAGTATTATGCCCATTGAGGATCTTATGGCTGATTCTCTTTCCCACATGTGGGTGTTAGATTTTGCTGCTTCTTTCAATGTGATACCACATAGAGAATGGTTCTCTAATTATGAAACAAAGTCCCTTGGTATTGTGGGACTTGGTGACTCTTAAGATTGTGACCTTGTAAGGATTACAGATGTGATCATGCAGCTCATTGATTGTTCAAAATTTACAATGCATAACTATGCCATGTACCTTAGTTATCACATATTTTGATGTCAGTTGGTCAACTTGATGACCTTGGCTACTAGGTGGTCTTCTACACTCAGTACTTCTACATATCAAAGGGCAATATGGTTATTGCAAAAGGAAGCAAAGTTGACTCACTTTATCCTTCATTTGCATCATAAAAAGGACACTTGTTAGCTAATATTGAATAGCCTATGGCTTGTATTTGTCATGGCCGTTTTGGCCATATATCTTATAGTGGAATAGGTTTTCTCATTATGGCTACTTACTTGTATTATCTCTCTCTAACTTTTCATTTTATGAGCATTGCCAATATCGAAAGAAAACTAGGAATGTGCATAAGATGCACATTGACTCTTCAATTCAGCCTTTAGATCTTGTTCATAAAAATGTGTGTGTTCAAGATAATATCCAATCAGATGAGTCCGCAAATGTTTGTGTTCAACAACCATTGAGACAGTCTGCATGTATCTCACATCCACCTAATATATATGTTCCTTGTTTGGATTTTGTTATGCTAACAAATGCTGGTGAGCCTTCTTGCTACAAAGAGGATATGCTGACAGAGGATCATGTTACGTGGGAGCGTGCCATGAAGAGTGAGATGGATTCTATTCACAATAATGGTACTTGGTATTTAGTACCTTTACCAAAGGGTAGGAAATCTTTACCATGTAATGGGTATATAAGAGAAAATTCACATCAGATATTGTTTCTCCAAAGTATAAAGCACGACTTGTTGCAAAGGCTTTAAGCAACAACATGGTGTTGATTTTGAGTAAATCTTCTCTCGAGTGGTCAAGATGACTTACCTACAAATGTTGCTCGGATTTGTTGCAATGGAGGACTTAAAGCTAGTCCAAATGGATATGAAAACTACTTTCTTGCATGGAGATCTTACATATGAGATCTATATGGAACAACCAAAGGGTTATGTAGTTTTTGGCAAAGAAATTCTAGTTTGTAAGTTGAAGAAGAGCTTATATGGACTCAAATAGTCCCCTAAACAATGGTACCAAAAGATCTATACTTTTATGAAGTTTCAAGACTATTCTTGAAGCAATGAGGATCATTGTCACTACCCAAAGAGATGCTCAGATGGCAGCCTAATATGCTTGCTATTTTATGCCAATGATATGTTGATTGATGGGAAGCCCTCTTGTGACTTGTAAGTTCTTAAAAAGAATTTGAGTGAGAAATTTGATATGAAGGATTTGGGGGATCGCAAACATATTCTTTGAATGAACATTACTTGTGAAAGCACTGAGTACACCTTTACCCACGTATGCGAAATTGAGAAAGGATGATTTCCCAAAATTAGATGAGGAAAAGGAATTAATTGCCAAAATTTCTAATCAATCTATTTTTTCTAGTCTCATGTATGGTATGGTAGCTACGAGACAAGACATTGCATTTGTAGTGGCAGTTGTGAGTAGATATATGTCTAATCATGGCTAGAAGAATTGGGAAGCAGTCAAGACAATTTTTAGATATCTAACTGGCACTAAGGACAAATGTTTATGCTTGGGTAGAGGGAAGGCATCCATTATTGGTTACAAAGATTCTGATTATGTTGGTTGTGTAGACAATCATAAGTCTACATCAGGGTACATTTTTCATTTTTCATTTTGTTGGAGGTGCTATTTCTTGGAGTTCTCATATTCAAGAATGTGTTGGGGCTTGACTCATCAATTAGACATAAAGGCATGAAGATATATGAAGGAAGAAGAAGGACAAAGAGTTATGAAAGTCAAACACTTAGAAAATCATGCCTATCTGAAGGGACAAATTCACACGTAATATAGTGTAAAACAAGATGTCAAATTTAGTCTAGGACTTCTAGAATTATGTGTTTCAACTTAGGAGCATGTAGAACATATGTGTATAAGTTAATTTGAGGGAAAGAAATGTAGGATAACCTGATTTTGTAAGTCCTACATGAGTAGAGAGGCAGTCGGGTATTTTCTGAGAGATGGTGATGAAATGTCACTCAAAGTAGGAGATTTTTCTATTGTCTATGAGCAGAATGAAGCCATGCGATTTTGTAAAAATCTTCCATAATAGTAAACACATGTTTGTATGAAGGATTTGAGCCAATTCCTCTTGTCTGAAGAAATCTAAGTAGTTTCATAACAATATGAGAGCTAGTTAGAAGTTACGAGTTTTTTGGTGCACTTTTGCGAGATCTTCTAAGAGCTAGATCTCATAGTATTTTCATGAGTGATATATTATCATCAAATACAATTGGCCAAAAGATCTTTTCAAAATGGCATGTGTGCTTAGAGAAATAATCTTAATAGTGAAGGCATGTCAAATCGTTGAAGGTAATTCTCAATTTTCATACATAGTGTAACTTTTGAAGGCTTGTCAACATATTTACAAGTTATTACTTGAAAGTTTTGCTTGGAATGTGTTTCTTACTATACGTAAAAACTTATATTAGCAATTGAGCACAAGAATCTTTAAGATCCGAGTTAAATCAAAGAAGATTTGAAGCTAGAAGAAAAGGTGCAGATTTTTGGAAAGTGAATTTTTCAAGTTCACTAAGTAAAGTGATAATGTTTTTGAGAATTGAAGTTTTGTTGAGCTATTAGGGATTATAGAGGTCTTGTAACATCACATTAGCTTAGTTCGTATGGTGATTCATACACCAGCAAGTGGTATCAGAGCATAAAGGTCCTTAAGAGTAAAAGAAGTGTAGATACAAGAAGTCTTGAAGAGTTTTTCAGTTGAAAGGTGAAAAGCTAAAGAATTCAACAACAAAAGGCATCAAAGAACTACTTCAAAGTCATCCTTAAGGGTAAATATCTACAGCTAACATTATTTAACCTTAAACTCACAGGTTGTAGCAAAAGGAAGAAGACCATGGTACATCATATCTCTATTGACAAATTGGACAAAGATAACTATCCTGCTTGGGTGATGAGAATGGACGTCTTACTTATGACTAAGGATCCAATGGTATATGTGAAAATTGAAGAAGAGAAGCCTAAATTTGAAGATGATATTCAACCAAAGAAAGAAGACCTAGAAGCTTTGAAATTTTGGCAAAAGAAAGATGCAAGTGCAAGAGCTTATATATACAACACTATCATAGATCATTCACTACCACACATCAGAGGTTTGGAAACACGTGACATATGGAATGCATTGGAAGATCACTTCCAAAACACTACTAAAACTAGGAAGGCTAGCTTGTGGTCAGAATTTACCACATTCAAGAACAAACAAAGTCAAGGAATTAGTGATTATTTTACTAAGATGAAGGACTTGGCAGATAGTCTTGGATCTATAGATGAAGACATTGAAGATCATAGGTTGATTGCACAATTACTTGTAGGATTGAGAGGAAATTAAAGTTGGAAACCTTTTGCGCTTTCAATTGAACTTTCACTGAATCATTTTGTATTAGATCTAAATCAATTGCTTGGATTGATGCTCACATTTGAGGAAGACTTAAAGTTAGATGGAGACAAAGAACATAGTTCTGCTATGTATGCAAAGAATAAGAAGAAAGGTGACAAAGGTAAAGCAAAAGATGAAGAAGATTTGATATCTCAATAAAATTATGTTAAAGGAAGAGGTAATGGTAGAGGTAAAGGAAGAGGAAATGGAAGAGGAAGAGTTAATCAGAGTAACAACAAGAAGACATGCTGGATTTGTGGATTGAGGAGTCATTTAGCTTATGATGTTGGCACAATCAACAAGGATCAAATCATAATCAATGTAACAATGGTAGAGGTAGAGGTGGAAGATATCAGAGTCAATTTCAAAGAGGAAGGCAAAGTCCAAGAGGTGGCTTTGGTAGAGATGGAGGAAGAATTGGGGATAGAACCAATCATACAACACAACCTACTACAATTATGAAAACGATGCACAGAATGAGAACCATACAACATTGATGATGAATTCAATTACTACATCAGAGAAAGAAGATCCCAAGGTATTCTATATTGACTTTGGCTTCTCTAATCATTTGTTAGGTAATATAGAATTAATGTAAGAATTAGAAGAAGGCATCTCTATTCATACAATTCAAACTGGTGAAAATACAAGACATAATGTGTATTCAATTGGAGAAGTGAAATGCAAGAGTGGATCACACTTGAAGTCAATCATAAACTTAGCAAATATGATGGTGCAAAATTCAAAGACATGAGGAAGTATCAATCTTTAGTGGGATGTTTGATTTATGCTACACTAATAGCACCTAATCTTAGTTATGCAATGGGAGTTCTCTCACAATTCATGCATTGTCTAAAGGATCAACATTGGATTGTAGGTCAAAGAGTTCTCAGATATATCAAAAGAACTATAAAGGAAGGATTATATTATCCTTTTACATCAGATATAAAGTTGAGAGCATATAGTGAGTCAGATTGGGCAAGAAGTCAAGACGATAGAAGATCAACACATGGATACATGATATACATAGGTTATAAGCTTGTGAGTTGGTGTTCAAAGAAGCAACATACAGTGGCATTGTCATCAACTGAAGCAAAATACAAAGGACTTGTGGAAGCAGCTAAAGAAGTAATATGGATGCAGACCTTGTTCAAAAGCTTGGGCATTGATCAAGGTTTACCTATTATACATGGAGATAATATGAGTGAAGCAACATACAGTGGCATTGTCATCAACTGAAGCAAAATACAAAGGACTTGTGGAAGCAGCTAAAGAAGTAATATGGATGCAGACCTTGTTCAAAAGCTTGGGCCATAGAAAGCTCTCCTACTGTGAGTGATCTTTCATCACCATCTCTCTCAAAAAATACCCAACTACCTCTCTATGCATTTAGGACTTACAAAATTAGGTTTTGCTACATTTCTTTCACTCAAATTAACTTATATGCATATGGTCTACATGCTCCTAAGCTCAAACACATAGTTCTACAAGTCGTGGACTAAATTTGATCTCTACTTTTACACTATATTACAAGTGTGAATTTGTCCCTTCACATAGGCATGCTTTTCTGAGTGTTTGACTTCCATAACTCTTTGTCCTTCTTCTTCCTTCATATATCTTCATGTATTTATGTCTAATTAGTGAGTGAAGCGCCAAAAGCTCCCCCTCAATCACTAGTTAACATTCTCTGACTTCTTCATACAGTCTTCTTCTCTTTTATCCCTGCCATTCCTTTGTACCTACTTGTCTTCACTCGATCCAAGCTTTTTGCCATAATGTCTACTATCTGATCTTTTGTAGGAGTGTACACCACTTCAAGTTCCTTGTCCATTACCTTTTCTCTCAAGAAATGGTATTGAATATCTATATGCTTTGTTCTTGCATGAAATACTAGATTTGCTACAAGATACAATGAACATGCCATTTTGTAAACATCTTCTCTAATATTAAACACATGTTTGAGTAGAAGGATTTGAGCCAATTCCTCTTGTGTGAAGAAATCTAATTACTTTCATAACAATATGACAGTTAGTTAGAAGTTACGAGTTTTCTTGCGCACTTTTGTCTGATCTTCTAGGAGTCAGATCTCACAATACAATGTAAACATTTTCATGAATGATAGCTCATTTCAAACCTATTATCCTCAACTACAATTGACCAAAATAGCTTTGCAAAATGGGACGTTTGCTTAGAGAAATAAGCTTAATAGTGAAGGTGTGTCAAATCAATGAAGGTAATTCTTAGTTTTCGGACATAGTGTAACTTCTAAAGGATTTTCGAAGTACTTACAAGTTATTACTTAAAAATTTTTCTTTGAATGTGTTTCTTACTATAAATACAAACTTCTATTAGCAATTGAGCACAAGAATCTTTAAGATTCAAGTTAATTCAAAGAAGATTTGAAGCTAGAAGAAAAGGCATAGATTTTTGGAAAGTGAAGTTTTCAAATTCACTAAGTAAAGTGATCAAGTTTTTGAGAATTGAAGTGCTACTAAGATATTGGTGATTATAGAGGTCTTCTAACACCTTATTAGCTTAGTTCTTGTCATGTTTCATACACCAACAGAAAGTACAATTGTTTCCACTATAGAAGCAGAGTATGTTGTAGCAAGTGAGGCATGTAAGGAAACATTGTGGGTTTCTTCTCTTGCTTGTGATATGATTCTACCTCAGCATGTACCTCATTTGCTTAGTGATATTCAAAGTTACATCACTTTGGCTAAGAAACCCATCTATCATGCAAAGAGGAAGCACACTGACGTGAGGTATCACTTCCTTAGAGAGTTCTTAGCCACTGGGTGCATTATTCTTGAGAAGGTTCATAGTCAAGATAATGCTATAGATGCTTTGACTATAGCTCTATCACAGAATAGCTCTCAACAATATCGTCACTTGATGAGGGTTACTTGACTCGTGATCTTACACAATTACTTGTATACTACATAACATGCCCATTAGGTGCAAGGTATAGTTTGTATATTTACACTGAGGTATTCTTTATCATTCTTTATTTTTCTCCCATTTTCACTTTGTTCATATTCTTTGTTAGTGGGAGATTGTTATCATTAGTGTCGATGTGAAAGGCCAAATGGAAACTGGAAACTTTTGTATATGTTCTTTAATCAAACATATAGTGGACTAGTCAGCCACAAATTATAACTTCAATCGCATTTGTGTTTGTGTTCTCAATGTAGAGTGTCTCTTCTTTGTGTATTCCTGCAGATTTGTGTGGAGTACTATGTGCGACATCTAGAGGTCATATTTCTAGTATGAGGCTGTCTCTATTGGAAAGAATGTCAATAGGTCCAAAATCCTCAACTGATTATAGCTTCTTTTGTATTATTTAGTAGACTTTCCACAGAAAAATGTGTGGGCATGTTGGCTAAGTTAATTAACTCTCATAGAAGCCACCCACGATCAATTCCCATCAAGCACAATGGTGGTAACATTTTTTGAATATCGCTAAGTTAGCACATGGGATGTGCTTTTTGGGAAAAGCTAATGTGGGCAACCAAAATTGCTATATAATGAGGGCACTGCTCATTGTGAAATGATCACTCAAGGAGTCACTTTGTGATCGGTAGGTGCTTTACAAGGAGGAGTTTGGAGGAGGTGTGCTCTACATTTGGAGTATCTAGAGGAGTTCATATCAGCCAACTATCAACATCACTTTTTAAGTTACTATGAGTAATAAGTCTATTTTTGCTCTCACTTTTTCATTCACTAGTTTTTATTTAGGTTAATCAAATTTGGGTTTGCTATAAAACTATTCTAAAATGTTCATATTCTCCATATTCTCTCACACACACAAACTCTTCATACCTCTTAGGAAATTGGCATACAATTTCTTGTATCTAGTTCCTATTTCTACCTAGATTTAGATATTGTCAACTCATATCATATTCACACATTGTGATTTGACATTGGAATATAAGATAGTTTAGGTGAGCACTCTAGCTTATCATATACTTTGAAAGATCCTATCTAATCTCTCTCTATCTCTCACTCATTAATTTTTTAGTATTAAGGTGTGGATCCTGTAAGCCTGCGATTCATTGTTGTTTAGGTCCACCCCACTTTCAACATATGGTATCATAGCATAGTTCACATACACCCTTAACAAGATGAGTGATTATAAACTTGATGAATGAAGACAAGATTGAGGGAATGTCTAAATATCCAATTTGGATTTTTATGATGATGAATATGTTAGTATCAAACATTATGGAAGATTGTCAACGGTGCTTATCCAAAGCCAAGACAAGTCAGAGAAGAAGCTATTCATCTTCTAGAAGACCTACTATTCCTATTTTTGCTCAAAAGGATGTTAGAGAGGAACAAAAAAGAGCTACTTAATCATCAGGAGTCCGTACTAGTATTAGATTACTTCCTATAGAAGTGCAATCCAAATGGAATTCAATGGATGCATAAGCACTTTCATATACTGCTACAAGAGTCAAGAGGCATATTATACCACAAATTAGGTCATGCAGAACCTCTCGTCAGGCTTGGTTGGAGTCACAAAATCTCTATCAAAGCAGAAAGCCAACCAGGAAAGCTCATCTAAGGAGACAGCTAGCCAACCCAAGGATGAAAATTGGTGAGTCAGCTCAAACACATATTTTGAATCTCAAAGATTTATGAGATCAGTTACTCAAGGTTGGATTTAACATTTTAGATGAAGAAATGGTAAATACACTTCTAAACTCACTTCCATCCTCATATCTTTTGTTACCTCTCTTATTGTTACTACAAGAGATAGAGAACTTTCATTTGAAGAGCTATAATTCCTGCTACTTCAAGATGAAGGTCAACAAAAGGGTATGGAAGAGAATGATGAAGCCATGTTATCATCATCAAAGGGAAAGAAGAAGGAGACAAATAAGGAGAATAAGATTCAGCAATCCAAGAAGGAAATAAAATCTTCTAATCTAAGTCTTCCAGTCCTTCCTCTAATGCTTCATCAACATCCAAAAAAACTTTTCAACTACATATGATTCAAAGAAATGAGTATGGAATTACTAGAAGAAACCAGGTCATTACATAGCAGACGCAAAACAAGAATTTTTAATGACAAGAAGAAAACATCAAATAATAGTATTGAAGATTATCCAAAATCTAAATCTTCAAAGGTAGATTCATATGCATGTGTTATTATTGAAGAGATAGCTTTTGATCAGGCACCATTAGATACAATCTCAGATAATTCTTGGATTTTTTATTCTAGATCTACTAAACATATGATAGGTTGTGAAAAGGTATTTTCTTCCCTTTCTAAGTCTTCAAGTAGAAGAGTGACCATTGTAGATGGTCATGATTTAGATGTTGTAGGTGTTGGAGAACTAAACCTTAAGTCCATAGAAGGTGAAAGTTTCATAATTTCCAATGTTCCTTATGTTCTAGACATGAAGAAGAATGTGCTCTCTATCTCTACTTTGTTGTCAAATGGTTATAAAGTTACTTTTAAGAAAGACTCATGTCAGATCCTCTTACCTAATGAAGAGAATTCTCTACTTCAAGGTGAAAACACAAGTGGCATGTTTGTATTGTCCAAAATAGATCATGCTAATGTTGCTAGTTCTACAACACCTAAGGAGAACATGGAGTCATGGCATGCTATATTTGGCCATATCACTTACACAACTCTCAAGCATATCAAAGATCAAGGTATGGTAGAGTGTTCTCCTACTTTTGCTTTACCAAATGTTGCAGAGTCATGTGAAGGATGTCTTGAAGGAAAGCTTCACAAACTACCTTTCAAGAAGCATGGATACATCATAGCCACAATGAATTTGCAAAACATGCATTCAAATGTGAATGGTCCGATGAGAACAGATTCTATTCAAGTTTTCAGGTACTTTGTTACTGTCATTGATGATTTCTCAAGATATTTGTGGATTGAGGGACTTAAACTGAAGTCAAAGGTTTTCCTACTTTTAAGAAATTATTAGCTATGAATGAAAATGAAAGTCAATAAAATATCTATATTTTGAGAAGTGATAGAGGTGGAGAATACTTATCAAAAAACCTTAAATCTTTTCTTGAAGACAAAGGTATATGTCATCAACACACTATTGCTTACACTCTAGAACACAATGATGTTGCACAGAGGAAGAATAGGATACTTGTTTACATGATGCATAGTATGATGTAATCCAAAAAGCTTTCTCCCAAGATTTGTTTTGATGCAATACATATAGCTAATAACATTTTCAATAGGTCTTCCACAAAACTTTTAAAGGTCATTACACCTTCTAAAGCTTGTTATGGGAAGAAACCCAATGTGAGTTATCTCAAAATTTTTGGTTTCCCAACTTATGTTCACATTGAGAAGAAGAATCGTAGCAGACTTGATGTAAAATCCATTAAGGTTATCTCTATTGGTTAGGCAATCAAAAGCAAAGGATATAGATTCTATGTTCCAAATATAGGTGATATCCTACACTCATGCAATGCATATATAGTAGAAAGTCATATTTATGATAAGAAGGAAGAGATTCTAGATTTTGTAAAAATACATGACTATGCATTCTTTAGAAGGAATTTGGATTCTTATATTCATTCATACAAGGGGGTCATTAACCTTCTCAATCCCTAAGAGATGCACGTGAAGAGAGAGTTTAATTACCTAAGTGAGTACCTAGTCCATCATCATAACCTCTTAAAGTTTCAAATTTTGAAGTTGCATAAGGTTATAGAGTCCTAGAAGAAGAGATACTAAAGAGCCAAAAAGGATTCCACCACTTTTTAAGGATACAACAAAGTTGTTATATCAAACTTGGAAGGACAGTGGTATAAAGGAATACACTAGAAGAACCAAAAGTCAAACAAGAACACAACAAACAGACTAGGTAAATTATGTAGAACATTTTGAGATTCATAATATTTCAGCTCTTACATCAATTGATTATGAACCAGCTAGTGTTCAAGATGCACTAAATAGTCTTGTATGGAAGAAAGTTATGCAAGAAGAGATTGATTATATTCATAAGAATCAAATATGAAATCTTTATGAGTTACCAAAAGGTTTTGAAAAATCAGATGCAGTTTCTACTCTTTATGTTAAAGCTGAGGAAGTTGTTTTGCTTATTATTATCATATATGTTGATGATATGATCATGATAGGTCCCAAGGACTCAAACATTCAGTTTTTCAAAGCACAATTTAAGCATACATTTGATGTAAATGATTTAGGTATTTTGCATTATTATTTTGAGATTGCATACAACTATAAAGATGAGTGTTTCTACATGACACAATAGACATGCATTAAGAAATTATTGGAAAGGTTTGAGATGAAGGATTCCAAGCCTATGTTTACACTTATGGATTTCAATGTGTCATTATAGTCGAAAGCATATTCAAAACCATTAAATGCTACATTATATATTCAAGTAGTTGATTGCATGATATATCTATGTAATACACGTCTAGACATATAGTTTAGAGTTTCAAGTATCAAGGTTCATGCACAGTCAGCTCAAGATTCAATGGAAGTTAGTTAAGAGATATATTCGGAGATATCCAAAGTTTTGCAGACATCAAGAGTTTTACATGTTATTAAATCTTGTACCATTATGACATTGAAGGGGGGATAGTTGGAAACGATGTCAATAGGTCAAAAATCCTCGACTCATTACATCTTATTTTGTGGTCTTTAGTAGACTTGCCACAACAAAAATGCATTGGCGTGTTGGCTAAGTCAATTAACTCTCATTGAAGCCATCCATGATCAATTCCCTTTCTGGGCAGCGGCAACAATATTTTTTTTATGTGGAGTTTTTTTTTCAAGATAGATCTTTTTTCCGATGTTTTTCAAATATCTCTAAGTTAGTGCATGTGATATGCTTTTAGGGAAAAGCTAATGTGGATAGCCAAAATTGTTTTATTATGAGGGCGTTGTGGAATCATCACTCATCAGTCACTTGGTGATTAGTGGGTGCTCTACAAGGAGGATTTTGGAGGAGGTGTGCTCTACATCTAGAGTATTTGTAGCAATTCCTATCAACCAACCATTAGCTTCACTTGTTGAGTTACTATGAGTAACAAGTCTATTTTTGTTCTCACTTGTTCATTCACTAGAATCTGATGTACGATAACAAAAATTCAGGTTTGTTGTAAAACGCTACTAATTACCTGTTATGGTCATATATCATGTGTCATGTATTGGTAGCAAAAGGACTATGGAATATTGTGTAGGGTGTTGAGAAACAACCTAATACACCTGCGAATACAGTTATTGAAGTTGATATAGATGGCATTGAAGATGAGAATCTTCAATTTCATCTTCTTGGTGGAGTTCCTATTGCACCAACTATAGATAAACTTCAATGGGATGGCAAAGATTCTCAGGCACATGCATTGAAAGCTTTGTATGTCAAACGTGCAAGTATCCCTCATATTCAGTCATGCAAAATAGCAAAGGATGATTGGGATACACTTACCACTTTTTACGAGGCAAGAAATGAGGCTTGTATTGCTTACCTCTGAAAATAGTTGAAGAGTGAGCCTATGAATGAAGGGGATTCTATGGATAGTTTTTTGAAAAAGATTATAGAAGTTAAAGAGTCATTGATTTTTGCAGATGAAGTCTTAGGAGATCGCTCATTTGTGTAGACAGTTCTTAATGGTCTTCTTGATTCATATTAGATATTTTCTTCTAATCTTTGGTTGATGCTGAAAGGTAATCCAAATTCCTTAAAGTTTAAGAATTTAGTCTTTGTTTTGTTGCAGGAAGATAAGTCTAGGCAGATTAGGTTCATTATGTGTGTTGCAAATCAAGCTTTCTTAGCTAGTTAGGAGGGGAAACGTAAATGGACCTCATCTACTAGTAAGCAAAAATATGCTAATTCTACACAATAAAAAAGGGAAGACAAAGGCAAGAAGAAAATAGAAAATAAAAAATAGTTCTACAAAAATTATAAAGGAAATGATCATGTCATAAAGAGTTTAACAAAACACATTGCAAAAGAGGCAAAGAAGAAAGAGGCTAGAATGGTTGTTGTTGATATCTCTACACACACCTAAAACAAAGTCTAATAATCTTGTGCAAAATGAAGAATGGGCATTTAGTATTGTTTGAAGCTATGACCCATCTTCTCATGAACAATGTATGTCTTCAATAGACTCAGATGTTTGGTACTTTGATAGTGGAGCAACCAAACATATTACCTTGCAGCGCAATTTCTTCAGTTCACTTGAGCCTACCTCAAGAGGGCATATTGTCGTATGTTCTAAAAACTCCTCTTATCTTGTAATGGGATTTGGTAAGATCATTTTGACTATTGTTGATGGTAGTTCTTTCACATTTTCAGATGCTTTATTCGTGCCAGGGATCAAGAAAAATCTATTGTCAATTTCAGCATTAGCCAAGATCGGCTTGGTTGTCAAATTTGTTGATGAAAGATGTTCAATTCATGATATCTCACGTGGTGATGTTATTATTGCTTCATGCATTTTATTTCATGGGTTGTATAAGCTCATAGACTAAGAAAAATCTATCAATGATTTAGCATGTGCGGTTCAAGATTCTCAAGCTTTCTCATATGCAAAGCTTTGGCATGCACACTTTGGTCATCTTAATTTTGTTAGTTTACTACCCCTATAGAAATTTGAAATGGTGTCCTCTCTACCCAACTTTGAGGTACCTAGTAAGAACGTCAATGAAGGTTGTAAATTGGGAAAAATGTAGCATTCCTCCTTCCCAAAAGATGGTTCAGTATGAGCTACTAAAAAATTATTGCTTGTTCACAATGATGTTTGTGGTCCTATGCAGACACCTTCTTTTGGGAGCTACCTCTACTTTTTCACTTTTATTGATGATTTTTCTAGGCATGCATGGGTGTATCCATTCAAAGCAAAGTCCGAACTATTTATGTGCTTTTAACAGTTTCTCGTTTTGGCTAAAAATCTCTTAGCATGTAAAATGGAACCCTCTATTCTGATTGAGGAGGGAATACACGTCTTCTGATTTTAATGTATTTTTTGGCTAAATGTGGGATAAAACATCAGTCTACAGTGTCGTATACACCTCAAAAAAATGGAGTTGCTAAAAGAAATAATAGGTCTCTCATGGAGATGGGGAGATGTATGGTCAAAAGTCAATCTTTATGACATAGCTTCTAGCTTGAGGTTGTAATGTGTGCACGATATGTAGTTTATAGGTGTCCCACCAAAGCACTCTAGTCTATCACTCCATATGATTCTTGGAATGATTGCAAGAAATCTCTTACAAATCTGTGTTTCTTTGGTTGTTTGGCATATGCATTAGTGTATAGACAAGAATGCAAAAAAATGGATGATAAAGCAATAAAATGTATTTTTGTTGGGTACAGTTCTAAACACAAAAGCTATCATCTTTATCGTCCACTGATTGAATGCATTTTGGTTCGTTGTGATGTTTTTTTTCTAGAAGATGCAATTCATCCATTACTTTCATGTACTAAGGACACATCAGTTAGCTCAAAAGCTATGTATGACACTTTGTTGCCTCTTTTTACAGGTGGATAGTTAAGTGTTGGTCCAAGTGAGACAATTTCTAAGCCTTTGGAGGTTTCACATGCTGATGTAGATCATTCCATTTTTATGCATATTTACATGATGCACTTGTTAGGAGGCAAAAAATACGCCCAAATGGTTGGTTCAAACTTTGCGAGATAGCAAATTTGATGCACCTCTATCATATCATACTCGTTCAGGCTCTCATACTGCTTTTTTTGAATCACAATGCTATGCAATGGTTGCCTCTAGGATTTGTGATGAGAATGAGCCTATTTCTTTGGATGAATCACAAAATTCAAAAAATTGGATGGTTGGTATGCAATCAAAATATGATGCTACTATGAAGAATGGTACTTTGTACTTACGTGATTTGCCTCTGTGCAAAAAGGCCATTGGCACTAAATGGGTATAGAAGCTCAAGCATAAGCCAAATGGAACAGTTGATAGGTATAAAGCTCGACTTGTTGAAAAAGGTTATGCTCAAGAGAGAGGCATTGATTTTGATGAGACCCTTGCTCCAACATGCCAACTGACCACCCTTCATAGCATTTGTACACTCGGATCTCATCATGGTTGGAATGTACATCAGTTGGACATTAAAATTACAATTTCACATTGTGACTTACATGAAGAAGTGTATGTATTTTAGCCCCTTGGTTTTGTGTAGAAAGGGCATGAAAAAAATTATGAAGATTGAAAAAGGCATTACATGGTTTGAAGCAAGCACCACATGCTTGGTATAAAACGATACATGCGTACTTGATTGCACATAGTTTTGAGAAGAGTCGAACTGAGAGTACCTTATATGTTAAGTGTGCAAATGATGTGATTTTGATCATTGTTATCTATGTTGATGACATGTTGCTCACTAGTCCTAATGAGAAGCATATTGCTGATTTTAAGGCTGATTTGCATGCCTCTTTTGAGATATGAAATTTGGGGCATTTGCATCACTATCCGGGCATTCAGTTTATGCATGTTGATGGTGGAAAAGCTCTCTGGCAAGCAAAATATATTGAAACATTATAACAACATTTTGGCCTTGAAGATTGCAAACTATTTCCACTCTTTTGGAAATAGGTTTATGGTTGACTCTTCATGGTGTTGGAGATGCATTTAATGTTGTTCTCTATCAACAATTTATTGGATGCTTGATTTATTTATGCATAACTCGGCCTGATATTCAATTTGTTGTCTCTTAGATGATCAAGTTTATGCATTGCCCTAGTGTCAAGCATTGGAAATAGTTAAGCACATATTTCACTACTTGAGTAGTACTCGGCTACTTGGATTTTCAATGCCAAGGGGATCACTATTGCTAGATTTACATACTTTTATGACTTTGATTAGGCTAGTTGTTATGACACTCATGTGTATGCTAGTGGTTTTTGCTTCATGTTTGGTAGCTAATGCATATGTCGGTTGAGCAAGAATCAGCCTACTATGGCAACTTCTAGTTGTGAGGTTGAGTATAGGGTATCTTTCATAGGGATTGTTGAGTGTGTGTAGTTCAGAACCCTTTTGGTTGATTTGGGTGTGGGTTAGTCTTCATCCACCACCATCTTCACTGACAGATAGCACATTGGTAGTTTCAAGGAACCCTGTGTTTCATGCTCTCACAAAGCACATTAAGGTGCAGTATCATTATGTCATGGAGAGGTTCTCTGTTAGGGACATCAGTTTGGCATATGCACCCACACACGATAAACCTTGCAAATCTTTTCACAAAGGCTCTACATCAGGAGAAGTTTGAAGCTTTTTGAAAACTTTTGGGCTTACTTCCTTATATGGATTTATATCTTTCAACCTAGCTTGAAACTTTCTTATACATGAGTGCTAGCTTCTTGTTCACCTTATCACTCCCAAGGGGGATTTGTTGATGTATTCTGGTAGTGATGTGTGTGAAAGCACTAGGACTACTAGGACACTTTTTTCCCTCTTTAGGAGGTTTTTTTCCCCATTGATTTGTATATACACTTATAACCCTAATGGGTCACTTATCGTTGTAGATTCACTTAGTAATACATTCAGTATTGGGTGTTGTACTCCAAGCTTCTTCTTCCTTCTATTGTTCGTGTGTTTTTGCAAGCCTAAAAGTCCAACATCAATTTCCAAATTTCATCATTCTTGCATCAAACCAAATCCACATATGGAGCATCTATTGTTCTCGTTTCAATTAGTAAATCACTCATTTGGTTGGACTTCAATAATCTTTGAAACTTCTTGCAGTAGCTCAAGAAATCATCTCATAATAGCACACCTAGTTTATGATCATGGAAGTCAACAAATAAACATTGATTAGAATACCAATCAAATGAGGAAGTTCACACATCCTAGATGTGGACGCCTTGGCCAACAAGATAGTAGCCAAATGGATGTTCAAAGCATGTTGTAAAAATAAGGAAACTTGGGTCAAGCAACAAAGCCCTTTCTCTGATTGAGTTATTGAGATGGATAGAGACATTAGTAATGGTTGGAAATGGGTGGATAGCATCATACAACATGATTCCATTTGATTCCCTCATATTTGTATGATGATGGTAGAGAAAAAGAACATGGAAGGATCCAAGAGGCTTTGGAACAAAGGTTTTCATATGCAAAAACATCTTTGGAACAAAGATGCAAGACATTGGAAGAGGTTCGAGGACATTGACCCAAGTCGTAGAGTTGACTACAAAGATTGGTGATTTTCAAGACATAGAATCATCACTTGGGATGATCCTTATATCCATCTCTTATTGAGCCAAGACCCCCCCCCCAAATCTGAAGGGTCCATAAAATGGAAGATATTCCAAGAATCAAAAGCAACTTGGATTTTCATATTTCTTTAATAATATGTGGTTCTTGGATTGTAAATGGGATAAGATGGCATTTTATATTCAAGGACTTTTGGAACCTACTTATTGAAAGCAGGAAAGTGTTCCTCATGTGGAAAGTTCTTCACTAAAGAATCTAAACAAATCTCCAATGCAATAAAATTTGGAGTGCTCATTCATGGTGCAAGAGATGTTTGAGTGGTAGGGAAGAATTAGGTTACTTATTCTTCTCATGCCGTTGAAGCATCATCATTTTGAAATGTCTTGATAAGATTCTTTTGTTGGCCCAGCAAGTTAATCGGAAGCATGCCTTGCTAGGTCAAGTGATCAATGTCTCAATAGCTCTTTGGAATGAAACAAGAAGTGAATAAATCTAGAAAATCTTGAAGAAAAGATGTGCACACAACTTTAACAATCCTCACAGAGAGCATCGTATAGAGAATTCCCTTTTTCAATCCAAGTAGATGAATTCCTGATTGTAAAAAGTCCCCCGCCTCTCCTGTTCAAACAACATAGGATATTTATTCTAGAGAACAACAATCTGAAATGTAAGTGAGTCCCTCATGAAGGGGAAAAAAAAGGTTATAAACCTTGTTTCTAACTCTCTTTAACCCTCTTGTATCTTTTCTGTGTTTATAATTCAAAGGGATTTTGTAGAATAAAAAAAGATAAGCTTATGAAATATGTATGATAATATTCTTAATGTAATTTTCCAGATGTTTGGAGCAAAATCTGTTGAACTTATGGTCTTCTTCACTCAATGAGCTCAACTTATAACATTATAAACCAAAAAAAAAAACTTCTTGTGAATTCAGTAGACTATCTTCATTAATGTGGTTATGTTGGGGTTTTCTAGGTTCCACCTCCATAGAGATATTTCAATGGAGAGTGCAAGATAGTACTTGACAAAAAAAGAAAGAAAAAGAATCAATGAGACGTGGAATAATCCAATAATAAGTCATCCATGGATTATAATTGCACAATGGAGCGAGAAATAGAGAATTTTCATGCAAATTTCATTAAACAATATTCATGTAGATTCCATTAAATAGTATTCATGTGCTATTTCGAGTTCATAACCATCTTAGGCCATTGTAGAAGAGAAATAGATGCAATCAGATCCATAAGGCATCCAAACTCCATGTCCAACATATCAACTTCCATAGAAATGACTAGATAGATAAAATCTAGAGATTTATTTTAAGATTTGCAAGAAAAATTATGACTGATAAAAGTGAAGAGGATAACAATCAACGCATATAAAACTTTTCACATGTGAAGAGTGGGAAGAAAATTATTCATTCAAGAAGTCCAAAGAATCTTCTTCATGTTTATAGCATGGTAGAGGGTATTATTGATGTTGAGATCACTACACTTATTTGTACTCCAATTACAAGACAAAATCAAATTAATATTCACCCATTTGATCTACAATAGTACAGATGAATATAATTCTATCACTTCTTAGGTTTCTAGATTCCTCTTCCCTTTTTATCATACAAGAATAGGAACATGTAGTCTTCTTTATCGGATTGTTCTGAGTTATAGATTTATTTGAAATTGGGTACTTGTGAATGACATTTTAAGTCTTCATAAATATAAATTACACTTGTCTGTCCATTGGCACTAGCCCAGTTTAGAATGAAGTAGCCACTTTAAATGAATTTCCATGTGAGCTAAGTATCGTAAATGTCAGCTCCACCATTGAATCTACCCCAAAAATCATAGCACTTCCTTTAGTGACCAAGGAGGTTGAGATTGTTACACTTATGTGCTCCTCGAGTAGCTTTGATGTGAACCTTTTCCCTACACATGGGAACATTTTTAGGCCACCTATTTTGGATGATGGACCTTGCATTCAATCATTTAAGTCCTAGGATATTAATGCATTTATTGAATCACCAAATCACCACAAAACGTGTGCATTCCTTGCTGATTTGATCACTTCATCTGAATGGAGTTCTATGACTTAGTCATACATTATTAGGATCTTGAAAAATAAATTATATTAGGATCCTAATAAATTATAAGGATCTTGAACAATAAATTATATTACGATTTTCATGTATGTGGCAAATAAAGAAGTTTAAATGAATGGCATTTTGATGGTTTACTTAATTCTGAAGTTGCATCTAAAATCGATTGGGTGTCTTTTCCATGGGATAAATGATCACATGTAATCTATGTTGGAACTTCAAGCCTTATCCATGCTTGAGAAGGATTTTTTCTAGACCTAAATTCATTCTTGAAGTTAGTGTTAGGATATTCCTGGAAAATCTCAATCTTTGTAAAATTCATGACCACTTATTTTTTTAGATCTTTATTTTCACAAAGTGATGAACTTAGATTACAAAAAAGGCTACAATTCTAGAGGTACGTGTTCAACCAACTACCAAGAATCAATTTGAACTTGACTCTCTAAACTCTTAGATCATAGGAAAAGAGAATGATACTCATCTAACTCTACCCACGAGTTCTTTGAAGTCAAATTGTTTGTAAAAGTCATGGAAATCCACAAGGGGGCTCCAAAGAGTCTATATGAAGACTTAAGATAAGTAAAATAGGTTATATGATTTAAACAATCATTTCATCATCTCCTTTCTCATTTACTATTTCTCTATGCCCTCTTCTTCAAAGTCTACTGACTTGTAGAGGCTGGCTCTCACTTCGAAGAGGCCGAATGCTTATGAATTGGATCTCATTGGAAAGATATTAGCATGTAAATTATGTGTATAAAAAAAATTGTGTCATTTGATTTCATAAATTGTGAGAAATAGAGCTTTTAAGCTCCCTTTATATTAGCATGTAAATTATGTGTATAAAAAAATTGTGTCATTTGATCTCATAAATTGTGAGAAATAGAGCTTTTAAGCTCCCTTTGTCAATCTCTACAGATTCCTAAAAAGTCAGGGAGACACGTAGTCAATGCTAAACTTATAATTGAGTAAAGCCTTGATTTTTCAAATTGGGTTCTTGTGCATAATAGCTTCTTAAACGTATAAGATATTGTCCTCTTATAAGATTTTAGCCAATTGTAATGAGGCTAGGAGCACAGAACATTAGAAGTTGCATGATCCAACCAAAATAGTAAGTTCCTCTTGTACTAACTTATGTGCAAGTAGACTGTTTTTTTTCTCACCGGCCCTCCAAAACACATAGAGTGTTTGATTGAATCAATTGAAGCTTATAAAGTGTATTCGAGTTTCCAATAGCTAAAGGGAAGGTTATGTGCTAGTTAGCTAGACCAAACTTCAACATTTTCATCATCAAATTTCTATTATTCACACCTAGAAGTATTCATAGTGGTATCAGAGGTACATCAAGATGGGTGATGGATTTCCCTCAATGATTGAGAAGCTTGATGGAAACAATTATGCTGATTGGAAAATTGTACCAAGTGAAATTGTGAAATATTTGTGAAATTGTACCAAGTGATGAAGTAATCATCCCTACTTCAAGATCCAAAGGAGGACCTACACAAGAAGAGATTGAGAATCTTATACTATGGTGTGCAACAGATGCTCAAGCTACGTTTTATATCTTAAACTTTATGTATAATTTCTTTTTACCACACATTAGAGGGTGCAAAACATCACAAGAAACTTTGGATGCACTTGAGACATTCTTCTCTGCTAGCACCAAAGCTAGGAAGGAACAGTTATGGAATGGGTTCAACCAAATGAAGAAGACACCAAAGAAAACAATCACATAGTTTGTCACTAAAGTCAAGGAGAATGCATGTCAATTAGCTTCAATTAGAGAGCTGATTTAAGAAGAGGATATTATAAGGCAGATCCAATAATGCAATTAGGAATGACAAGCAATGGAAATCACTCACAATGACATGTGATCTTGTCATGGATGTGCAAACACCTAACTTCATCATATTTCTTGGACAATTCTTCAACAAAGAAGCCAACAACAACTTGAAGGATGGTAATTCTTATCAAGGTAACTCAGCAAGTGCTCTTTATGTAGACAAGAAAGATAAGAAGAACAAAGTAAAGAAGAAGAAGGATGATGATGAAGAAATTTCGCAAGCCAACTATGCATGCAAGAGCAAGTTGAAGGGGAAGAAGAAAGGAGCAAAGCAGGACAATTCAAAAGGAAAGAAGTACAACCTTGTTCTATCTATAATAAGACCAACCATACCACTCATGATTATTGGTTCAATGGAAGAATACAAAAAGGAGGAGAAAGAGGCAGATTTGGAAACACAAGATGTAGAGGTGGACAGAACTACAAACAAAATAATAGAAATCACAATCGAAGGGACTATAACAACTACTCAGAGGATCAATCACATGAAGATTCATTAATCCTAATGAATTTGAGTCACAAAGAAGGTAAAGAAGATGATCATTTGTTCTACATAGAATCTGGTTGTTCAAACCATGTTGCATGCAATGTTGCCCTTCTATCAGACGTGGAGAAACCCAAGCATAAGCATGAAGTACAAATAGAGGATGATACCAAACACAATGTAAAAAGGATTGGCAATTTCAAAGCTCCAAATGCAATAAAAATATTCTCAGTAACATTCTCTATGTGCCCTTTATTACTAAAAGCCTAATAAGTGTAGGCCAAATAGTTGAAAAAGGCTTACAAGTCAGGTTCACCCAACATGGAGCTTATGTGTAAGATCCATGTCAAGGCTTGAAGAAGATAGCCAAAGGTGAGAAGCATGGTAGACTCTTTACTTCTAAAGTAGGAGAAACCAGGAATATATCTCTATTGAACTTTGGGTCTCAAATCCTACGTGAGCTAGAAGTATGGCATAAGAGACTTGCTCATGTGAATGAAAGAACCTTGAAGGATATATACAAGGATCAAAATATTATATGGTTGCAAAGCATTTCAAAGCAACACATGATTGATAGATGTGATGATTGTCAAATTTGGAAGGCACAAAGACAACCTTTCGACCACAAAGGCTACAACCACAAAAATCTTCTCGATCTAGCACACTAATGTGTGGGTACAAAGTCAAGAACATTCATTAGTAGGCTCAAGTTGTTATGTATCTTTTGTTGATGATCATAGTATATGGACAATTTTGTACTTTATCAAGAATAAGAGTGAAGTGCTTGAATGCTTCAAGAAGTTTCTAGCACATGTGGAAAATCATACAAATAGACTATTGAAGAAACTTAGATTTGATGGTGGGGGAGAATACTTCTCCAAAGATTTTAATGAATACTTGTATAATGAAGGTATTAAAAGGGAAGTGACCACTAGGTACTCTCCTCAACTAAATGGAATTGCAGAAAGAAGGAACAAATTGGATCAACAAGAACTATACTTGAAGACAAGAAGTTACCACATTATCTATGGGTACAAGCCATATCTATTGCAATGTATCTTGCGAATAGACATTCTCTTCAAGGTAAGACTCCTTAGGAAGCTTGGAATGAAAGAAAATTGAGTTTAGGTCATTGCAAAGTTTTTGGTTTTTTAGCATATGTACATGTACCTTCACAAATCAGAGGGAAATTGGATGAAAGGGCAATCAAGGTTGTGTTCATAGGCTATGATTCAACTCAAATGGTATACATGTTCTACAATCCATCAACAAAGCAATTCACCACAAGCAAGGATGTTGTATTTGAAGAACATAGGTCATTGTATGAAGAGGATAAATAGAAGGTAAATTTACCCTATGGTCTTGATTGAGATTTTCATCCATCAGGTAGCAAGCATGATACACAAGTGCAGGACTCATGAAGTGAATCAGAAGATGAACATGATGAAAAAGGTAGTGACTAAAAGCTCTGGAAATCAAAAGGAAAGGCCAAAATGCAAGAGTATGGAGACTATTCCAATCACGCTCCTAGAAGATCGACAAGGGAAAGAAAGCAACATGAAAGGTATGGATATGACTGTACATTTCATATATTCGGCCAAAGAATAAATTTCAATATAAACCTCAACAGCCAAAGAATAACTTTCAAAATAAACCTCAACATATGAAGAAGCTAAAGGAAACCCTAACTAGGAGAAATCCATGCACAAAAAAATAGAAGCTCTAATGGAAATAGACACATGGGAGTTAGTTCCAATGCAAAACAATTAGAAGGTAATAGGTTGCAAATGGGTCTACAAATTAAAAAGAAATTCAGATGGATCAATTTGTAGGTACAATCCAAGTTGGTTGCTAGAGGATGTGCTCATACTCAAGGCATAGACTATAAAGAAACATTTTCACAAGTTACCAAGATTACCATCATTAGGACCTTCCTTAGTGTAGCAACTGCAAGGAGTTGGAAGCTACTTCAACTTGATGTGGAGAATGCTTCTCTCAATGGGTGGATCAGTGAAGAGGTCTACATGTCACAACTCATAGGGTTTGAAAGGTATGGCTCTATTTTTTTATCATTGGCCAAAACTTTGGTCAATCCCTTCTTCTTTCAATTGGATAGAGAGTAGTCTAATTTTATACTAAAGAGGTGTTTCCATCCATATCTTTCTACATTCCTTGTTTTTGTCTAGCCACATCTTTCCACATGATGGGTTACCATTTCTTCTATATTAGCCTTTCTTGCACCGCCTATTCACTCTTGACTTATTTGCGTTGGATGCTTGACTTGCCTTTCCATATTCTATTTCTTTTTATTAATTCTGCTCTTTGTTTTAGCAAGAGAGCTCTTTCCTTTTCAATTCTCTCATTCAAATTTCTAAACCCTCTCATGGAATTAGCAACATGTTTGCTTGCTTACTATTCCAGCTCATTAGCATCCTTGAGATCTTATTTCACCTTCTCTACCTCTTGCTTTATACTCTTTATCTCTTCACTCTGATCCTCATTAGTATTCTGTGTTTTGCTTCTATCTCTCTTCTAGTGACCTTCCTCCATAAGCACTCTACTGATATCTTCATTGGCTTTACTCAAGACCTGATATGTTGTTTGTAGAATTTTATTTTTTGATTCTAGATGTTGGATATCAAATTCCATCTTTATGGTCTTTGTCTGCTTTTCACACTTTTCTTCCAAGAAAGTGATTCTATTCCTGTTTTGAATAGCATCTATCTCAAGTTTTATTACCTTTTCCTAACTAGATTCAGTTATCCCTTTTTGTTCTCTTAGCTCCCTTAGCAATTTATCTTGATCTTTTCCTATGATTCTATTACCTTTAATGAACTCATCTTCAATAGCTATACCTGATAGACTGATATTCCTACTTGAAGATCTAAACCCCTCAATCTAATTTAATACTATTTCACAAGTTCCTCTTATATCTCTGGGAAACCTAGTTAACTCTAGAGTTTTCTTTATTACCTCTATCTATTTTCTCCATGTCCTTCTTCATTCTTCTTCTCAGATTCTAATGAATGTGGTTGTTTCTTATGATCTCATTCTTCTTCCTGATCCTCCTGATGCTCTTCAAATTCTTCATGATCATTCTCTTGATGTTGTTGATTACCTTCTAGTTCTTCTTTTTCCTATTAATCCTCGTGATCTAAAATATCTTTCATTTCTACGTCATTGATCTCTATCTCTTTTTTAATATCATCAAGAATGTCCTAGATTTCTTCCTCTATAGTTTCTTTGGTTTCTCCTCTTCTAATTATTTATCTTTAGTTGTATCAGCATATAGTATTCTAGTCATGCTCTCTATGTTTTCATTCTACTCATCTTCTTTCTAATCCTTTTCTTGCACAAGGGTTACTCCCTTTGAAGTTTGACTCTACATGATATTGTTCAATTTTTCTTCTTCTTCTTTTTGACTCCACTACCTTGATCATTCCTGCTGTACTCCTATTTTGTGATCCTACGTTTTTGCTAGGATTATTAGGTTTTGAAAAATTTAAACTTCTTAAAAAGAAACCCTCCCCTTCACTATCTATTTCAGTCTCAAAGCTTGCTTTAGTCTTCATTATTGCCACTGATTGTGCTACTTTTCCTTCTTCAATATCTGCTTCTAATTGAAGGATCAAAGAAGATCCTCTAGCTATGTCTTCTATGGATATTTCTTCTTCTGCTTCCAATTTCTTTTTAGTTCCTCTTATCTTACTTTTAAGATTTGGTTCTTCTCCTATATTTTTCACTATTGCTACTATAGTAGTTCTCTTTTTCAAAGGGCCCTAAAGCTCCTAGAAATATGCTAATAGATCAGCTTCCTATTTTATGATCACTATTTCCTCTTTAGTGCACCATCATTATGTTAGGGAGAGGTTCTCTGCTAGAGAGATCACTTTGGCTTATGTTCTCACACAAGATAATGTTGTAGACCTTTTCACAAAGGCTCTACCGAGGGAGAAGTTTGAAGCTTTCCGCAAAGCTTTGGGCTTACTTCCTTTCATGGATTAATTTCTTTCCACATAGCTTGGCACTTCCTTATACATGAGTGTCATCTCCTTGTTCATCACATCACTCTAAGGGGAAATTTTTTGATATATTTTTTTATTGATGTGTGTGAACACACTTAGGACCATCGGGGCAATTTTTTACTTGTTTAGGTGTTTTCTCCCCAAATTAGAAAATTTTTTCTTACTAATAGAAGAGTTCCATTTACCTTTGCCCTTATGACTAGCCAAGAAAGCTTGATCTGCAACATGCATAATGGACGTGTTCTACCTAGGCTGATCTTCCTGAAATAGAACTGAGACTAACTCTTCAAATGGTAAGGCATTTGGATTGTCTTTCATCATCAAATGAAGAGTAGAAGCAAAACTCTGATATTGATCAGGAAGACCATTCAAAAAAGTCTACACAAGTGAACTATTAGGCAAGACTTCAACAACAAAAATCAAATGTTCCTTCAAATCTTTGATCTTTGTTAGAAAATTGTCCATGGAATCTCCTTCATTCATGTGCTCACTCTCCAACTGTTTTCAGAGGTAAGCAACACGAGTCTTAGTCCTTGCCTAGTATAAAGTGGTAAGTGTATCCCAAGCATCCTTTGATGTTCTACAAGAGGGAATATGAGGAATAATGGCACGTTGACAGACAAGGCTATCAATGCATGTGCTTGAGCATCTCTGTTATCCCAACAAATTTGATTTTCAGTAGGTGCAATAGGAACTGTAGCACGAACAAGAATTTGAAGAATATCACCATCTTTAACATTGTCTACATCACCTTCAGCAACTTTGTTTGTGGGTGTAATAGGATGTTCTTCAACACCCTGCTACAATATTTCAGAGTCCTCTTGCAGCCAATACATGACGCATCATATAAGACCATAATGGATAATTGGTACTAACCGACTTATCCACAATAGCCAACATACGAAATACATCACTACTTGCAGCTATGACCATTGACTAAAATACCCTGATGTAGAAAAATGATTATATCTGAAAAAGTTGAACAAAACTACTGTGACAAGTTCTTCTAAACGTGTAGCACACATCGAGACACTTATGGTGGTGAACCAAAACCTGTATATATCTTTGGCACAAAAAGACAAAATTGTCTGCATAAGCACAGTGGTAGTGCATTCAGAGGCCAAAACGAGCTCAGATCATGATTTTGGCACCACAAAGCGAAGCTGTTTTGAACTCCTAATCACCTTGAGTATGCTCAAATAATTATGTGCGATTCTGAGACTGTGACCAGAGGGGTGTCGACAACGTCCTAGATGAAGCGACGACCTGCTTTGATACCAATTCTTGGAGTTTAAGGTCTGCAGAAGTAGGTGAATAGCACAAGGAAGAAGAAGAAGCTTGGAGCACAACACACAATAGTGAATATATTACCACTAGAATGTACAAAGATAAGTAACCCATTAGGGCTAAAGACGCATATACAAGTAGGGGGAAAAAAGCCTCCTAAAGAGGGAAAAAAGTACCCCGATGGTCCTAGTGTGTTCACACACATCACTACCTAAATATATCAACATGAACCCTCAAAAGGATACTAGATCCAAGCCTATTTTCCCACTTAAGGAGCACTGAGAAAGTGGAACTTTTACTAAATTTCCACCTCATAAAGCCACAAAGATGATTTGGAGAAAGAAAGCTTCACAAAAGAAATCTTAGGAACATGCATTAAGACAGTAACCTATCATTGATGCAACAAAAGTTGTATTTAATCCAACATACATGGACTATTCTTCAATTCCCACACAAGAATAGATCCACTCCTATAATTCATTTTCCTATCCAGAAATGGACTTGCAAATCACCTATTCAAATCTATCTCATGATCTATGGTTAATAAGGCTATATGATTTTATCATGATGATGATACAAGTACTTTGACTGTGAAAAATAAGGCTATATCTTTAAGAACAGTTACTAAGTGAAAACCCCCAACTTATGTGATCCGTGTTTAATAAGGATGTGTTTTTTATGGATCAATAAGGATACCAATGTTATGTTTTTGCATAGAATTTGGAATCAAACCTTGGAGCCTAAACCATTCTTATCTTGAATAAATTTTAGCTTCTCAAAAACAACGATGATGCAATTTGGGAGCATTTCTTACAGATACTTGATCTTAATCATTTTAGTATAATCTTATTGCAATGGAAAGCTCATCAAGCTAGATGGTTGTGGTTAAGCCACCTCCACTACCAAATAATTCTGTGAAGACCACCATGATCCATTAGTTCCTAGGAAACACGTAAGAAGTGTGGAATTATGGTGAATACATCTTTTTGTGTACATGGGGCAATAAAAGCAATGATTTTTTTCCTTCATAAGAGAGTCCAAAACCTTAGAAAAGGTGAAATCATGGAGATCTGTGAAAGCGTGGGATATAGTGCCTTCTTAAAGTTTCCCCTAATTGGGCTTGATCTCGAGCATTGAAAGCAATTAATGGATTCATTGAACTTAGCGAACAAAAAGGACATTGCCTCGAAGGGTCCTTTGGAAGATATGGAATAAAGGATTTGCTTATAACTTCGGAAACTCTCCCAAATAGTGGTCGATTGAGAAATCGATGTTCCTCCTCGACAAAAGAATCACTGATTGTAAGAAATCCCCCCACTTTAAGCATCATCAAGTGCTCCTTCTTATCAACAACAAACTTAAACCCAAGTGGGCCCTGCATGAGGGTGATTAGAGCGTGATTAACCTTCTTTGTAATGCCATCTAAACTCCGTAAAATCTACCCTGCTCTGTGGGATTTGGGGGGTCCCATGGGCACTAGTCCCCTTCACTTGTACTTTTCTTTTCCTTTAATTAATACAAGTCCGGAAGAAAAGGCTAAGGCCGAAATTCCTTTATTAAAAAAAAAAAGGACATTACGGCTGTGGAGGATCTAAGAGGAGATATCATTTAGGATGCACTTCAATTCGAGAAAAACATCATGACACATGATAGTATTGTGGTACCACGAGATAAGGGAAGTAAAAGCTCATTCACTTGGGGCCATCTACAAATTCTAATGGGAGTTGATATCACAATGACAACACTATTTCCATTTTTACCGTCTAGAATGCCATACTATCCCACATAAGATGGTTTTACGTTGCATGTAGTACAACGTTGAGAATGAAAAACCTATAAATATAATATGTATGCGAACATCTCACTCCTAGATCCTCTTGATAATTGAAAGCAATATCACACATTGCATGGTACTCAAGTTATCACATGTATCATATTCCGAGCTTTAGGCAAAGACATAGCCTTCACACCAACCTACACCAAGACCTACACATCAGACCACCATGACATTCCACTCCAAAGAAAGCTATCCCCACTTTATCCATAAGCACTAGATCACACACATCACATAGAATTCAAGGATCTTGGTTGTGGCCAACACAACATCACCTCAAAGTATTGTGCAAGGAGAAAGGAGTACTAAGAGATGAATGGATCTTTACGCCTTTTTCTCTGAAGACGTAGATATGGACTAAGCCTACTTAGATGCCTACACGTAGTAGTTCTTAAACTTTCCACAAGTGTATCCACACAAGGAGAGAGACCCAACCATTGGGAACTCCAACAAACTCTGGCAGATTGTCGAAAAGAAAATTAAACTTCAGAAGGATATCAGCTGGAAACAAGCTCTGTTGGGAGAAGCGATCGGCTACTCAGCGACTCTCTAGAATGCCATCAGAGAGGAGGTCCTTTGGAAGATCTAGAGGGAAAGATGTGCTTATAACTTTGGCGACTCCCCCAAAGAATGGTCGATTGAGAAATTGTTGTTCCTTCTCGACAAAAGAATCGCCAACTGTAAGAAATCCCCCCTACCTTCAGGCATCATCAAGTGCTTCTTCTGATCAACAACAAGCTTAAACCCAAGTGGGCCATGCATGAAGGTGATGAGATGGTGATTAACCTTCTCTGTAATGCCATTTAAACTCTGTAAGATCTACTTCTACTTTGTGGGACTTGGGGATTCTCATGGGCGCTAGTCGCTTTCACTTGTCCTTTTCTTTTCCTTTTAATTAATTCAAGTCCAGGAGAGTAGGCTAAGGCCGAACTTCCTTTATTTAAAAAAAAATAGATATAGTTAGAGCCATGGCCACTATTGAGAGGTAACCCACACACCCTCACATGGTTTAATCACCTTGTTTTCTTTTTTCCCATCTCCATCAATAGGTAAACCAATAACATCAGCATTATTTTTTGAACCGTAGTTGCCAACCCCATCGTCATTCTTTCTTCTTTTTGTTCATCTCCACTATTTATTTTTTAGGTTTTTTCCCCCATCTCAATCATCATCATTGTTTTCCTATTTATCAAATTCACCTCGTGTAATCAATCATTCCATCATCATCTCATTTTTCAATGTCTTCTCTTCTTCATTCTAAGATCTTTCTTCCATCTCATCCTCTATCATCACAACGAGTAGACGTTCAAGGAAAATCTGAAGGAAACTATGAATTCAGAGAATATGTAGCATCACACAAAAAAAACGTCTTGAGGAATCTGTGCCACAACAAGAAGCTCAAGTATCATATAAGAGGCACTAGAAAATACACAAGATATAGATATGCCTATGTTAGAGGCTACAAAAGATCATCCATATGAAGACCAAGGGAAAGTAGTGGTCATAGAAGAAATGCCTGCCACAATGCCACGGGATAAGGAAGAAGAAGTACCATATCAAGCCATGGCCCTACACACTAAAACACCACAAAGGGGTCAACTTGATGAGACATCACATAAGGAAATACCATAGGAAAGTGCTCCTTGTCCACATGATGCAGATGTCATCTTTGTATATGAGCCTTCATATGTGGGAGAATACACAGAAAATGAATCTCAAGAGCTCTTTCAAGGCCTCATGAAGCTAGAACTGCCATCAAATACTTGAAAGTGCATAGATGCAACACACAATGAATGACAAGGAGGCATTAAAAATCACCTCGCCTCTTTGGAGTAGAAAAGTGCATCACTAAAAAAGAGTTATGGATACATTGCAAATGGATAGAGATCTCACCAACAGGACTCTAGAAGATTTAAGGTTGCAACTCAACCTAAAAGAGAAATGTTTGATGCTTGCACGCTTGGAACTTTCAAGAACACAAGAAGACTTAAGAAGGGCTACAACCGATAGAGATGACTTGAGGAAACCACTCTATGAAGGTAAAGAAACACTCTACCTCACCCAAGGGACTTAACTCATTCAACCATTGAATTAAGGAATGATAATGAGAGCTTAGGGTCACACGTTACAGCACAATAATAAGAGATAGTCAGAGTTAAAGCCTATTTAGATTCCCAACCTTTGACTATGAGTGAACCATCCTTGGCAGCTTGCCATGGAGACTTGATTTATGATGTCAAGAGCAAGACCATGCCTCTACAGTAGATTCACAAGCAAAAGAACTTGATCCTACTATGCATGAAGATAGGGAGACATCTACCATAGATATCATGAGAGAGCAGAGGATCTACCTAATGGTTTAACTATAGAATGAGTTTGAGAAGGACCACCTAGACCCAAACCTCATCAAACACATGAGTGAAATTTACAAGAAGAATTTGGTCTCATCTGCTACCTACGTATGGTCACATTGGAGCAAATGTACCATAGTATATCAAAGAATCCAAGTATGTCATGCATATATAGTATCATACTAGTGTATATCCAATGCAATCCTATATATGCACTCTTCACCCATTGCAAACCATGGTCAAACTATGCCATCATGCACATACAATCACTAGGTATTGGTTAAACTACCTTGCAATGGTCGCCTTTGTAGGCAACAAAATCATTGTAAAATGTATTGACTTGTCCAATTCTCATCAAAAGTTTGGAAATGCTTCGAGTATGCCTCACAATTTTTAGCTCAGATCCCATCCTAGATGTACCATTGCTAAGCTTCCGCCATGGGGTATGGCATTTACCATTCTACTTTAGTCAAGCTCCACCGTTGAAATGTTCCATCACCTATTTCAATAGATGTTAGTTTTTGGATAGCCATCATATGGCTACCTTTTAAGACACATTTTATGTAGGGTTTTTTGAAGAAACATTTCAAAACCTTTTGTGAAGTACCAATGCACCCACCACACAACTTAATGTGATTTCTTTAGATATGAAACATTAAAAAATGATACCGGTCACACTTGGTGCTCGAAAGTCAAATGGAATGTCAAGATAATTTTCCTAGCCAAGAAGCACATCGACATGTACGAGCCCTCAAGAGAAGGCAAACCAGATGTGACCCCGACATGATCCACCAATGCATGCCAAAGATGATAGATTTTAGGAGGGTGGGTTCTTGGCATAAAAATTTGAGCAAATCTATGAATTAAAGATTTAGATATATGAAGAGGCCTATAAATTTCCCAACAAGAGGAAATTTATGATATTAAATGCCTATTTTTGTAATTTTCTATGTAATTTTCTATGTAATTTTCTATGTAATTTTCTACCTAATTTAGAGGATTTTGATGCATTAAAAGTCCAATTTTGTTAAGAAGAAAGAGTTTTGTGTGGTCCATCGTTACCGTCTATCGGCGATTGACAGGACAGGTGCCGACTGACGGGATGGGAGGAGTGAGCAGCGGTGTGTGTGAGCAGCGATTCGCCCATCTTGTCCACCGCGTCCGTCTATCGGCGATTGACAGGACAGGTGCTGACTGACGGTGTTTGGATCCATCGGCGATTGGGCCCATCGGCGATTGACGGGCTTGGCTCCTTCGGCGATTGACAGGACAAGTGCCGACTGAATGGTGGGTCCTTCGGCGATTGTCAGATAAAGTGTGATGTGCGACGGCGGCGACTGGCCGGCTTCTTTGTCGATCGTGGATGTGCGCGGTGGCCGATAGGACGTCCATCGCTTTGCGGGTCCTTCACGACTGATTGACTTGATGCGCGGTGTTGAGTTGGCAGTCTGTCCATCGCGCCTCTGCGGTTTCACGATCGACGAGCGACAGGGTGGCGTGCGATCGACAAGCGACTGAGTCACGATCGACTGAAGGCGGGTCTCTCATCACGATTGATTGACTGAATCCGATTGTTATTTGGGTTAAGTGTCTGCAAGGAAATAAAAAAAAGAAAAAAGAAAAAAGAGAAAGAAAAAAAAAAAGAGGCAGTAGAAGAGAGAAAAGATGCGAAGAAAAAGAAGAGAAAAAAAGTAGAAAGGGAAAAAGAGCTATGTTTTAATTTCGGATGCTCCAGGTTTCCAGGATGCTTCTCTTCTCAGAGTTTTAGAAAAAGAGAAAAAAAAAAAGATCTTCTTTCTCAGGGTGTCCCTCTTTTGTCATGGATTTGACAACCCCCTCTCTTGTGAGAAGCAATCTGGCCCCTCCTCCCGGGGAGACCGTTAACCTGGCCTCTTTGTTGGAGGGGGGTTCTTGTGCCGCCCAAGGGACCCTCGAGAGTGCCGAACCCCCCTTGGTCTCCCTCAATAGATCCGCAATTTTGTCAACTCAGGAGGAGCTCAAGAAAGTTTGCCTCGTCGGCCAAATGTTCGGCCCTAGGCCCCCGCTCGAGATTGTGCGTCAGTGGCTTCGCAACGAGTGGTTCCCCCGCGGGCTAGTTGTTTGTAAGTGTCAGTTCTTACTGGCAAGCCACTTGCTGCTAGTCTTTGAAAATGAAGATATGGCGTTTCGAGCCCTTAGTGTCGGAACTTGGCAACTCGGCCGGGCGACCCTGTGCCTATTCAGATGGTCCCCTGATTTTACTCCCGACAAATCGAAATCGCTTCGGTACCCCCTCTGGGTTGAGCTCCCTAACCTGCCATACTTCTTGTACAACTTCGTATGGGACATCGTTTCTCCTATCGGCAAGCCGTTGGCCTCACGCGAGGACATTGGTGGTCTCATTTATGAAGGCGCAAGACACTCGTTCAACGCCCGGTGGCACCCTCAAATCTGTGTCGAGGCTGACCTCAGTATGCCACTCCCATCGAAGATCAAACTGGACTTGGGCGAAGGGGATGTATGGGAGCAAGACATCAGCTACAAAAACCTTCCCAACGCGTGCTTTCGCTGTGGCCAACAAGGTCACAGGATCAAAGATTGCCCTTTGAGACGAAAAAGCAAGCGAAATCAAGAAGCCTCCAAAAATGCTCAAGACAGCAATGGAGCATTGAATCACTCGACGAAAGTAGAGGAATTCAAGGGTCCCTGTAATCCAGAAGCTGATGCAGACGGGTTCATCGAAGTCAGAAGAAGAAGGAAAAGAAGCCCTAGGGCAACCTCTGAGCGAAACAACAAGTCTGTTTCCCCTTCCAGCAACTTGTATTGCAATCTGGAAAAGGAAATCAATGAGTTTGACTACCCAGGTGGGAACCAACTTGAGGAGGACACCGATGTCAAAGGCCTGGAGATCCCTGACAGTAAAGAAACCTTGCAGGAGGGTTACACTACAAGCAAAGAAGATGGCTTTACTACCAGCAACGAAGATAACATGGATAGTGAAAGCTCCATCATCGGATCGACTATTCCGGAAACGGAGCTGAAAACGGTGTCCAGTTCTTTCCAGCAGGAGGCATCCCGCAAAGGAAAACAACCTATGGAGTTACCGTGAGAAAAGCCCCCACAAGAACCTATTGCTAACTCGGGATCCGATCCGAGCGAAAAAGAAAGATGAACCCAAGAAAAGAAAGGACAAAGCTCCCTCCCGCAAAGAGGGATTACTACGACAATGATCATCATCTCGTTAAATGCTAGAGGGCTAACCGACCCCTCAAGAGCGACCATCATTGGTCAATGGCTTCGCGACATTAGCCTAAACCCAGATTTTATATGTATCCAAGAGATTAAAATTGATGGAGAAGACCTCCAGAAACGGCTTAGACATGTCTCCTCGACCCATGTTTGGATTTCAACGACGCATCAGCGGGGATCCGGCGGAACGGTAATCGGTATCAATCAACTCTGGTTTGAAAAGCTCGAGAACTCCTTTGAAGATGAATGCCATCGATGGATTGCTACTTCTTTCGGTGCTCCCTTTTGTTTTACTTTAGTTTCTTTGTATGCCCCCAATGGGGAGTTAGAGAGACTTAACACTTGGGCCTCCTTGGACTCGCTCCCCCACAACGTGCTTATCTGTGGTGACTTCAACATGGTTGAGGACCCTACGGACAGATGGATGGGCAAGGGTAGGGTCATCGACAGTCGGGAGAAAGAAACGTGGGACAAAACTAAACTACACTTGGATTTGGTCGAATTCAAAGACTCGAAGGGCTTTTCTTGGTCAAATCTCCAAGCAGGCGAGGACCTGAGGAAAGCTAGACTTGATAGATGCTACATCTCCCAGAGTTTTACTCATCAGTGGGGCCACCCTTCCCTCTCGCAACGCACCGACCTCACCATCTCTGATCACTACCCGATCGTCATCACTTTTCAACCCCCCACCAAGACTCGTAAGGCTCCGTGGTTCCATGCCAGTGTGCCCTCCTTCTCTCTCCCCTCCGTCCATCAAGAAATTTCTGATGTGTGGAAGGAGGCATTTGCCTCTGGCCTGTCCCCAGCCAAGTGCTGGAGAAGTGCGGTCGATAAGTCACGACAGATCATGATTAGATCCAGGAAGATGCTAGAGACTGTGCGGCGGGCTCGTAGAGAAGCTCTATATCATAGACTCTGGCGGCTCGAGGAGGAAGTGAACAAAGGAAAATCTCAAGCCCAGAAAGGACTTCGAAAAATCAGAGCGCTGCTGAGATATGAGGAAGAGATACAAAGGAAAAATTTGCAAATTTTCTTCAAGGAGTGGTGGGCTAGCAAAGCCGACAAACCCACCAAAGAGATGTGCCGTATCCTCAAAAGGAAACACAACAGAGAATCGATCCCCTTACTGCTAGACGCAAATGGCAATGTATGCAATACAGAAGAAGATAATTTTGGGATCATTATAGGGCACTTCACGAGACTCCTAGGGACCTCAAACCCCCTCTCCCACCATAGAAGGGACTGTATGGCAGCCATATCTAGGGTTTCCCCCCACAGGATACCACCCAACCTTCACTCTCTGCTTCATGCCTCTATCTCTGAAGCCGAAATCATTGAGGTCATCGATGCCCTCCCCTCAGGTAAAAGCCCGGGCCCCGACGGGCTCACTAATGAGTTCTTTAAATCCTTCAAGTTGGTGGTTGCCACCCCTCTCCGTTTGGTTTGGCAAGAGGCACTCAAGTTTGGCGCGCTTCCTTCTTGCCTCAACAATGGCATTATCAAGCTTGTACACAAAAAAGGGGAAAAGAACAGAATAGAGAATTGGCGTCCCATTACAATGCTCCAAACAGGATACAAGATCATCGCCAAAGTCATTGCCAACAGAATCTCTTGCCACTTGAGAGCGTGGTTAAGCGAGGACCAAAAAGGTTTCATCAAAGGCAGGTCAATCTTGGAAACCATAATAGATATCTGGGAAGGTCTTGAATTTGCAAACGAGTCTAAACAAGAAGTGGTTTTCCTCAAGATCGACTTTGATAAAGCCTACGACAGGCTAGAATGGGACTATATTCTTCAGTCGCTACAGGATCTTGGATGTAGTCAGAAATTCACCAAGATGATCGCGACCCTTCTCGGAAACGCATCGACCCAAATTAACATTAATGGAAACCTTTCAAAGGTGATCAAACTTAGAAGATCTATCAGACAAGGGTGCCCATTGGCTCCCCTTCTCTTTGCCATTGCCACGGAAGGTCTTAGCAGGCTCGTGGAGCATCAGGTGGAAGCTGGTAACATTAAAGGCCTCCGTTTGCCGCATGACCACAGTCAGATCACCATGAGACTTTTTGCCGATGATATGAACGCTTTTGTGCACAATGATAGTACCAGCCTTGAGACGTTCTGGAAGTGTCTCGCTACTTTTTGTGAAGCCTCTGGCTCCATAATCAACCACTCTAAGACCGCCTTTAGAACTATTGGTGGGTCACAGCCCGACCTTCTCATTGATCATGGCTGTAAAATCATCCCGCAGGGCCAAATTTTTCGGCTTCTGGGGATTCCCTTGGGGTTTGGCGTCTCTATGGAACAGCCGTGGAACTGGGTGCTTGCCAAACTCGAAAACAAGCTTAACTATTGGAGAGGTATGCAAATCAATCTTGCTGGTCGTGCTATAGTCATCAACACGTTCCTCTTATCATCTACCATTTATTTCCTTTCTTGTTGGAGACCGAAAGAGCAAGATCTGTCCAAACTGGATAGTATTTGTAGACACTTCCTTTGGACGGGCGACCACAATAGGAGGGGGGTGCCTAAAATCAAATGGTCCATCTGCACCAGCCATAGAGATAGTGGGGGACTTGGTATCTTAGACATTGGGTGCATGGCTAACAAACTGTCGGCCAAATGGATGACTAAGGCTTGGTGCAACGGGGAGGCCTCGTGGGCCAAGCTGATCTTCAGAAACAAGAATGAGTTGGCGCTCATGGGTTTCCCAAATTGGCGGAATCTTGACATCTTGACCTTGCTGTTTTCCCCGATCCCCGTCTTCCCGAAAGGCTCTAATCTGGTGTGCTCCCTTTGGAAGAGTTGGAATAAAGTCAAAAGCTTCACAAGAATAAGTGAAGACTGGAAGTGGGCTGCCGGTATCAGACAAAACGACTCTATCTGGTTTCCGATCCAAGGCATCCGGAGTGTGGAATCTTGGAACATTCAAAACGCCAAGAAGCTTTGGAACAAAGGCTTCAAAAAATGGAAACATCTCTGGAAACAAGACACCAACCGCTGGATCAACTTTGAGGATATTGACCCTAGCATCAACATTTCGCATGAAGAATGGAACACTCTGCAAAGCAGATTCCTCGCCTGGGACCGACACAAAGTTCGCCTTCTCATGGGACACGACATGCCGAGCTCGCTTGGTCTCAAATGGCACAATGGGAATAGTCTATCAAAAATCCCGAACATCAAAGAAACGATCGACTATCAGGTTAACCTCAACAAAAAGTGGTGCCTGTCATGGACGCGGCTTCGGTGGGACATGAAGTTCATGGCTATCTGGCACCCCCTCATAGAAATCAAAAAGTCTGTCCTCTTATGGCAAATTCTTCATCAAGGAATCTGGACCAACCTTAAGGCTAGCAAAATTTGTGGGATCCCTCCCTGGTGTAAACGCTGCCACCGGTCTATCGAAGATGTTTCACACATCTTCTTTACCTGCCCCAACTCCAACAGACTCTGGCAGGTGGTTGGAAAGAGAATTAGACTTCAAAAACGTCTCAGTTGGCAGCAAGCCCTGCTGGGAGAAGCAATCGGATGCTCCGCGACTCTCTGGAACGCCATCAAAGGGGAGGTTCTATGGAAAATCTGGCGGGAAAGATGTGCTTTCAACTTCGGTGACTCCCCCAAGGAGTGGTCAATTGAGAAATCGTTGTTCCTCCTTGGCAAAAGGATTGTCAACTGTAAAAAATCCCCCCCCTTTAGGCATCATCAAGTACTCCTTTTGATCGATAACAAGCTTAAACCCAAGTGGGCCCCACATGAGGGTGATGAGAGGGTAATTAACCTTCTTTGTAATGTCATCTAAGCTCTGTAAAAGCTTCCCCTGCTTTGTGGGATTTGGGGGGTCCCGTGGGCACTAGTCCCCTTCTCTTGTACTTTTCTTTATTTAATTCAAGTCCGGGAGAGTAGGCTATTGCCGAACTTCCTTTACATTAAAAAAAAAGAGTTTTGTGTGGATTTAGCCCAAGCTTGATGTAGTTGCCCTAGTTGTTTTAGTTATCATTTTCATGTTCTAGGATCTAGTTTTTAAGTTTTCGACCTTAGAACAGTGTGAAAAGGGTTGATTCCGAAAGTAAAAAGGATAAAAACCCTAGGTTGTACACAACTCTTTAAATGCAAGAAGTGAATTTGTTTGCATCTTGCTGAGCGGATATGTTTCATCTCCTTCTTCATCAGAGCTCCTTTGGTGTTCTTGAAGCATCCGAAAACCATCTCCACCTATGGTAAATGTTTTTGCATGATCTAAGTGTGTGCTTCTTGCTATTTGTGTGTATGTATTTGAGGTTGAATTTCTTGAAGAGTGTGTGCTTGAGTTCTTTGCATATTGTCATACACGTGAATAGGGTAAACATACTCAGATTGACAATCCTCTTGCCATGGAATTGTGTCCATACACTAAGGTCTTCCACGGATGTAAGATTTGGAGATGATGGTAAGTGCAATTTGTAAGTGTTTTGTTCTTTAGATCATTAAAAATGACTTGAAGCTGATATTTTGTCAAAAAAATCCCCTTAGAAGTAGCTTAGGAGTAAAACTTATTGTAGAAAACAAGGTGGTGGTAAATGCATTAGGTAGTTGAAAAGGAAATTGTTTATCAAAAGGAATCAGTTGAGGTTGTGGTAGAACTTTTGTGGTCAGATTTTCCTTGAAATGGTGTGATCAATGACCATAGAAGACCATGGATTTATGTGAACATCAAATGGTTAGCACATAAGCCTTGGAAACCTTGTATAAGATCAATTAAAAGATAAAAACCAAAAAAGGACTTAAGCTAAAGTGAAGGAAGGTGATGTATGTGGAGAGAGGACCTCACATGATCCACTGCAATTATACTTGAAGGTTAAGGTAAGGTGAATTGGAAAATAGCATGAGGGAAAGCATGATTATGCATGCATGGTACAGTTTATGGGAGAGTATGAAAAAGGATAAGAGGGGTTAGCCTCATCTTGCAATGGTTTTATTACTATACAAAGCTCCATGAGTATTGTGGGATCCTTTTTGTTTACTCTTGAGATTAAGTGGGGCCATCAGTGAGCACCATAAGACTGTTGTGAGAGTAATAAGGCCTTATTACTATATGAGAGGTTAGGGAGAACTCTTCTTGCTATCTTGAAGAATGCAGAATCTATTTTAGAGGTTGTTGGGAGTAAGGAAGCTATTGGGTGCATCTACTACATGGATTTTAGATGTGATAACTCCTATAAAGAAGACAACATGAGTAGAGAAGTCTATGGACAAGTTTGATGGCCATAGATCTTGGAAACAAAGACATATGGAGGTGAGGAAAACTTACAGAGTTGATTAAGGCACTAATCAAAGGTAACTACATTAATCTCTAGTTCATACATTATTGATACTTGATATAGAGAGGTCAAGTATAAATAATCACTTGAATGTAAACTTCTTCAAAGATAGTATAAAATTGGTGATGGTTAGCATGTTAATGAGAGAGTTAGTGGTCATTTAAGGTGCGAGATTCTCCTGTAGTAGAGTGCACAAAGAGAGAAGACATGTTAGATGAAGCTAAGTGGAACCTAGCAATATTATTTAAGAAACATAGCATTCAACTTGATGAAATTGTGCATGTATTCTTTGTTGATATATTTAGGTAGTGATGTGTGTGAACACACTAGGACCGCTGGGGCACTTTTTTCCCTCTTTAGGAGGTTTTTTTCCCCCGGCTTGTATATACGCCTATTGCCCTAATGGGCTACTTATCTTTGTACATTCTCTAGTAATACATTCAGTATTGTGTGTTTGTGCTCCAAGCTTCTTCTTCTTCCTTGTGCTGTTCGCATGCTTCCGCAGACATCTATCTCCAACAATTGATATCAGAGCACGTCGTCGCTTCATCTAGGGCACCGTCGACACTCCTCCATTTGCAGTCTCAGAATCGCACGAATTTTGGTGAGCATACTGAGCGTGTTTCCGAGATCAAAACAGCTTCGCTATGTGGTGCTGAAATCGCGATCTGAGCTCATTTCGGCCTCCAAACGCACTATCACAATGCTTGTGCAGGCTATTTCGTCTTTTTGTGCCAAAGGTATATACCAATTTCTGTTCGCCAGTTTAAGCGTCTCGAAGTCTGCTACAGGTCTAGCAGAACTCGTCTCGGCAGTTCTGTTCAACTTTTTGAGATAAAGTCAATTTTTTGCATCAAGGTATTTTAGTCACCGGCCATGGTTGAAAGCAGTGATGTATTTTGTATGTTGGCTGTTGAGAATAAGTTGGATGGTACCAACTACCCATTATGGGCATATATGATGTGACATGTATTGGTTGCAAAAGGATTGTGGAACATTGTGCAGGGTGTTGAAAGACGTCCTGTTACACCTATAATGACAAGTACTGCAAATACAGGTGCTGGAGCTTATGAAGATGGTGTCGAAGATGATATTCCATAGATTCCTGTTTGTGCTGCTGTTTCTGTTGCACCTACTGCAGAGCAAATTTGTTGGGATGGCAGAGATGCTCAAGCACATGCATTGACAGCTTTGTCTGTCAAACGTGCTATTATTCCTCACATTCGCTCTTGCAGAACAGCAAAGGATGCTTGGGATAAACTTACCACTTTGTACCAGGCTAGGAATGAGGCTCGTGTTGCTTACCTCCGAAAACAGTTGGAGAGTGAGCACATGAATGAAGGTGATTCTATGGACAGTTTCCTAACAAAGATCAAAGATTTGAAGGAACAGTTGATTTCTGCTGATGAGGTTATACTAGATAGCTCACTTGTGCAGACCGTTCTGAATGTTCTTCCTGACTCATATCAGAGTTTTGCTTCTACTCTTCGATTGATGATGAAAGGCAATTGTGTTGACCTAAGCTTCAACTTAGGGACTTGCGGAGAAAGAGACTGTACCTCAATCCCCTCACAAGTGCATATAGTGGGGATACACGCTTTTAATTTATCAATCCGAAGAGTATGCTAACCTAGCCGAGTGTATGAAGACATGCAAACGTGTAATGGTCAATGCAAATGAATTACTCAAGAGTGAAAATGAGGAAAATACTTATCCTAACAAGCTTCAACAGTAGGTCAAGACGAAACGATACTTGGTGCAGCAGCCGTCAGTATTTTGGACTTTTCTCCTAGCTCCGAGCTCCAAACATAGCGAATAGCATATGCGTTTCGAAGCTCTCGAGAAGACGCATCCAATGGCAGTGGTTTCACGCAATTCCGACACTCCTACTTCAAGTTATGACAGAAATACTGAGTCGCGGGAATACTTTCCTACACTTCAGCACTTCCTACACCTCGCACGCACCTCTCCTACAGCAAAGAAACACTCTCAAGGATAAATCACACTCACAAGCACTCTTTCCAAGCAATACACATGCATACAAGCTCACGAAGAAGAAGATGAAGAGGGAAGAAGACACAATTTCGAATTTCTGTGCTCTCTCCTCACAATGGCAAAAAAGTCTCTTACAAAGAGTCACATTTGACTTATATACTAGTGCCCTAAAAATGGTCCTTTCACACAAGTGACCGGCACTTTATTCACTAAGAGCTAATTTCCTACTATTTTACATGGGTAAGCTTCTATTCTTCTGTGGGAATGCATCTAGAGGACTCCTCTAGTGCCTTTACAAGGGAAATATATTACAAAAATGAATATGTTACAAAAATATCTGGTCCAAATCGGAAAAATTTTGGGGCCCGTCTTTTTCTCTGCTTTGTGCGCTCTTTGGCTCTGCAACACTCTCCCCCTCTTCGCCTCTGTCGTCCCTTGACAGTCTCGCTTCCTTTGACAGACTTTGCTTCGCGCACGCGCCCTGTGGTCAGTATTGTCTGCAGTTAAACAGACATGCAGATTCGATGGCCTTCTTGATTCAAGCTCTACTACTCGAGAGCCTGATGTAATTGTCTTGCCTGTTGACTTGGGTTGCCACGCACGCCACCAGTGACTAGGAATGTGCTATTCTTAGTCACCCTCTTCAACTTTTCAGCCTCTACCCCTTTCTAACTTTTGGCCCTACTCTGATGTTTGAAAAATCCACTCCTCTGGACCCCGGGGTTTAGCTTTGTAGCCTGGTGCGTGCCCCTGCGGGGCTCTGTGCAGAGATGGGTGTTGCGCCCCTGCGGGGCTTCCTGCAGAGATGTATCTTTACATTTGTCTATCTTCAAATTTGCCCTTTTAGTGAAGCTGTTTCTTTCGCTGCTTTCTTTTTTTCCTTTTCCTACTCGTTTCGCCCTCAACACTGCCCCCCTCCTGAACTCTGTCGTCCCCGACAGGCTTTGATAAGTGCCGGGCGTATGTTCTGTATACTTGTTGCTCTGTATCATTTAGCAGATTGGCTTCACGTATCATGATCTGTTTCCATTGTTCAGCTTTGACTCCATCGTTCGGCGGTTGTCTATGATCTGCGAAGAAGCTTAATTCATATGCCACAAGTCTGGCATTCAGATTTGATGACATCTTCAAAAATACCTCTGAATCTATTTCAAAAAATCCTGTAAAAAATGCTTCTTCAAATATTTGCATGTATGGACTTGGCAAAAACATGAGTCTAGAATAATATGCCATTATTGTGGGGCGGCTCGGCATTACTGATAGATCGAAGATAAGGATATCGGTGCCTTGATTTATGCCGATGAAGTTCAGAAATGTATATGCCGCATGTTTGAAAACCTTCAGGACTGTAAGTAGCATACCAAGTATTTTATTTGTCATCTTAACTGCTAAATCTGGTACAGTCGCATAGTTTTGTAGCCAAAATTCTATGGTCTTGATCATATAATCCTCGGTTGGCAAATAATTATGTGGCGGGCTAGGTAACATCGGATAGTTTAGCCACTGTTTATTAATAGTGCCGCTGCGTTGTAAAGCCAAAAATTCTGTGGTAACCCTTCTTCGTGGTATGGGACAAAACGAAGGGTTTACCTGTAATAAATAAGGTGCGGCCTCCCAGTGCACTCGTAGTGTGGGATGTTTCTCCAAAAACTTTCTCCTCCACACTGGCTGTGCAGCTTCAAACTCTGCTTGAGTGTACGTGAATGTGTCATTCTTGAAATTAAGCTGCTGATCCGGACTTTTGTGTGTAACCTTCTTTATATATTGCCTTGTTTTCTCTTTCAACAGTCCATATGGAATGTTGAAAGGCTTTATGATCTTCTCCAAGTCTTTACCTTTGATTTTGGCTTCCTTCATGACCTTGATGACTTCATTCTCAAAACTTTCCGTCAATCGGGACACCACTAGTGCCCGTTCCTTCTGACTTATTTCTGCAGTGTATGGCATTGGATGATCATCATGCATATCCGCCATCTGCTCATGCATTGGAGAATGATAGATCGGTTGAGATAGAGGGCTTACCTCTACCTCGTCAGTAGGATGTTCTCTTTCTGGCACTACTGATGTCCCGATCGGTTGGGTGTCTTTCTTCTTATACTTTAGCTCCTCAATGCGTTCGTCTTTTTCCTTTATCTGCTGTATGGCTTCACCGAGTTTCTCTTTAGTGGCTAGGAGTTCCTTACCTATGTCGGCTACATGATCCATGTTTTCACTGTAGCTCTGTACCAGTTTGGCCTGTGCTGAATTCAGCTGCCTTTTGAGTTCATTTATTTCCTGATTGTGCTTAAGTTCTGCCTCTTCTCTTGCTGCGCGCTCTTGTTTTAGTAAAGCTTCATACTGTGCGAGTTGATCTCTTAAGTCATCTTCTTTACTTCCAGTTAATTCCAGTTGCTTTATTGGTTGGTCATATAACAATGATTTCATCAATTCTTTGTTTCTGTTCCGTAAAGTGTCATTCTCGTCCAGATATAATTTTAGTTGTGTTTCTAGTAGAGTGCTTCTGGTTTTCATTCTGTCTTTCTCTGCTACCGTAGCATCATATAATTTCTGCATGTCTTCGAGCTGTTTTTGCAGTTGGTGATGCTGAGTGCTTAATGATTCATACTGCGTTTGTGATTCTAGCAACTCCGTGCTTTTGGTGGCTATTTCTTTTCGTACCTGAATCAGTTGTGCAGACAATTGTTCACTCATAACTTGAAACTGGTTCTTTTCTTTCATGGCTTTGTCATAATCTGCATCTATGTCCATCATTTGCTGTTGCGTATCCATAGCTGTCTGGATCATTTGTTTTACCACCGGTTTTAGTTGAGTTACATCCACATTGAGCCAAGTTTTCGGTATGGAAGGTTCTGCTCCGGTAGTCACGTCTTTGCCTTGAGCAATGTGTAAAGTGGTATCATGGGGCTGCCTGATTTGAAGCTGGATCCTTGGCTCAGCCCCCATGTTTTCATCCTGTGCTTGAGGTGTGTCATCAGGCACCTCGATTATTGTTTGTTCTTTTTGTGGGATCTCTCCCGCATCCATATTCTTTGGGGTTTGTTCTTCCTCTTTAATAGGTATCTTGACATGTGTAACCCCAGTAGTCGTGTCTTCCTTGATACTTACTTTGGTAGTGTCATTCAATTGAATGACATGCTCCTGTTCCTGAGCATCATCCTTCTTCTTTTCTTTTTCCTTCTGGCTGTCCGGTGTCACTTCCATTTGATTGAGTTCCGGTCCTTCCTCTTCATAGGTTTCTGTCCTGATATCAGTATCTAGCGTGTCTTTCTCAGGACTGGATTCCGTATTTGTACTTGAGTCATCAATGCCCAATTCTTGGTATCTTCCAGGTTGTTTTGGAGGTGTTTCTGTACTCTGTTTTTGCTGACTTTGACTCGCTTGTCTATATTGATGTCCTTGGACATTTAGATTCACCTGCCCTTGCATGTACTGGTGTGTTTGCTCGAGGGCAGCAGACAAGTCTCTTTTTGAAATCGGCATTTGAGTCGTCGTGACCTTAGGCAAGAGATGCGTTCTCTTGGACTGAGGTGTTGCTTGGGCTTCTTCTTCTCGCAAGCGTTTTGTACCCCTCATGGGCTTCTGTGTGCTGGTTCCGGCCTCTTCCACTACAACTGCTGCTTTCTTTTTCTTAGGGACAGAAGCGGATTTTGCATACCTTGCTAGCCCTTCTGCCGTCGGCATCTCTCGTAAGCAGTGTCTCATGTCTAGGGCTTCATATATCAATAAGGTCAAAGCTGAACCACCGTTCAGGAACTTCTTTTGCCCCCATTTCTTATGAGCTTCAAACAATCGCTCTTGTATGTAGCCTGTGAGATCCACTTTGTTTCCTATCTGTCTCATGGCATGGGATAGGAGTTGGACTACTATCTTCTGAGGTGCAGTGTATCTGTTCATGCCAGGAAAACAGAAGTGTTGGTGTACCAAACGTACTGCATCTTCAATATCCACTCTGTTAATCTCCAGGAATGATCTTTTCTTGGGGTCGTGGCATTCCTCTTTGACATTGGTAATGCCTTCTTGATTCCATCCAAAGGTCTTATTGATCAATTCATGAGTGAATTGAATGGTCTTCCACTTGCCCACCTTGTCCAAAACCTTTGCTTCTGGAACCGAAATCTTTGTAGCAGCCGGCTGCATAGTATTCATTACTTGTGTACATCTTTGGAAGTCGGGTACACATATAGGTATCTTCAAAAATGCTTCAATGCCAGCTTGAGTCCATACTTCTTCGATATGTGGTAACCCTTGTATTATGGTCTTGAAATCCTGTGACATAATAGGGAAATAGTGATCCCTGTCCATAATCTTGATGGTGGCCATGAATAGAAGTTCCGAGATAGGTTGGTCATCTCGAAACCAATGTCCTCTGACCTTGGTTATTGACCCCAATGGAAGAAGTAGTTCCTCTTCCTGCTGTGTAGCTTCTGAGTCAGAAGATGTCATCTGCACTCAATTATAGAGGGAGAATTAGTATCCATCTTTTTTTCATAAATCCTCCTCCATATGTTGATTATTAATTCGATGTTGCTCCGAGTGCATGGTGCCGTCCCTTTCCCGTGGGTGTGAGAAAGGTAATACCTGAATTTTTCATGTATTTTTTTATATATTTTTTTGCTGAAAGAAAACATAAAAGTTAGTACATAGCCGAAGCGGTTAGTGAAATGTTATTGGAGTAATATTTTAAGTATGTACAAGTGCTCTCCTATTTCCAAAGGGAAAATGTGCGTGACTATCCGAAAATAGAAGAAGGACGTGCCGAATGCTTGGCCTTGTAATGTGGCCCTATCATGCATACTTTGGATCTTGGCAACTCCTCATGTGTGCAATTGGAAGTAGTTGCCCGATGTATACAGCTTGTCTTGTCTTTCGGCATCCAGATTTGCTTCACTCGGGCGGAACGTGCTATAATCTCCACCTTTTTGATAAATGCGGTTCGTCTTCGGTAGTATGTCTGCTGATTCTGTTTTGGGAATCTCCGGTTGGTTTGCATTGCATCTGTAGATTCCTTCTTCCTCCAATATGTCCTTTCCCTCGTCTGATGTGTCTGTTGACCAATGTGATTATGATAGCTCTTCTGAGGATGTTCTTTGTTTGGGATGGTCGTCCTTTGGGTATGTGACTTTGGGATCCAAATTTTGGTTCGATCAGGTTGTGCAGTTATCAGCTTCTTTGGGATCCATATGCTCTTGAGTCGTGGTTGCTGAAAGTGTCCGAAATTCTTTGTCTTCTTATACAAGTGCTCATGCTGCTGTTGAAGACGTTTCTGTTGCTGGAGATATGCCTTCTTTTGATCCTTTCTTATCCAAGCTAATGTAGAGTGTGGAATGGGGTACACTTTCACGGGTGTAGATTTCACTTCTTGCAGAGGAATATTTTTTCTTGGACTTTGTGGTTCTCTGTGCTTGATTTCATGTTCTTGTGCACTCTTGTGACTCTCTATACTCAAGGATGGAGTGCACACAGGACTCACAGTATTTTCACATGAAGTACTTGACGATGGGGTTCCTATATTGCTAGTGAACTTACAATCATGACTTTGTTCATTAGGATGAACTTCTGGCTCTATAATAGCAGCTTTGGGTGGTCGTTCGTCTAGCAAACTATATACTTCACGAGGTCCTATTCTGGCCGAGATGTATCCTAAAGCCAATTGAATAGTTACCTCATATTCATATATCCAATCTTGGCCTAGCACCACATCTTCAAGCAGATCTTGGTCCTGACATACTAAAAGTCTCTGCTCCATTGTGTTGTTCCCCATATGTAAAGGTAAAGTGATCTCACCTATGCATTGAGTAACTTTTCCTCCTATTCCAATTAGCAGCGCCTTCGATGGCCGTAACTCCTCTTTAAGTCTCTGAGACAAGGAAAATCTAATACAACTTATTGCTGCTCCTGTGTCTATAAGAGCATCCACTAAGTGGTACTCTTTTCGTCCTGCCCCCAGATTCAAATAAGGTTGTCTTCTTTGTTGTCCTGAGTTCTCAGTGGCTCTAAAATTAGCCATGGGGATGAGTTCTTCTCCTACTCGATATCTCTCGTCTCTTTCTCTCATCCACTCTTTCCGTTTTCTGATACGTTCTAGGGCTTCTTGCCTCGCTTCTTCGCGTATGCGTTCTTCTTCCTTTTTTCTACTCTGAGCTCCTAAGAGTCGTGCTAACATTTGATCCGTTAGAGGCTCCATAAATCTTTTCACTCTGCAACCACTGATGTAGTTGGGAAGAATATCTCCGTCTAGTGTGGCGAGATTGACTGCACCACTAGTGGAGATTCGATTTATGATCATAGGTCCATATCCACGTTTTTGTAGTTTCTTTGCATGTTGTTTGAGGGTGTATACTAAAACTAAATCGCCTTCTTTCAGTCCCTTGTCTTTTATATGTGCATCATAATATGCCTTTTGTCTCCGTTTGGCGGCATAGATGCCTGCTACCGCTTGCAATCTAGTCTCATGCAGCTTTTCGATTTGATCTAATTGCTGAGACAATTCATGACCGCTCCACTCATATTGCTGGGCTACTTTTAATGTAGGTATTAAGAAGTCAATAGGCAAAATCGCATTCTGCCCATACACTAGGTTGAATGGTGTAGTTCCAATGGCCGTTTTATATGCCACTCGGAAGGCCCAAATTGCGTGATGCAATTGTTTGTCCCAGTCTGACCTTCCATTATTGACAATCTTTGTCAATACCGTACAAAGTACTTTGTTGGAACTCTCAGCTTGCCCATTAGCTTGAGGGTGGTATGGGGCTGACTTTTTATGAATCACTAAGAATTCATTCATTAGCGTTTCAATGACTTCGTTTAAGAAATGAGTTCCTCGATCACTCACTATCTCGATCGGTAGTCCAAAGCGTGTGAATATGTGCTCAAAGAGAAATTTTGCTGTGGTTTGAGCATCGTTCTTTTTAGTGGCTTTTGCTTCTACCCACTTAGTCAAGTAGTCGGTGGCTACTATGATGTACTCTGCATGTGATCCTCTGGCTGGTGGATTGATGGGTCCTATGAAGTCAATTCCCCACTTGGTAAACGCTCTTGCACAAACCATGGGTCTTAAAGGCATGTCGTCTCTTCGAACGGGATATTTCGCTCTCTGGCATATTTCGCAACTTCTCACATATGTTTCAGCATCCATATGTAGAGTTGGCCACCACAGGCCTGCAAAGAGAATCATCTTGACCGTTCTATCTGCTGAGAAATGTCCTCCCGCAGCTCCTGCGTGTGCCATTTCTAATACTGAGAGATATTCATTCTCATGAATGCACAATCTTAGTTGGTTATCCTTTCCGCGTTTAAAGAGTTGTTTTCCTAGGATGACGTAATCTTTGCTCTGTTCTTCAAGAGCACGTTTTCTTGCTAGGGTAGCTCCGTCAGGGTACTCTCGAGTTTTCAAGAACTTTACTAAAGGCATGCTCCACCTTGGTGCTATTGTAGAATAGCATAACGTAGAGTTCTCATCTGGAATTTGTTCTTGACAGGTTTGACAGGTTGACACATAATGATGTGCATCTCGTTGCATGGTTGGCCAATATATGCCGAATCTCTTGAGTGTTTGCCATGTTCCATTTGCATTCAAATGAGTGTTCCATTGGTTTATGTGTGCTTTCTGAAGCCACATTTCTTGTTCATCTTCTTCCACACATCTCATCAGTAGTCCGCTTGACTCCTGGTGGTACAAACTTCCAGCAATAATGTGAAGGTTCTTAGTCTTCCAGAGATCTTGCTTTCGGTTTGGCGTGATCCCATCTTTAGGTCCATGTGTGAGTATCGGGATCAACTTTTCTGCCCACTGAGGACATACTTCCAGGTTAAAGAGATAAGTGTCTGGCAGATCATCAGGAACTCCTATAGGTGGTTCACCATGGGTCATGCGAGATAAATGATCTGCCCTTATGTGTGTGTTTCCTTTCTTGACTATTACTTCAAAATCAAATTCCATTAGCAATAAAAACCATCGTACTAGACGTCCTGTATTGCAAGGCTTGTTGACTAAGTACAATAGAGCTTGATGATCAATGAAAAATTTGAATTTGTTTGCCAATAAGTAATGTCTAAACTTCTTGATGGCATAAACCATTCCTAGGCCTTCTCTCTCCGTAGTAGTATAATTGCGTTCAGCTTGATTTAACTGTCTACTGGCATAGGCTATCGGGTGGTCTAATTTACCTGTATCCGCTGGTTGAGCTAAGATGCAACCAATGGCAAACTTGGAAGCATCAACATGAATATGAAACGGTTTATTCCAGTTAGGGACTCGAAGAATGGGTGCTGAACTCAATCGATTCTTCAACTCATTAAAAGATTTTTCGCATTCTTCGGTCCAATTGAATTGAGTTAATAATGCATACAGAGGTCTAGCAATTATGGCATACATATGTATGAATCTTCGATAGTAACCACAATGTCCCATAAATGCTTGAACTTCTTTAGCAGTTTTCGGTCTTGGTAGATCCAAAATAACTTTGATTTTGTCTTCATCCGTGGAAATTCCATTCTTAGAAACAATATGTCCTAAGATTTTCCCTTGTCGCACCATGAAGACACATTTTTCTGGATTGAGGCATACTCGATATTGTCGACATTTGGCAAAAATCTTTTCTAGTTCAGGGATGTGCTCTGATCGTATAGCTGAATATGTACACAGATCATCCACGTATACCTCCATGCTCTTTCTCAAAAATTCCTTGAACACATGACACATCAGTCTTTGGAACGTAGCTGGGGCATTCGTTAAACCAAAAGGCATGACTCTAAAGGCGTATACTCCCCATTCAGTTGCAAATGCAGTCTTATGTTGGTCCTCAGGAGCAATGGCTACCTGATTATACCCTGAAAAGCCATCCAAAAAACTATAAACTTCCTTCCCTGCTACCCTTTCCAAGAGATGGTCAGTGATCGGTAAGGGATAGCTATCCCTTATGGTGGCGGAGTTCACTTTTTTCAAATTGATGCACACTCTTAACTTCCCATTTTTCTTTGGTACAACTACCAAGGGTGATACCCATTCCGTGTGCTCAATTTCGTAGATGAATCCAGCGTCTAACAACTTATCTATTTCTTCTTTTATCTTGGCTGAATATACATCATTATAAGTATAAGGTCTCTGTTTGGAAGGTTTGGCCTCGGAAGTCATGGGGATTCTATGCGCACATATAGATGGATCTACTCCTTTTAAATCCTTATAGGTCCAAGCAAAGACATCCCGGTATTCTCTTATGAGTCGAATTAGCTCTTGCTCCTCTTCCTCTGAGACATCCTGTCCTATGAAAGTACATCGTGCCTCTCCTCCTTCCATGGTTACCACTATTTTCTTGGTCTGCTCTTTATTATCATATGCTATTCCCGGTTGTGCCTCTCTTTTAGGCATTTGAATAGCAATCTTCCTCTCTTCTATTTCATATTTTTTGAAATGAGCTGGTACCTCAAATTGGTCTTGAAGCTTATTATCTCCATCTTCTAACTCCCTTTCAACTTCTAATTTTTCCTTTTGTGCGAGATCCTCGTGTTGTTCATTGGCAGTGAAGTCCATGTTGGTGGTACTAATTCCTAAATCCATGGGTTCTTGTTCCATTTCAATGCTCTCGTAGTCCTCCTTCCAGTTTTGCTCAAATACTTCTCCTTCTTCTGCCTCCTGAAGGACTACCATATACAGGCTAATGTCATAACCCTCCTCGTCAATACATTCGTTCATAGTTACCACTTCTTCGTTTACACAAACATCGAGGGTAGCTAAGATTTCCATCCAACCATGAGGTTCGAATTCTTCGTCTGGAAATACTTGTGGCATATAAGCTGAATCTTGTACCGATCTCACTACACCTTGTTTCTGCTGCCAACTTTTTCTTCTCTCTTCTTCCTTTTTAGCAGCTTGGCATATCCATAGATGAGTGTCCTCGTTCATCCAGGATTGGTCACTAGAACCTGCACTATGAATTGATTGATCGTCTTCCTCTTTATGGATTTGATTCCATTGCAGAGGTGGGACATCTTGATATGTGTACGTATGTAGGTTGATCCTAGTGGTGACTCCTGCGTGTTGTAGGTACACTGCATCTTTTCCCCAGTCTTGTACAACCTTTAGCTGTCTCATGAATGGCCTTCCCAAGATCATCTCATAATTGCTCGGCCTTTCAAAGTGACAAATTGCTAAGGTATGCTCGAATTCCACTCCGCACGTAGTGAAGACTATTCGTTCCAACAATCCTAAGGGTCTTTCTGTATGTCCATCAGCCATCTGAATTTTCATACGTGTTGGTCTTAATGCTGGTTTTCCCCATTTCTCCCAAATTTCTTTGGTAGCAATGCCTACACCAGCTCCTGAATCTAATATGGCTTTGGTTGTGTAACCCTTGTAAGTGATTGGTAGACATGTATTTCCTTCATCTCCTTCACTAAAATCTCCTACTTTATCCACTAGAATTCTCACCGTTTTCACTTCGTCATCTATCTCCTCCTTTTCTTTCTTGACTTCCCACTGACTGATCAATTTTTCTTTTAAATGTGGTTTTACCTTTAACAGTTCTTCGAATGTTAAGGTGCATGGGATTTTCACTTCTCTAAGGCGCTGTATGATCTCCGATGTTTGAACTGATGGATTCGTTTCTCTTCTTGTTATTGATGGAATGCGATACAATTCTGAGTTGTGCTCGTATTCCCCGGTGTAATTAGGTAGCTCCTTTACATCGTCTTCGGCTTCTTTGTCACTTGCATCCATTGGGAAAATTTCTTCTGAATTAAGTTCAGGTATTGAATCTTCCATTTCGTTTTCTGCTTTCAATTCTTCAAAGGGCGGTTCCATTCCCTCTACCTTTTTCCACTTGTCCTCTTGAACTCGCGCCCATAAATCCTTAGTCCAGTCTCCTTCTGTTTCAGGGACTATGGATCCTTCCTTTCTCTCAATACCAATTTCATCATCCCGAGGTCTATTTACATTAGGCTTTTCCTGATTGTTTAGACACTCTTGGAATTTTTCTTCGCCAATTCGATTGTTTGGTAAAGGTGATGCGGGTTTTTCTAACGTTTGTTGGGCAACTTCTATCAATTTTTTGCAGATTTCCAATCTTTCTTTCTCTAAGTCGCCTCTCGGATATTCTCTCTCATGTTGTTCTATGGTAGGTCCTGCTTTTATTCTCGCTTTGTATGCCTGAATCCACATAGCTAAATCCTCAGGCATTGGATCTGCTAATACCGATCCTACCTCCTTCTTTTCTTCCTCCATTTTATTTTCTTCTTCCACTCGTGCTTCTTCTGTTGAATTGTGTTTACTCTTTTCATTTTCCTTCTTTTGCAACAATTTCTTTTCTTTTATCCTGTCTCTCCTTTGCTTCCATCTTTGGGATCGTTTGCTGGTGATACTTTTTTCTGGTTCTTCTGAGTCTTCTACTCTGTGAGGGATGGGTGTATTTCCCTCTTTGTCACTTTGATTATTTTCTGCGGTTTTATCAGGGTCTTCTCTAGCCCTTGCTCTTGTTATGGCTTTTAAAGGTATAGTGTACTCTTTATCACTCCCTGACGATTCAATTACCTCGATCACGTTAATCTGTACGTTAGATGTGACTTTGTTTGGGTTCTTAGGACAATCTCTAAAAAGATGTTCCTTTCCACAATCGCTACAATAACCTTCCCAAATTCGTTGTGGTGGTGGTGGGTTTGGCACTGTACATTCTCTGATATAGTGGTCACCTCCACATCTGTAGCATGATCCTCTAGATACAGGTGGTCTATTCATTGGTCGAGGTGGCATGGTTGCTCTAGGAGCTGTGTACATTAATGGTACATAATCTTGCTCGTAGTTATATGAACTCTCCGGCGTCTCCATGCCATAAGCATATGGGTCGTATTGTTGCCCATATTCCATTGTTGAGCTTTCATAACCTGGGTATGCTCCTTGACTAGGTTCGTAAAATGAGTCATATGGTTCACTGCTAGTCAAAGGCGTTGCCGGCACTATGGCCCTTTCTAAGTTTTCCTCTGGCTGCGCTATCTTAACTGGGACAACGTTCTGAGGGTGGGGCGGTTGTTGTCCTAGCACTGGCTGAGGCTGTGTATATCCTTGGTATGTGTATGGTCGTGCTATTGGTGCCTGTGGCTGATGTGAGGGATATCTGAAAGCTTCTCCTCCCTGCTGGTTCTGCGGATATCCATATGGTCTCACATAAGGCTGGGTGGGTCTGGTCTGCCTATTGTAAGGGCAGTTCTCCGTGCTATGATTTGTGTATCTCTGCTCTATGCTGCAATACTGCAGTGGTCCTGGGACAGAGGGTCTCTGAGGAGCATAGGCAGGTGGTGGGACTACTCCCCTAGTACACAAGTGAGAAGGATGATCTCCTCCGCACTGCATACATCTTCTAAGCATAGGCATTCTCATAGGATTGGTGGGATAATTCCTCTGTCCTTGCATATTCAATTTTTTTGCTAGCAAGTCGGCAATTTCCTCAATGTTGTTTTTAGGGTTCGATGTGCTATTTGATGACTCTTCACTTTTCACACTTCCTTGGGGTATTTTCAAGTCTCCTGCAAGGTTATCCTCTAGGTCTATACATTCCTTCATACACTCTTGCAGAGTTTGAACTCTCTTCACGTACACTAATGACCTCAAGGTTCCGTTTAATAGTCCTTCTAAGAACAATGATACCATTTTGTTTTGTGTGGGTCTCTCCTCTATGGGACATCTATCCACATACTGCTTGAATCTCCTGGCTGCCAATCTGACTGACTCAGTTGGAGCTTGTTTGAAGCTGTGGATTAATGACGAAGAATTGTTCTTAATTCCAGACTTGGTAAATTCTTCAATCATTTCTTGATACACTTGATCCATGTTCTGGAAGGTATTTGGATCCAATGGCTGGAACCAGGCCAACGCCGTGTCTGACAAGGTAAGGCCAAAAGACTCATATTGAATCATGAAGTCATCTACCTGCTCGGCTCTAACTACTTGTTTAAATTCTGCTATATGATTATAGGGTTCACTCGAGCCATCATAATGATTTCTCATGCACTTGGCCACTTGAATCGGCCTTAGTCTTCTTCCTGTTTCAGGCTGTCTCGGCATTACAGGGTAATTTGGTCTTCCTATTGATATGCCTGGTCCTTGTACTACCTGTGGTCTGACTGGAGCATGAACTCCTTGTCTTGGGTCCATAGCTGGTTGTGGCCGGTAGTTAGGATTAGTGGCAGGCATTGTGAATTGTACATGTGGTCTGATGGGAATCTGGGTTTGTTGAGTTTGTTGTGTTTGTCCCGAATGTTGACTTGAATCATTTCGGGAAGTTCCATGTGGGTTCCGTGAAGTAGTGGCTTGGTCCCTTGGGGGGAACACTGGAATGTTCTGATATTTCAGCTCAGCTCTCTCTAATTCAGTGACTGGCCAATACCTTCTGTGGTCCTTGTCCAAATATGTGATGATGGTGGGGAATTCAGGATCTTGTAACTCATAGATGGTAACTGGATTAGGAGCAGCTTCCCAAATAGAAGAATGGGCTCTGAGCAGTTGCTCCATCCCGTTGATCAAATACACATCTATTAGAGTGTCATCCTGGGGAACTAAGTCTCCTCTCCAAAGTTTAGTGATTATTGATCTTCCTCTAGGAGTAGTCACTTGTACTTCAGTTTCATGTCCATTTAAGCTTGAAGTATTATTCTCCTCACCACGCTCATTAATGATTTCAGGATGTTCTGTGACCATGTATTGAATGTCTTGTTTATCCATGTACAGTCCTCCTATGTACTTAACTGCCGGTCTTGGCACTATGTAGGCCTCTGAAGCCTTCCTTAGTCTGGCCACTGATCTGTTTAGACCATCCAGATAGATAGGGATCTCATGGTGGTTAGTGCTCACATATTCTAAGGAAGTTCTGTATTCTCCCTCAATGATGAACATCTGGCCAATCATGGGCACAGTGTTTTGCATATCCTCGGAAGCCATGGGGATTTCTCCTTCTGACTCACTGGAGGTCTCAGAATAGTGTGAACGGTTACTTGGTTCGGCAACACTCCCTACGGAAGAAATTACACTTCTTCGGCTTCCTAGGGTTCTTCCTGATCTCAAGTTCATTCACTTAAGAGCTCTAAACAAATCTTGTCCACCTTTAACCTCTAGAGTTCTAAGTTATGGCTCAGAAGTCCAGGGAGAACTTAGGCTGGAAAGTGACTGAAAGAAAATTTCAAGTCACGATACTTGACTCTCACGACCTCTGAGAAAACGATCGCTGACAGACGACCCTTGAATGAAACGATCGCTGAAAAACGACCTTTGAGAGAAACGATCGCTGAAAAAAACGATCTTTCCCAGGCGATCTCTGACAGAAAACGATACACGATCCTTCGATGGAACGATCTACGACCTCTGACCGAAAACGTCCGCTCACAAACGATACTTCCACAAAACGATCGCCCGAAATCGACACTTGGGTCTAACGATACTTGATCAAAACGATCGCTGGAAAACGATCTTTGACCAAACGATCTCTAGCAAAGCGATCTCTATCTGAAACGATCTACGACCGCTGCCTGAAACGATCTCTAACGAGGCGACCGACGATCTCTGGCAGGAAGCGATACACGACCGACGATCTCTAGTAGAAACGATCGGCGATACTTCGTTGAAACGATGCACGATCTCTCACTAGACGATACACGATACTCGGATAGAAACGATCTACGACCTTCACTAGAAACGATCGACGATACCTATCTGAAACGATACCGACCTTTGACAAGTGTCGCGATCTCTGGATCACGATACTTGGCAAACGATACACGACCGACGACCTTTGATCAAAACGATCTCTATCTGAAACGATCTACGACTGCTGTCTGAAGCGATCTCTAGCGAGACGATCTCTAGCGAAACGATCGACGACCTCTATCTGAAAACGATCTACGACCTCTATCTGAAAACGATCTACGATATCTCTCAAAACGATCGACGACCGCTGGGAAATATCGTGATACTCAACCGCAGGAGTAAAACGATACTCGACCGCAGGAGCAAAGCGATACTTGACCCTTTTTCAAATTTTTGTGTTGTTTTTTGAGGTTTGGATGTTTCCCCCTTTCTCTCCTAGGTTCTCTCTCTTACCCCTACCCACTGTATCAATCAACAAACTACTTTTAACCCCCTGAAAGCCCAAACGACACTCAGCGCAGGTCGTTTTTTCCTTCTCCTAGGTTGAAATGCTGAAATTTTTGAGCAAGGAGGTGGTTTAGTTTACCTTGGAAGCTCCCATGATCTCTTGGTCCAACTCCTTTGCACAGAACTCTCCTCTATTACTTGCTTGCCTCAAAACGACCGCTGGGCTCACACGACACTCGATGCAGCTCTCCACGATACTTGTTCAACAAGTAACTTGAAAATGAAAAATTTTTTGGCTTTTATACTTGGGAATTCCTAGCTTACTGAAAAATGAAAATTCTTGAACAATTCTAAAGTCTACTCTACTCTCCACTCACTCCTATTCTACTTCTTCTACTCACTCCCCTAATCTATCAACTTACTACACACACTCCAAGAATGAGAAGTAGCAAGTGCAGTTGAAATTGACTTACCAAAGAAGAGAAAATTTCCGCTCCTCCAAGTTCTTCAAAGAAAAAAGCTACTTACCATCACGCGAATGCCTCGGTTTGATTCGTCACTCCCCGGCAACGGCGCCAAAAAGTGTGTTGACCTAAGCTTCAACTTAGGGACTTGCGGAGAAAGAGACTGTACCTCAATCCCCTCACAAGTGCATATAGTGGGGATACACGCTTTTAATTTATCAATCCGAAGAGTATGCTAACCTAGCCGAGTGTATGAAGACATGCAAACGTGTAATGGTCAATGCAAATGAATTACTCAAGAGTGAAAATGAGGAAAATACTTATCCTAACAAGCTTCAACAGTAGGTCAAGACGAAACGATACTTGGTGCAGCAGCCGTCAGTATTTTGGACTTTTCTCCTAGCTCCGAGCTCCAAACATAGCGAATAGCATATGCCTTTCGAAGCTCTCGAGAAGACGCATCCAATGGCAGTGGTTTCATGCAATTCCGACACTCCTACTTCAAGTTATGACAGAAATACTGAGTCGCGGGAATACTTTCCTACACTTCAGCACTTCCTACACCTCGCACGCACCTCTCCTACAGCAAAGAAACACTCTCAAGGATAAATCACACTCACAAGCACTCTTTCCAAGCAATACACATGCATACAAGCTCACGAAGAAGAAGATGAAGAGGGAAGAAGACACAATTTCGAATTTCTGTGCTCTCTCCTCACAATGGCAAAAAAGTCTCTTACAAAGAGTCACATTTGACTTATATACTAGTGCCCTAAAAATGGTCCTTTCACACAAGTGACCGGCACTTTATTCACTAAGAGCTAATTTCCTACTATTTTACATGGGTAAGCTTCTATTCTTCTGTGGGAATGCATCTAGAGGACTCCTCTAGTGCCTTTACAAGGGAAATATATTACAAAAATGAATATGTTACAAAAATATCTGGTCCAAATCGGAAAAATTTTGGGGCCCGTCTTTTTCTCTGCTTTGTGCGCTCTTTGGCTCTGCAACAGCAATCCGAATGCCTTATCATTTGAGGAGTTAGTCTCTGTTCTGTTGCAAGAAGATCAGTCCAGGCAGAACAGGTCCATTATGCGAGTTGCAGATCAAGCTTTCCTGGCTAGTCAGAAGGGCAAAGGAAAATGGAGCTCTTCTACTAGTAAGCAGAAATCTGCAAATGCTGCACATTCAAAGAACCAAGACAAAGATGAGAAAAAATCAGAACAGCAGAAATTGTTTTGTAAGTATTGTAAAGGCAATTATCATATCATAAAAAACAATCCAAAACTGGCTGCTAAAGAGGCAAAGAAGAAAGAGGCTGGAATGGTTGTTGCAGAGGCCTCTACACCAAAAACAGAGTCTGCAAATCTTGTGCAGGAAGAGGAATGGGCGTTTACTACAGTTTGCAGTTTTGACCCATCTTCTCATGATCAGTGCATGTCTGCAATAGACTCAGATGTTTGGTATTTTGACAGTGGGGCGACCAAACATATTACCTCGTAGCACAGTTTCTTCTCTTCACTCGAGCCTGCTCCTACAGGGAATACTGTAACATGCGCCAACAACTCCTCTTATCCTGTTATGGGAGTTGGTAAGATCATTTTGACTACTACTAATGGTAGTTCTTTCACTTTGTCAGATGCTTTATTTGTGCTAGGGATCAAAAAGAACCTGTTATCAGTTTCTGCATTAGCCAAGATTGACTTGGTTGTGAAATTGGTTGATGACAGGTGTACAGTTCATGATCTCTCAAATGGCGATGTGATTATTGCTTCTGGCATTTTATGTCGTGGGCCGTATAAGCTCATAGACTATGAAAGATCTATGAATGATTCAGCATGTGCAGTTCATGATTCTCAGGTTATGTCATATGCAAAGCTTTGGCATGCACTCTTTGGTCATCTGAATTTTGCTAGTTTGCTACGCCTGCAGAAATCTGATATGGTGTCTTCTTTGCCCAAGCTTGAGGCACCTGGAAAACATGTTTGTGAAGGCTGTATTTTGGGCAAAATGCAGCATTCATCCTTTCCAAAAGATGGTTCAGTTCAGGCTACTCAGAAATTGCAACTTGTACATAGTGATGTCTGTGGTCCTATGCAGACACCTTCTTTTGGGAATTATCTTTACTTCGTGACTTTCATCGATGACTTTTCCAGGCATGCATGGGTATATCCATTGAAGGCAAAGTCCGAAGTGTTCATGTGCTTCAAACAGTTTTTGGTTTTGGTTGAAAATCTTTCAGCATGTAAACTCGGCACCCTCCGTTCTGATCGAGGGGAGGAATATATGTCTTCAGATTTTAATGCATTTCTGGCTGAACATGGGATAAAACGCCAGTGTACAGTGCCATATACACCTCAACAGAATGGAGTTGCTGAACGAAAAAATAGGTCACTCATGGAGATGGCGAGTTGCATGGTCAAGAGTCACGCTTTACCACATAGTTTTTGGCTTGAGGCTGTCATGTGTGCAGCATATGTACTGAACAGGTGTCCCACTAAAGCGCTGCATTCTATCACTCCATATGAGGCTTGGCATGACCGCAAGCCATCTGTTGCTCATCTGCGCGTTTTTGGTTGTTTGGCATATGCACTAGTGCCTGAACAACATCGCAGAAAATTGGATGATAAGGCAGTAAAATGTATTTTTGTTGGGTATAGTTCTGAAAGTAAAGGCTGTCGTCTGTATCATCCACAAACTAAACGCATTTTGGTTAGCCGTTATGTTGTCTTTGTGGAAGATGCTATTCATCCATTGCTTTCATGTACTAAGGAGACATATGTTAGCTCCAAAGACATGTATGATACTTTAATGCCTCTTTTTACAGGTGGACAGTCTAGTGCTGGTCCTAATGAGGCAACTTCTCAGCCTTTACAGGTTTCATGTGATGATGCAGATCATTCCATTTCTGATGCAGATTTACATGATGCACTTGTTGATGAATGAGCTGATATTGAGCAAGCAAAAACTATGCCAAAATGGCTGGTCCTGACTTTGCATGATAGCAAATTAGATGCACCTTTGTCATATCGTACTTGTTTAGGCTCTCATAGTGCTTCCTTTGCATCAGATTGCTATGCTATGGCTGCATCTAGTCTCTGTGATGAGAATGAGCCTGTTTCTTTTGATGAAGCACAGAATTCAAAAAATTGGATGGTTGCTATGCAATCTGAATATGATGCTATAATGAAGAATGGTACATGGTCTTTATGTGACTTGCCTCTTGGCAAGAAGGCCATTGGCACTAAGTGGGTATACAAGTTGAAGCGTAAACCTGATGGTACAGTTGACAGGTATAAGGCTAGGCTTGTTGCAAAGGGTTATGCGCAGGAAAGGGGCATTGATTTTGATGAGACCTTTGCACCTACATGTCATATGACTACTGTTCGGAGCATCTGTGCACTTGCAGCCCATCATGGTTGGAATGTACATCAGTTGGACATTAAAACAGCATTTCTAAATGGTGACTTGCATGAAGAAGTGTATGTTTTTCAGCCTCGTGGCTTTGTGTAGAAAGGGCATGAAAACCAAGTGTGCAGGTTAAAGAAGGCATTATATGGTTTAAAGCAAGCACCACGTGCTTGGTATGAGAAGATACATGCCCATCTGGTTGCACATGGTTTTGAGAACAGTCCAACTGAAAGCACCTTATATGTTAAGCGTGCTAATGATGTGCTTCTGATCATTGTTGTCTATGTTGACGACATGCTGCTCACTGGTCCTATTGAAAAGCATATTGCTGATTTCAAGGCTGATTTGCATGCCTCATTTGAGATGTCTGATTTGGGGCATTTGCATCATTATTTGGGCATTCAGTTTATGCAAGTTGATGGTGGAATGGCTTTGTGTCAAACAAAATATATTGACACATTATTGCAGCGTTTTGGCCTTGAAGACTGTAAGCCTATTGCCACTCCTATGGAGACAGGTTTAGGATTGAGCCTATTGCCACTCCTATCAGCAGGCTGTTGGATGCTTGATCTACTTATGCATTACTCAGCCAGATATTCAGTTTGTTGTCTCACAGATGAGCAGGTTTATGCATTGCCCAGGAGTCATGCATTGGAAGGCGGTTAAGCGCATCTTTCGCTACTTGGGTGGTACTCGGCTACTTGGGTTGTTTTATCCCAAAGGGGGATCACTACCGCCAGATTTGCATGCTTTTTCTGACTCAGATTGGGCTGGTTGCTATGACACTCGTGTGTCCACCAGTGGTTTTTGCTTCATGCTTGGTAGCTCATGTATATCTTGGTTGAGCAAGAAGTAGCCTACTATGGCCACTTCCAGTTGTGAGGCTGAGTATAGGGCAGCTTTCACAGCGACTGCTGAGTGTGTGTGGCTCAGATGCCTTATGGCTGATTTGGGTGTTGGTCAGTCTTTTGCCACCACCATCTTCACTGACAGTCAGAGCGCATTGGCAGTTGCGAGGAACCCTGTGTTCCATGCTCGCACTAAGCACATTGAGGTGCATTATCACTATGTCAGGGAGAGGTTCTCTGCTGGGGAGATCAGCTTGGCATATGTGCCCACGCAGGAGAACATTGCAGACCTTTTCACGAAGGCTCTGCCTAGGGAGAAGTTGAAGCTTTCCGCAAAGCTTTGGGCTTACTTCCTTTTGTGGAGTGATTTCCACATAGCTTGGCACTTCCTTATACATGAGTGCCAGCTCCTTGTTCATCGCATCACTCCCAGGGAGGATTTGTTGATATATTTAGGTAGTGATGTGTGTGAACACACTAGAACCACCGGGGCACTTTTTTCCCTCTTTAGGAGGTTTTTTTCCTCTGGCTTGTATATACGCCTATTGCCCTAATGGGCTACTTATCTTTGTACATTCTCTAGTAATATATTCAGTATTGTGTGTTTGTGCTCCAAGCTTCTTCTTCTTCTTCCTTGTGTTGTTCGCGTGCTTCCGCAGACATCTATCTCCAACATTCTTGAGCTTTCTTAATTGCATTTGATAAGGTTGCAATGTATAAACACATAAATAATTAAGAAAGCGAATATTTGGGTTGATGGAGTGCAAGTTAGCGCAATGTTTTTTTGGACAAATGCATTGCATAACTTTCACATTGAGTGTAATACGCGAAAGGTGTGCTTCACCCTAAAGTGCAAAAGCTGTGATCCTAAATTAGCAAGAAGGTTGATCCATTCTGAAGAAGGCACACTCGAAACCACTCTATGGTAGTATGATAGTAATAAAGTTGGACATATTGATTGAATATGGTGAAACTTACCACCTAATTTTAGTGACTAAATCCTAAGTTGCTAGGCTGCAAATTCTGACAAATCATAGTTACTAAGTTTTCCAAAGGTTTTAACATTGGGAAGATTCAACATGGAGGATGAAACATCTATATGGATTATGCTCTGAGTAAATTTGAATCGAGACCTCTTAGCCATGTTGGGACTCTTTGAAGTGTTGAAACCTTCAAAGAGTTGATATAATTATATTGTGATTATAGTTGCAAGGTGTAAAGGATTGAATTTGATGTCCATATTGATAATCACTATAATCATGTGTTTTAGCTTGTTGGAACAGGAATTGATTACGTGCAGTAGTGATTATTTGTATAAAGATAGAGATGTTAAAGGAAATTGTTTATGAGTGTCATTCAAATGTTTCACAAAGTAATTGAGGAATAGAGAAAGAGAACATAATCGATTGAAGTGTTTTATGTGATTGCCTATAAAAGCATTGCTTGATGATGCATATGAGATTATAGATAAAAAGGAAAATTGAGAATCAAGGGAACACATGTAGAGATTAGAGAACACGTTGCATAAATTTTATCTCTCATTCATTGCTATCTCCATAATTTCACATGAATGAAGCACGATCTTATGACAAGGTTAATGAAGGATTGAAAATAGAGATTCAATTAATATCTCATTGACTTCTTTTGGGCACAAAAGATCCATTTGGAAAGAGAATAAACACATTTTCATTTGCATGAAATGAAGTATGAAAATTCTAGTGTTGCATGATAATGAATTCTTTTGTAATGGTATAAGAATTGGTTATGAACAGAAGATAATAAAAATCATGCAATAAAGGTAAAAAAATTGCGTCCAAGACTTTTGGGAGACTCTACCGAGAGCTTTCTAGGTAAGAGCTTGGTTTAACATGAGTCTACCCTTGCTTGAAAGTCTTTGTGGATGGGAATCTCAGAAGTCGATCAAAGACATAGAGAATGGCCATGGAAAGGCCCCCAAGTTCTTGTTACAAAGTCCCACTAGGCATGCCTATTCGGCTTGAGAAGTAGAATCCTTGGGTCTTGACCTTAAAGCATCTGTTGATTTAGGACTTGTATTAGACACTTGAGAACATATTGATTGACAAGATCTCAATAGTGAAAATCAATGCCAACTTCCTAGGTATCATTTAAGGACACTCGTTGAGTCCATCAAGACCTTGAAGGTGGAACATAGCTTGAGAACTTCACTTGTGCTTGAAGAGTAAAGAGAACCACTTTCACATCCAATAGAACAAAAGAAAAAGAGGAAGGAATGGTAAACTTAGGTTTGATGTTGAGACTCTTAGAATTGAAGGCGTGTTTGGCATAAAAGTATAAAGAGACTAAGGAAATTAAGATACAATGCAAAAATCATGTTGGGATAGAGGGTGGTAAGGTCCAAACATTACACACACACATAAGATACATGGAGAGGGGATTGAAGCATTGACAGACGTAAGCATGTCAAGGTCACACAAAATTTTCATGTCTTGGGACCTTCTTTTGAAGTCTTCACAAATATTTTTTGTCTTGAAAGCTTTTCGAATAAGTAAAAGGGAAACCTACTCCTATAAGTAGTCAAAGCTCAGTCCTTATCTTACATGTGATTGGAAGAAAGGGACTCTTCATATTTCTCATGGAAGGTGTTTAAATCCTTGACCACATTGGAATTGGATCCTAGGTAAGAAATACCTAAACCCAACGAATAGAATTAGAAATTAAGTTGCCAAAGTGAGATGACCTAACTTAGCCTCAAATTTTTGAAGTTCTACTTAGGACAAGACTTGAACTAAGTATAAAAATTGAAAGTCATTGGACTTTAGCGTATATCAGTACACAAAAATAAAGCCTTGAACTCAAATTGCTTAAGGAAATCCTATGAAGGTCATGTGGTTGAGTTTAGAGAAATACTTCAAGCGGAGCAAGTGGATCTCCTTTTTACACAATATGAAGATTTGGACTCAAGTGTTTGCTCCGACTTGGTGTCAACCATTGAGAATTGAAGACTTTGGTAACTTAGCTTGTTTTCTTATAGTGTTCATTGGTAAATTCTCAAAGAGGGATGACACTTCCTTTTTTATCCAATAAAAAAAACACGATTCTCTACCAAAAACACGAGTTTTTACATACAATCGCAAGAAAATCACAAATGTGATAGAGAATCGTGAGTGTGAGGTGTTGGCATTTCATGATTTTGACCTCAAAATCATGAAAGAAAACATGATCATGTCTAGAAAACACAATCTTGAACACCTTTGAAAATTACAATTTTCTCCTCACAAGGAAATGCGATTTCTACACAAAATGGTGATTTTTTGAAAAGATATGATTCTCACTAGGGAATCATATTTTGAAGAAAATCATGTTTATTGTGGTGTTAAAATTTTGATTCTCAATTGAGAATCATGGTTTATTGAAAATCATGATTTTTAGTTGAAAACATGATTTTCAACAAAGAATTGTGATTTTTCAAAAATCAAACAAAAAAACAATTTTCAAAGTTGTTTCGAAGTTTAGAATAATATAAAAAATAATAAAATCCAAAAAATTTTAAAAATTGAGAAAATACACTAAGTGAAGTGGAAAATTGAGAATCAAGATTCTCAATGAAAATCACAATTTTATGGACTGAAGCATGATTTCTCAATTGGGGTCAAAAATTCAAATTTTCCATTTGGGAAGTGAAAAGATGAAATTGTTATCTATTTTGAGGCACTTTTGAGATAAAATATCCAAAGAAAAAGAAAGTGAAACAAAAACCATAGTTCCTAGCAAGAAAGAACAAATTAGGGTTCTTATCACTAGATATAATCAAAGGCCGAGAACATATCTACCACACCAAGACCAAGATAGGGAGGATCAAAGAACACACTTGTCACAAATAATCATGGAGGAACATAATGGGCAAGCAAGAACTTCTTACCTGTTGATATATTTAGGTAGTGATGTGTGTGAACACTCTAGGAGTGTCGGGGCACTTTTTTTCCTCTTTAGGAGGTTCCCCCCCCCCCCCCTTGTATATATGCCTATAGCCCTAACAAGTTACTTATATTCTAGTGGTAATACATTCAGTATTGTGTGTTGTGCTCCAGGCTTCTCCTTCTTCCTTGTGTTGTTCGCATCCTTCCATAGATGTCTAACTCCAACAATTGGTATCAGGGAAGGTTGCCGCTTCATCTAGGGCATTGTCGACACTCCTCTAGTCAGTCTCAGAATCACACAAAATTTGGTGTGCATACTCAACGTGATTAGGAGATCAAAATTGCTTCGCTTCGTGGTGTCGAAATCACGATCTGAGCTCATTTCAGCCTCTAGACGCACTATCACAATGCTTGTGTAGGCTATTTTGTCATTTTGTGCCAAAGATGTATACAGGTTTTGATACACCAATATAAGCATCTTGAAGTCTGCTATAGGTTTAGCAAAACTCGATAGGGTAGTTCTGTTCAACTTTTTGAGATACAGTTAATTTTCTACATCAGGGTATTTTAGTCAGTGGCCATGGCTAAAAGTAGTGATGTATTTCGTATGTTGACTGTTGAGGATAAGTTGGATGATACGAATTACCCATTATGGGCTTATATGATGCCTCATGTATTGGTCGCAAAAGGCCTCTAGAATATTGTGCACAGTGTTGAAAAATGTCCTATTACACCTGCAAATACAGATACTGAAGCTGATGTTAATGGCATCAAAGATGGTGATATTCTATAGATTCTTGTTCGTGCTACGGTTTCTACTGCACCTACTATAGAGAAAATTCATTGTGATGGTAGAGATGCTCAGGCACATGCATTGATAGCGTTGTCTATTAAACATGTCATTATTCCTCACATTCACTCTTGTAGAACATTCACGAATGCTTGGGATACACTTACCACATTGTACCAGGCTAGGAATGAGGCTTGTGTTGCTTACCTCCGAAAACAGTTGGAGAGTGAGCACAGGAATGAAGGTGATTCTATGGATAGTTTTCTAACAAAGATTAAGGATTTGAAGAATAGTTGATATCTGTTGATGAAGTCCTTCTTGACAATTCACTTGTGCAAACTGTTTTGAATGGTCTTCCTGACCCATATCAGAGTTTTTCTTCTACTCTTCATTTGATGATGATAGGCAATCCAAATGCCTTAACGTTTGAAGATTTAGTTTCTATTTTGTTGTAGGAAGATCAGTCTAGGTAGAACAATTCTATTATGAGTGTTGGAGATCAAGCTTTCCTGGCTAGTTAGAAGAGCAAAGGTAAATGGAGCTCATCTACTAGTAAGCAAAAATTTGCAAATTCCCCATATTCAAAGAAGGAAGACAAAGATGAGAAGAAATCAGAATAGCTGAAATTGTTTTGCAAATATTGTAAAGGAATTGATCATGTCCTTAAGAGCTATCCAAAGTTGGCTGCTAAAGAGGCAAAGTCGAAATGGTTGTTGTAGAGGCCTCTACACCGAAAACAGAGTCTGCTAGAGTCTTGTGTAGAATGAAGAATGGGAATTTACTACTGCTTGTAGTTTGGAACCATCTTCTCCTGAGTAGTGTATGTTTGTAGTAGACTGAGATGTTTGATATTTTGATAGTGGGGCAACCAAACATATTACCTTGCAGGCAGTTTCTTCACTTGACTTGAGCATGCCCCTACAAGGAATACTATCACATGCACCAACAACTCCTCTTATCCTATCACGGGAGTTGGTAAGATCATTTTGTCTACTATTGATGGTAGTTCTTTTACATTGTCAAATGCTTTATTTGTGCCAGGGATCAAGAAGAATCTTTTATCAGTTTCAGTTTTAGCCAAGATTGGATTGGTTGTGAAATTTGTTGATGAAAAATGTACATTTCATGGTTATCAAATGGCGACGTGATTATTGCTTCTAGCATTTTATGTCATGGGCTATATAAGCTCATAGACTATGAAAGATATGTGAATGATTCAAAATATGCAGTACATGATTCTCAAGCTATGTCAAATGCAAAGCTTTGGCATGCACGCTTTGGTCATCTAAATTTTGCTAGTTTGCTATGCATGTAGAAATCTGAAATGGTGTCCTCTTTGCCCAAACTTGAGGCACTTGGAAAACATGTCTGTGAAGGCTGTATTTTAGGCAAAATGCAGCATTCCTCCTTTCCAAAATCTCGTTCAATTTGAGCTACTCAGAAATTGCAGCTTGTTCACAGCAATGTCTATGGTCCTATGTAGACACCCTCTTTTGGAAATTATCTTCTTTACTTCATGACTTTCATTGATGATTTTTCTAGGAATGCATGGGTATATCCATTGAAAGCAAAGTTTGAAGTGTTTATGTGCTTCAAACAATTTTTGGTTTTGGTAGAAAATATGTTAGCATGTAAAATGGCACGCTCCATTCTGATTGAGGGGGTGGATATATGTCTTCTGATTTTAATGCATTTCTAGTTGAACGTGGGATAAAACATCAGTATATAGTGTTGTATACACCTCAACAGAATGGAGTTGCTCAATGGAAGAATAGGTCACTCATGGAGATGGCAAGATGTGTGGTCAAGAGTCAGGCCTTACCACATAGTTTTTGGCTCAAGGCTATCATGTGTGCAGCATATGTACTTAACACATGTCCCGCTAAAGCACTGTAGTCTATCACTCCATATGAAGTTTGGCATGGTTGCAATCCATCTGTTGGTCATCTGCATGTTTTTGGTTGTTTGGCATATGCATTAGTGCCTTAACAACATCATAGGAAATTGGATGATAAAGCAGTAAAATGTATTTTTGTTGGATGATAAAGTAGTTTTAGGTTGCCAAATGCAGTAAAGCCCATCCACTGCATTTGGCAACCTAAAACTTGTAATAAACCCCCGGACCCCAGTTGTAAATCCATGCCCACCTACTAACTACGTCACTCTCACACTACATCATTCCACTTAGTTCTTAGGTCCAACCAATTCCTAACTACACACACAAGCACCGAGCACTTATTAACCTACTAATCTCTCCCAAACCTCATGATAATGTTGTAATGGGGACAAAAATGGTTCTAACTTGTCCTTTACAATGTTAACACATGTTTCTATATTCTCACAGAATCAGGAGGCAAGAAGTAACATGGCAGAAGCGACAGGTCCGAGCTCACAAGTAGGAATACTTACTGCAAGAATCGATGTGGATAGTCTACCTGTGGATGTGCCACCAACTGGACGACCTGTGGAGCTGCAACACCTTCAGCAGATCCCGGTACCGGATCCACCCACAGGGATCACAGAAAGAGTCCATGCCAATTCTCATTGGTTCAATGGCATGCCAGGTCCATTAGGAGAGGCCAAGTATATATGGGAGTCTAAGTGCGAGTATGATAGATCATGGGTTTGATTCCAATTTTTCTCCAAGGAGTTTGAGACTCTACACAACACTGAGGATCTCCAGACCATATGGCAACGTGTAGGGCTAGCAGAATACTTTGAAGCACCACTACCTAAACCGGATCTCCTCCGATGCTATTATTTGGTCTCCACATTACAAGCTAATGAACAAAAGGACAAACCAGGATCATTTGTTCTTCCTTCCTTGTTGGGCAACAACGAGTTAAAGAGGTTTGAACTTACTGTGGAGTTGGTGAGCGCTGCTTTGAATATGCACGGCACACATGTACCTTCTGAGAAGGATGCTCTCGTTCCTACTAACATGAAGGATAGGAAACTATTGAAGCTTAAGGACATGGCAGCACTCACACCAAACGTGTCCATCCCTCTCCATATGTGCATGCAACATTTTGCTTTCCCCGGCCAAGACCGCTTCACACAACCACACAAAAGAATCTGGTTCGCTCTCTACTTAGCGGAGGCAGGTGCGTTAACAATTAAGCTGCCGGTATGGATTATAGATCAATTGTATGAAGCAAATAAAAGGTCTTCTAGGAAATTAGTGGTGAACGATTGCTGTGCAATCACACGCATTATTTACTGGTGCCTAGCATACGATGTTCCCATTGAATGTGCCTTAACTTGGGCACAATTACAAATGTTTAAGAAGCTCAAGATGTCCACACATCAATCCAAGCGCATGAGGGGTGCAATCCCTTGTGTCCAGACAAGGGAAGTTCTGACTACTCCTGAAGTATCGCCACGAAGGGAGACCACTGTACCTCCCTTTACCATTAGGATACCCAGGTCTAGATCTGAAACTACGACACAAGCTACCCCTTCAGCTCCTCCTGCTCCATCTGAATTTGAATTTGCTACAATTGGAGATGCTGAAGGAATGGATCCTCAGGACTTCGAAGCATTCTTACAAAGTACACAACTCTCTGACGTAGAGTATTATTCAGATGAAGAAGAACAAGGCACATCTTCACAAAGAAGAAGAAAATCTACAGACGACCGCCATGTACATTGGAGTGACGCCCAGCAAAGTCAACAACAAGGACACCTAGAAGAAGAAGGAGCATATGAAGAGGAGACCACTGAAGCCCCATCCTATACAGCAGAACTCCGAAGGTTGTATCAAATTACGGAACGAGTGCGATCGCAACAACTGCTCACCGAACAGAGCAGTAGAGTACTCATGACTCAGCTCTTGGAAGAAGCAAAAGTTGACTCAGAATATAGTGAAGGTCTCTTATTGATGGCTGAAACATATGGGGTAGTAGAAGCAGTGCGGACCGCCATTAGGAGGTCTCCAGTTCAATATGATCCACGAAGATTCCAGACACGACCACGCTCAGGTAAGAATATCCAGATCCCCATTACAATGGCAAAAGGGCCAATTATTACATCCGAACCCATCAGGACAACCTCCCAAGCAACAGAAAGTGCTAGCCAAGAGCACCCAGTCACCCATGAGGAATCCATCGAGCCACTACCACCCACACCCCCATCATCGCCTCCTAGAGCAGAAACCGTGGAAATCACCTCGACCACTCAACCCACCGAACCAACCTTCATCTTCCGTACTCCCATCTCTAGTTCAACCCTATTCTCCACCTCTGATAACCCAATCTATGAAGCAACCCCCATCACTACACAATCCACCGAATCGCTCATAGAGCCTGCCCTAGGACAACCATCCCCCATGCCCTTAGCCATAGGTCATCCTGACCCTAGATCCATATTCGTGGGTTTCCCTGCTACCACGCAACCCTTCATGCCCTCCTCAACTCTACAACCTCAACCCCCGACCTCCATCTCTCCACTTCTCCAATCCCTCCATAACTTTCTTACTAGAACTTTTCAACCCAAGTCTCAACCATTCCCTTTATTTTCAGCTCCCCACCCCACTTCTCATCTATTCACCACTTTCACACACACACCACCTACCATTCCAATGTATATGGTAGACTCCACACTCGCACCCACTCCTGAAAGTATGGACATTTCACCACCCACGGCACCTCCCCCTCCCCCCACGCTTCCACCTCCTCCCATTCCCCCTCCACCAATTTCACCCACACACTCGTCTTCAATAGACACATCATTCACTCTTCCCCTTCCCCAATTCCCTTCCCATGCATCTTCCATTGTAAACACCACCCCCTCATCTATAGGAAATGCATTGGACACCATGCTAGCTTGTATATCAAACTTAAGGACAGATTACAATCAGCTCCAGCAACAGAATGAACGCGTGCAAGAGCACTCGGAGACACTACAACACAGACTTGCTGCACTAGTGGAGGAAAATGCTCGCCTCCACACACAATTCCAAACTCTCCAAGAGGCTCATAGCATATTGGAGGTACAGTTACAGAACACAGATCAGGAAGCAATACAAGTGGTAGAAGGTCATCTACGGACACAGCTGGAACGCAATTCAAAGCTTCAGCGAAATATGGCCCTACTCAAGCGACATCTTGCTGCCGCTCATGAAGAGAATCGACGCCTGCAATTACAAAATCAGGAGAACCTAGAAGCAGCTATTGAAAGCACACATGGGGCACCCATCATCCCATCAAAGTTTCAAGCAGTGACCCCCGACAATATCAAGATCATATTGGAAGACTATGCCATGCTGCTTGAAGCACATGACCTGCTATCAGAGGAACTGGGTCAACTGAAGCAGAAACACCAAAAAGAAACAACAGCAGCCTCTCAAACCACCTCCTCCGCGGCTTCACTTCTCACAGACTCAGAGGCCTTAAAAGATCTCCAGAAACAGGTCACCAAATTGCAAGCACGTCTACTACAATATGAGAGACCACCTTTCCCTCCAGAGGCTCCCATCGACGAAGAAGTAGTACAAATTCTTGTGAAACAGACATTTGAAGAAGAATACAACCCACAACCCTTCCCAGGAGGCCAACAAACGGAAGAAGCTCAGGACACATTCGAGGCACCACGAACTCCATGGCTACGTCAAGTGGAGGAAATCGGGAGTTCTCACGAAGAGCGCACAGTAGTGCAAAATCAGGCCATGAGGGTCATAGAGGAAACTGTGCTACAATCTGCTTACTTCAAGAACTTGTCATCGAGACACCTTATCCTCTCATCTAAACTCCAATACAGGCCTTATTATATTATCCTGGCTGATTATAATGCAGAAATACAGAGAGTCACGGGTCAGATTCCTACCTTTGCTACCCAATTTCAACCCGAAGACCTTCCTCCAGAGGCGCAAAAAGGCAAAATTCGTCAACCCACCTGGCGGCAGAAACTTCTAGAGACATATCCAGAAATGCTACGCACATGGAACAACGCGCCTTTACATCTCCTATACAATCCATGCTACGGTCCAGTTCCACGCCGCAGGTATTGGAAGGCATTCAATATCAAAGTGCAGAACAACGCACAATGCAAGGAATGGCTAAACTACCCGTACATTGCGCCACCACAGGGACCACCGTCGGTAGCATACATGATGGGAACAATTCGCCATTGGATGCCGCGATTGAAGCCCATGCCAGATGTAGCAGCTCAAATGATGCTTAAGATTTTAGATATGATGCAGGTAGTCCTGAAAACCTTTAGAAATGCAGCCGCACCACAGGTACGTCTATCGAGGTTTACCAATGGAAATTATGAGTTGGTGTATGACATGAGCACCACCCCCAGTATTCGTGTGGCTTACGCCTGGCATGCACGCATCAAATACCTCCCTGCATGTTACAAACAGACCTTCGAAGAAATGTTCAGACCAGGTTTCTGGGAGTATCACTCGGAGATCTTCGCACCGAAGCCAACACACCTGCTCCATCTCTTTGCTTGTGAACAAGCAATGTACTCTAAGTACTACACCACACCACAACCAGAGGTCCCTGGCGCAATAAATTAGGATGCATTGGAAGCTGATCTAGCAAGAGGCTTAAGGATAGGAGAACACGAACTTGCCACCAATGTCATCCAATACTATATCGACCACCCGATAGAACAGAGGTCTGTCAGGGGCGACAGACGCTAGGAAGGGGGGTGTGTTGGCATACAAGTCAGATGAAGAGCATACTAGCGCAACGAAGGAGTCATGCACAATACGGCAACAAGGCCCAATCATTTTTTTCCATGGACCATTTACAACTCAAGTGATTTTAATCACTACACAAACATTGTAAATTCCGTTTTTGGTAGAATAGACTCCATTTTGTGCAAGCCGAGGAGTCCTCAAGCTTGAGGAGTATTAGAACTAGCTACATATCAATTTTCATAATTTTTAGACTCTGTTTGAACCCTCAAATAGGCTCTAGAACCTAATTTTTAACTAGGCCGGACACTAGGTCTGGACAAGACCAAAGCTAGTTAGAAAACTATAAAAAGAGCTAGAGAGCTCATTTTTGAGGTTAGATTGTTTGTGAATTGAGCTTATGTAAGAGACTTTTTGACTAATGCAAAGAATTCCATTGTTCCTCTCCTTGTTCTTGCCTTGTGTGTGCGTGTGTGTGTATGTGTGTGCATGCTTGTGTGCTTCTCACTCACACACTTGTGCCTTCACTTGCTCATAGTCTTCATACTAGTCCTCACGTCTCCACGGATTGACAATTATGAGGTGAATCTTCTCACGTTGGTACTCACCATTGTGCTAGAGTGACACCAAATTTGGCGCCGTTGGCGGGGAGAGAGCTTCGAGGACGAGCGTGTGATGGTAAGACGTCGAGTTGAGACATTGGAGTTATAGGTAATATCCTTCCTTCTCGTTATTTTTCTTCATTTTTTCCTTACTTTCGCATCACCATCATCACCATCATCATCCCCACCATCTCCCACCTCCATCTCCATCTCCACAAAAAATTTCAGTTTTTTGGTCATATTACACTCCCCACCTCATTTCCCTCATTTCATTGTGAGAGAGAGCGAGAGAGAGCTTGCATGCTATCTGTTTTTGGTGTGTTTTTGAGCTTCTGTTGCAGGAACTAGCTGTACCACCTTCTCCAGCAGTGTGCGCAGGTACGACAGACTCTGCACAGGTCCCGGGATGACGACCTCTGTCTATCGCGACAGACAGAAAAACTTAATATTTTGTGAATGCTTGTTTGGCACGGTAACCTACACCATTAGAGCACTCCAAATCACTAGAAGTTTCTCAAAAATTTGCGTTTTTTCAGTCTATCGCGACAGACACCGTCTATCGCGACAGACACCGTCTATCGCGACAGACACCGTCTATCGCGACAGACACCGTCTATCGCGACAGACACCATCTATCGCGACAGACCAAATCACGACAGACGATAGACACCGTCTATCGCGATAGACTGAGACCCACGATAGACCCCGTCTATCGCGATAGACACCTGTCTATCGCGATAGACACCTGTCTATCGTGACAGACCAAAATTCCACGACAGATGCAGTCTATCGCGACAGACACCGTCTATCGCGATAGACCAAATCACGACAGACGACAGACACCGTCTATCGCGACAGACCACTCTATTGCGACAGACACCGTCTATCGCGACAGACCACTCTATCGCGACAGACACCGTCTATCGCGACAGACACCATCTATCGCGACAGACAGCCCCCCACGATAGTTTGTGTCTATCGCGACAGACCACTCTATCGCGACAGACACCGTCTATCGCGACAGACATCGTCTATCGCGACAGACACCATCTATCGCGACAGACACCATCTATCGCGACAGACACCGTCTATCATGACAGAGCACTCTATCGCGACAGACACCGTCTATCGCGACAGACCACTCTATCGCGACAAACACCGTCTATCGCGACAGACACCGTCTATCGCGACAGACACCGTCTATCGCGACAGACAGCCCCCCACGATAGTTTGTGTCTATCGCGATAGACAGACATTTTTGGCAAAAATTAAGGGGTAAATTTTTTGGAAATTTAGGCTAAATTTTGGGCATATTTGCACTCTCAAATACTCACACACTTGCAAAGGCCTTAGAAAAATGCATTAAAACTCCTGAAAGGTTCTGTTTGTCTGTTTAACCCCCTAAACCCTGAACGGTTATAACTTTTTCATACGAAATCCATTTTTTGAGCTCTAGGGCTTGTCGGAAAGCTCGTGGCATATACTACACGCCCTCAACTGTTTTTTATAAGAATAATGCGTTGATTTTCAGATAGGATATTTGGAAGTTGACACACTGAGGGGTAGGAACACCAAGGGAGCTCTAGAGGAAATTTTTAGCAATACAAAAGGGGGAACAAGGATCATTAAAAAAGTGTGTGAAATAAATTGTCTGTCAATTGAAGGATCAACTTGAAGCTAAACTTGGGATTCTTACAGGATCATCGAGAGCTCTTGGAGAAAGCAAAGTAAGTGCCAAGGAGAACAAGCTTGGGAACGTGCTTCCTGGGTAGACCAGCATCGCCAGGAGGAGCGACTTGAGGTTGGAACATCACTTAACCCCCTCAGTCTATTCTTAGCATAGGCTAAGTGCGAGTAGTTATTCTGATTGACTAGGGGTACGATAGGAACACTCAAGTTTGAAGAGCCCTTAATTTCTCAAGTGCAAGGGTAGGCAAAATTGTAGTCAAGGGATTACTTAAAGGAAAAGAACTTAAACTAAGCGGACGCAGAACATCAAGTACGACCCACGAAAGTGCTCCTGATGACGCTTAACTAAAAACAAGAAAACACATCCAAAGGAACTAAAAAGGAACAAGTGACTGGTACCAAAGAATCAGCAACGTACAAAGGGCATATGAACCTTAGGTCAGGTAGACACCTAGGGAGAGACAGACAAAGTCTTAGATCTTCAGAGGCTAGTGTCAATCATACTGCGAGGTCTTGGGCCCAGCAGTTGAGCCATCATTCGTATTACCCTAGTTCTGAGACTAGTGAGTCTGAGATGTCCCATGGTATGGAGAGACCTACAGGAAGTTCTGGGGTGCCATATTTACATAGGGTGGAAGGTCCTTACAAGATGCAACTCGAGTACCTTAGGACCAACCGATTAGGTGCTAGCATCTATGAGGACGGCCTAGGAAGAGCGGTGGTCCAGATTAAAAACCCTGATCAATCCATTGGACTAGAGCGCCCAGCTGTCAAGTTTGAAAATGGAGCATACTTGGACAAGGAAGGGACAATATATGTAGTCACTAGTCATCCCGATAGGACTGATGAATTTGGGAATGTGGTCTCGGAAACGGACTTAGGTGACCTAGAGCAAGGAAACATGGGCGAAGAACCTAGAACCCCCCGAGGCAAATCTGTTCTCACGAGGATTATCACACCAGAGTGGATTCCCCAAGATAATAAGAGCATAGATCTCCTCTTGAACCGAGAGACGGATGAAGCCTTTTGGAGATATAGACCTAGTCAACCGAGTGAGGTAGGAACAATCATGATATATGAGTTCAAAGATCCTGATATTCCAGGAAGAGTGACCTACTTAGATCACTCTTCAGAGAGGATCTTTGGGGTTACAGAAAATGATAGGCATGCTTACACTTGGAAAGGAGAATTTATCTTCCCCCAACCAAGACCGAATGTGTCCTTTGGTCGCCAAGGAGTTGGAACATCTCAAGCTCAGGGGACTCAAAGAGAAAGGAGTCGAGAGAGACCTGAGGTAAGCTTTGCCAACTCTTGGGGAAGAGAAAGAACGAGAATGGACACGAATAGAGGGGAACCTGAGGGACATAGAGCCCCAGGGAACCGAAGAAATGCCGATGATTTCCCTTTGCCAAGACCAAGAGAGCACACAAGGACCTTGAGACCGGCCCAGCTAGTTAAGTCCATGAAAAACTACTTTGATGGCACTGGAGACCCCTACAATCATGTAGCCGAGTTTAAGCAAGTCTTGAGAGCTGAACAAGTTGAAGACCTGTTCACGCAGTACAATGCCTTTGGTTTAACCCTTAGGAACACCGCCCTGACATGGTTTCAGCCACTAAACGAGAGGCAGTTTAGAAGCATAGATCAACTTTTAGAGGCATTCATTATCGAATTCTCTAAAAGTGGCATAAGGCATAATACTTCCTCATTGATATACAGCTTCAAGCAGACCCCGCAAGAGACTGTGAGACTTGCAGCAAGAAGATTTAGGCAATATCTTGAGCGATGTCCTGGTCCTGAGTTACCCACGGTCGCTAAGCAAGTGGCTTTATTCTTGGATGGATTGCTAAGTACCAAATTGAGATCATATGTGTACTTGAAGGACCCCCGGACTATAGAAGAATGTGTACGCATGTGCATCGATATTGAGGATAACCTAGGGGAGGAGTTAGAGCTATCCAAAATCTACAAAGATTCAGATAGTACCTCTAGCCTCTCTTCCTCACAGTCCACATCAATTGAGGAACTTGCGGAAAAAGTAGCTCAAAAACTAGGCGTCTCTAGTAAACAAATTCCTAGATTTGCCCCAGTAAAGAGGTGCTATACTTGCGGTGGTGACCATATGGCAAACGCATGTCCCATCACGGCTCAACCCCAAGTGAATCCTAGCAGCCAATATTGCACCATAGAGCGAAGGTACACAAATCACTCAGCACAGGACTGCCCATACAATAAGCAAGCGGTTAGGCAAACCTACCCTCAGCCATACCCTCAACAAGGCAGATACCAGAGTCAATATTCACCACAACAGTATATTAGGCCTCAGCAAAATTACCAACCGCAATATCAGGCCCAACTGAGACCCCAGCCAGTGCTAGCACAGCAACCACCTGCTCCTACTAATGTGATTCCGGTCAAGTATGCTGCTGCAGAAGAAAACCTGAATAGAGCGATAGTCCCAGTAACACCATTAATCTCAGAAAGTGATCCCAGTGACCATAGCTTTGATTCTACACATGTTGATAGTCCCCAGGCTTACTACATGCAGTCTCCTGAACATGGTGAGTCTTACTACAGTGAGGAACCGAGTGAACCTATTTGGGAGCCTGAATATGCTAATGTCATGTACACAAACCCCAACTCTAGACCTCAACCTAGGCAGATACGACCCCCTTTTCCTAGAGGACCTTGCTTCAGATGCCAGGGTGATCACCTCATACGTGATTGCCCCATGCCTGCACCTACACAACCCCAATCAGTGACGATCCAAGGCTTTTGCCAGGAGTGCGGAAAGGAACATCTCTTACGAGATTGTCCCAAGAATCCCAGCAATATGCCAAAAATCACTCTGATTAATGTTATTGGGTTAGTGGTCAATTCCACAGGAAGTGTCACTTCCACTGCACCAGTGCAGGTAATCACTAGAGCTCAAGCATTGCAGCAAAACCAAGGGGTGAGCCAGGAAAAGAGCCCAGACACTAGCGATACTGAGAGCCAAAATAAGAAGAGAACAAGAGCTTGGAGAGATAGCTGTGAACGTATGAAAAGGCAATGGGCAAAGAAGATGAGTGAACTTGAGGAAAGTCTACGAGAAACCAAGGCCAAAATCATAGAGATCAAATCTCAACCGCACTCTCACACATTCCCACCGCTACCATCCCCATCACCCTCCATCCCTCCACCCTCTAATACACCCCACGTAACCCACCCACCACCCCGAGCAGGATCAATATTAGCTGATCCCACTCCTGAAGACATAGACATGATGCTTAAAGCATATCAGGCCAGAATCCAAGAAGAGCCAAATGTAACGGATCATGACAAGTGCTACCCTAGAGCTGACCTAGAGATAGAAAGAACCAAGCTTTGCGCGAAAATGGTCGCATTGGCTCAGACTATGTTTGAAGCTAGTCGCCTTTTCAATTACTCGGGCTCAGCCAAGACGCAATTACACTTGGATGGACTTCTAGAGAAGTTAGAGGGCATAATTGCAAGATTTGCCAAGGAAGAAAAAAATCAAGAAAGAGATAAAGCAAGCAAAAACATGACCCATCCCCCACCGAAAGCTTATGTGCCCAATTCCACTGAACCAGACAACCCCCCTGTCACTCTAGCACAATGGTGAGTACCAACGTGAGGAGATACACCTCATAAATGTCAATCCGTGGAGACGTGAGGACCGGTATGAAGACCGCGAGCAAGTGATGGCACAAGTGCGTGAGTGAAAGCACACAAGCATGCACACACATACACACACACGCGCACAAGGTAAGAGCAAAGAGTGGAACAATGGAAAGCTTCGATTACCAAAGAGCTCTCTTACAACACTGAAATCTACAACAAGCCAACCTCAAAAATGAGCTCTCCAGCCCTTTTTATAGTTTTTGAGTGGTTTTGGCCCTGTCCAGACCTAGTGTCCGGCCTAGTTAAAAAATAGGTTCTAGGGCTTATTTGGGGCTCAAACGGAGTCTAAAAATTATGAAAATGGGTAGGATGGTAGATCTAATACTCCTCAAGCTCGAGGACTCCTCGGCTTGAACAAAATGGAGTTACAAAAATGGAAAATGGTATTTACAATGGTTTTTAGTGATAAAAATCACTATTTTTGTAGGGATTTCTTCTGAAAATTTGACAGGTGCTTCTTGGAGCTCCCTACTTGCTCCTTCTTCTTGTGTGACTACTTCCTTGATGTGCTTCCATGCTGTGTCCTTGACCTTGAGCTTCAACACTCCCCCCCCTCTTGAGTTTGTCGTCCCTGACAGACCCTTGTTGTCGTGGTTGTTCCATGTAGTACATTGAGAGGTAGTGTCTGTTACGTGCAACAGGGGCGATCCCTCTTCCCAATGTATCCTGGTCATTTGTCTGGGTCTTCACTTTGCCACTGTTATCTCTTGCAGTTTGTAGTCCCATTGTACGTACTTCTGTCTTATACTCCATCTGGGTGGTGCATTTGTAAGTTTTCCAAAACTGCTAGCTGCTCAAAGGAGGTGGTCAATGTTGATTGGGAGCAACTCTCGGTGGTGGATGGCTTCCTGGCTCTTGTTGTTGTCATCTTGATGTCGTCTGGTTCTTCCAAAGATGGCTTTTCATAGTTGTCATGCCAAGTACTTGTAACCCATAATGAATGGTGGGTAAGTGCATTAGTGCATGGGTTGAACAAAATATGTGCCTTGTGCATGGCCTTGTAATGTGGCCCTACATATGCGTACTTGGAAAATGCATGGCAAGAAGTATGGTGCGAGAGATTGGGTCTTGAGCTAAGTGCTCAAGGGTATGCTGACGAAGAGGTTTCCTAATCTATCATGGTTATAGTGCTGTTGAAACATACACGTCTTACCATGGTGAAGGGTCCGTTGATCTTCATCTCTTCGTGTTGTGGTTCCCTCATGGTGTTTGACCGTCGGCTTATCCTTTTTGTTGAGGGATGTCCTTGCTGGAAGTTCGCTGATGAGCATTTTCCAGCACATAGTCTTCTCTCTTTTCCTTTTTTTTTTTTTTTTTTTTTTTTGGGAACAATGGTGGCCGCAAACAAGAAGAAAGAGGTTAGTCTCAATAACATATTTTGCCTGTGAAACTTGTGTCTCATGTGCCTGGGATTTCTCAATTGTGTCTATGCACGGCCCTGTAAGGTGGCCCTATATTGATGCATACTTTGGAAATGCATGACCTGAATGGTGCAAACGACAAGGTTATGCCAAAGGCACATGGTTGCTGCTGGTCGAGGCTTTTGATGTTACTTGTATACTTGAGGAATTCTTTGATTGGAGGTGTCTATCGGATCTCGAAATGATGTAATCCTCCGGATTGGAACCCATTTTGGAATAGGGTTTGGTACTGTAGAGATCACCTCAGGCCAGTTCTTCTTTGGATGCTGTCCAAACTTTGGTATCCAGTGTAGTTGGCCCCTTGGTTCTGTGGATGTTGCATGTGCTTTTTGCTTCCAAACCCATATCCCGGGTGAGTGCCTACCTTTTTTTGTAGAAGGGTTGAGTTTATCTTCTTTTGGTCTTTGTGCTCTGTTCTTACCCTTTGCTTTCCTTGGCTTCTTTGTTGAGGCCTTTCGCATGGTGGGGAGCATAGGCCTTTGTACGTGTAAGAGCTTCTTGGGTACCCACATCTGTAATCGCCCTTGTTGAGCTGTAGCTAATTTTTTAGGCACCCAAATTTGTACCTTATGGTGGTCGGCCTTCATTGATAGCTTCGATACCCAAATTTGTTGGAGTCTTTGAGCTTGAGCCTGTCGTGGTTGTTTGGTCCTTCTGTTGCCATGGTCGATCTGGTTGGGTGGGAGTCTTTGAGGCAACATCGATGGTTGTACTCCTTTCTTTACCCAGATCTGTGTCATGCCCAACACTTCTTTCTTCTTGAGGGCTCTTTGTCTATTTGATAGACTGGCTGTCTTGCACTGTTTTGCTTGCTTCTGAGGTTGAGCTCCTGTGGATGCTTTGCTCTTTAAAAAACAAGAAGAAGGTTCACCTTGCCTTTGCGACTGTCCTTCCGTGATTGCGTCCGTTTGGATCATAGAGCTTTTGACATCTACAACATCTTGTTCGAGAAGATTAGCCTTAGAGGAACAAAGAGAGTGTGTGGTGTCAGTTTCAGTGGGCATGCGATTCTCCAATTCTAATGTAATGCATTGATTATATACCCACACTTGAAGAAGTTGACTTCTTAGGTTCAAGTTGACAGCATGGTCGTAAATCCAGTCTTGACCCAAGACAAGTGGTTCTGTGAGGTCCTCATCATGACACACTAGCATTTTGACTTTTATTGGAACATCTTGAAGGTAGATGGGAAGTTCCACCTCGCCCAAACAGGGTGTTTCCACGCCTCCTAATCCTATGAGATAGGCTTCTATGGGCTTGATGTCCAATTGTAGGTCTTGGCAGTATGAAAATCGAACTGCACTAGTTGCTGCTCCTGAGTCAACCAATGCTCTCACAGTCCTTACACTCTTTCCTTGTCCTACCTCTATAGTCACAAAGGGTCGTCGATCAATTATTTGAGAAGTAGTTATGCCCGATTTTTGGCACATGTCCATGTGATATTTTGGAGCTTTTGTGTTGACATCTAGGCCTAGCCGCCGTAACTTATTTCTTCTGATGCGCTCTCTAGCCTCTGCTTGTGCTTCTTCTCTAACCCTTGACTCCTCTTCTTTTCGCTTCTTAGCAGAGTTGAGTCTCGTGAGCATTTCCTCTGTAAGAGGTTCTTGATATAACTTGACTCGGCATCCACTAATATAGTTGGGTAGGACATCACCTTCTAAAGTGGCCAATTGAACTGCACCGCTAGTGGAGAGTCTATTAATGATCATGGGTCCATATCCTCGTTTCTCCAATTTGTGGGCATGTTGCTTTAGCGTATAAACCAGCACTAGATCTCCTTCCTTCAATCCTTTATCCTTTACATGGGCATCAAAGTATGCCTTTTGCCTTTTCTTTGCAGCATAAATGCCTGCTGCTGCCCGTAGCCTCGTCTCACCTAAGCGTTCTAGATCAAAGATCCTGGAAGACAACTCATGTCCATTCCACTCATGCTCTTGTGCTACTTTCAAGGCTGGGATTAAGAAGTCCAATGGTAGCACGGCATTCTGTCCAAAGACCATCTGAAATGGGGTAGCATTGAGTACCGTTTTGTAGGCAACTCGGTATGCCCAAACAGCATGATGAAGTTGTTTGTCCCAATCAGAGCGTTTATTATTTACAAGTTTTGTCTCTCGGCCTGTCCGTTAGCTTGTGGGTGATAAGGGGAAGACTTCTTGTGTATCACCATGAATTCTTGAAGGAGATGTTCAATGACCTCATTCAAGAAGTGCGTACCTCTATCACTAACCAACTCTATTGGTAACCCATATCTAGTGAACACGTTTTCGAATAAGAACTTAGCCGTCGTTTGAGCATCATTCTTTGTCGTGGCTTTTACTTCCACCCACTTTGTAAGGTAATCTGTGGCTACAATGATGTATTCCGCATGGGAGTTTCTAGCTGGGGGGTTAATAGGACCAACAAAGTCTATGCCCCACTTCGAGAATGCGCGTCCTCCCATCATGGGCCTCAAGGGCATTTCATCTTTTCTTATCGGATATTGGACACGTTGGCATGTGTCACATTTCTTCACATAAGTATGTGCATCCATATGAAGAGTGGGCCACCAAAGTCCTGAGAATAGAATGGTCTTAATTACTCTGTCAGGCCCAAAGTGTCCACCTGCAGCACCGCTGTGTGCAGTTTCTAAGACTTTCAAATAGTCTGATTCATGAACGCACAGTCTTAGGTAACCATCCTTGCCTCTTCGATATTGGTTGTCTCCTACTAAGGCATAGTCTTGAGCCTCTTGCTCCATACTCCGTTTTCTTGCAAGACTAGCCTGATTGGGTAATGTTCCCGATCTCATGAATGCAACCAATGGAGCACTCCAATCTGGGATTAATGACACATGATAAAGAGTGGCATGCTCCACTGGGGGTCTCTTCTGGCACACTGGACAATTTTGGATCCACTCCTGTATTTCTTTGTCCATGCTAGGCCAATACACTCCTAAACGTTTTAGATTCTGCAATGTTCGTTGTTTAGAGTAGTGATTTCCTAGCAGTCCCTCATGGGCTTGTTGCATCCAACTAGTATGTTCGTCGTCCTCAACACAACAAGCTAATACGCCCTCGGTATCTTGCTTGTACATACTTCCGGCCAATATTTGATACTTTTGTGATTTTACAATTTCTTCTTTGCTTGTTTTCACATTTTTATTTGCAGGTCCGAAGGTTAGGACTGGCACCAACTTATTTGCCCATTTAGGAACAACTTCTAAATTGAACAGATAAGCATCGGGCAATTCATCAGACACTCCTTGCGGTGGCTCTCCTGAAGTGATACGAGAAAGATGGTCTGCCCTAAGATGGGTTCTACCTTTCCTGACAACAACTTCAAAGTCGTATTCCATTAGTAAGAGGAACCATCTTACTAAGCGGCCTGTATTGCAAGGTTTATTGACCAAATATAGTAAAGCTTGATGATCAATGAAAAACTTGAACTTATTGGCCAATAGATAGTGTCTAAACTTTTTCACAGCGTATACCATACCTAAGCCTTCTCTCTCCGTTGTGGTATAATTTCGTTCAGCTGCATTTAATTGCCTACTAGCATATGCTATCGGCAAATCTAGGTTTCCTTCACCTGTGGGTTGTGCTAGCACACATCCTATTGCATGATTGGAGGCATCTACATGGACATGAAAGGGTTTACTCCAATCCGGGGTAGTCAATATTGGTGCTGTGCACAAACGTCTTTTCAGCTCGTTGAAGGAATTCTCGCATTCCTCGTTCCACTCAAAATTTGTTAACAACCCATAAAGAGGTTTAGCTATGATGGCATACATGTGGATAAACCTACGGTAATATCCACAATGGCCCATAAAGGCCTGTACCTCTTTAACATTTCTTGGTCTTGGCAACTCTGCTATCGCTCTTACCTTGTCTTCATCTGTTGAAATTCCATTCTTAGAAACAATGTGACCTAAGATTTTACCTTGTCGTACCATGAACACACACTTCTCTGGGTTCAGACAAACTCGATAATCTCTACACTTGTTGAAGATTTGTCTGAGCTCAGGGATGTGGTAACTTCTCTGTTGGGAATGCGCACATAAATCATCCACATATACTTCTAAGCTCTTCCGCAAGAACTCCTTGAAGACATGACACATGAGCCTTTGGAATGTTGCAGGTGCGTTGGTGAGCCCAAATGGCATCACACGAAATGCAAAAATTCCCCATTCTGTGGCAAAGGCCGTTTTGTGTTGATCTTCGGGGGCAATGGCTACTTGGTTGTAACCTGAAAATCCATCAAGGAAGCTATAAACTTCCTTGCCTGCAACACGCTCCAATAGATGTTCGGTGATTGGAAGTGGATAACTATCTCTGATCGTTGCGGCATTAACTTTTTTAAGGTTAATGCACACGCGCAATTTCCCATTCTTCTTGGGTACTACTACAATGGGGGACACCCATTCAGTGTGCTCAATCTCATAGATGAATCCAGCTTCAATCAGCCTGTCAATTTCCTCCTTTATTTTGGCTGCATAATTGTCATTATATGTGTAGGGCTTTTGTTTGGTGGGCTTGGCATCAGCGGTCATCGGAATCGTATGAGAGCAAATCTTTGGATCTACTCCTTTCAAGTCTCTATAGTGCCATGCGAATACATCCCTATATTCCCTTAATAGAGCTACAAGCTCCGCTTCTTCTTTTGCACTTAGGTCATCTCCTATGTATGTACATCGTTCTTCGTTCCCTTCAATGGTCACTACAATTTTTTTGGTCTTTTCCTTATTGTCATATGCTTCTCCTATGATGGCCTCTCTCTTAGGCATTTGTACCAAAATTTTTTGGTCTTCCACTTCATATTTCTTGAAATTTTCTGGTACTTCAAACAACGATTCTTCCTCTTCTTGTTTCACTGCCTTTCTTTTCTTTTTCTTTTTACTACCTTCACTTCCTTCCTTTGAATTTATCGTTTTAATACTCGTGAGGGGTTCTTCTTCTTTTTGGGTTAACACTCCTATGTCTTCTAAATAGTGTTCCTCTGAGTCAAAGTAAGTATCCATCACAATGGATTCTAGATCATCATCATTCTCTTCTTCTTCTATGAACTCATTAGGGTCACACTCTTCCAACAGGGGCTGACACATGAACACTGAAATATCATAACCCTCCTCATCACAATGAGGTGTCCATTGTTCTTCATTGACTACAATGTCCATGGTAGCTAAGATTTCTGCCCAACCATGAGGCTCAAATTCCTCGTCTGGAAATATCATCGGTGTATAGGCTGGGTCTTTTATTGGTCTATCTCGTAGGGGAGTTCCTTCTTCTCTCGCTTTTAGGCGCTTTTCCTCTTCCTCTGCGACCTTGCACATCCACAAGTGAGTATCTTCATGCAGCCATGATGGATCAGGTGAACTTCCAGAATGCATAGAGATTGAATCTTCTTTTGCTTTGTGGATAGGATTCCTCTGTTGGGGTGGTACATCTCTGAAGGTGTAATCCTTCAGATTGACCTTGGTGGTGACCCCTAAGTGCTGTAAGTACAAGGAGTTGGTTCCCCAATCCTGTACTATTTGCAATTGTCGCAGGAAGGGTCTTCCTAGGATCATCTCGTAGACATTATTTTTCTCAAAGTCACATATAGCAAATGTATGTTCAAACTCTACACCACAAGTGGTTAGAGTTATCCCTTCAAGCAATCCTAGAGGTCTTTCAAAATGACCATCTGCCATTTGAAGTTTCATTCTCGTTGGTCTTAAGGTGGGTTCGCCCCATCGCTTCCACAAGGAGGTGGTCGCAATAGCCACACCAGCACCCGAATCTACGATTGCTTTGGTTGTGTAACCATGATAGGTGATCGGAAGATAAGTGTTACCTTCTTCACCTTCGCTCATGTCTCCTATCTTGTCGAGAGGTATCTCTGGAACTTTTTGCTTAGAGCCTACTTTTGGCATATTGGATTCAAGTTCTGGAACTTGATCCTTCACATGATTCCAGAGCTCAGGTTTTGCTTTGAGCAGCTCTTCCACAGTGAGATGACATTGAACCTTAGTGTTCTTCACAACATCAGTGTTTCTTGGAATCACTGAGTCTTCATTTCTTACCAATATTGTGGGAGCTCTGATCTGGAGAGATTCAGATTCCCATGGGCCTGTGTAATGAGGCAACTCTTGTAAAGAATTAGATTCAAAATCTAATCTTTCATCTTCTTGTTGCTCAGCTTGGTCTCCATAGATAGACGGAATGTCTTGGGGAAATTGATCATGTAGATCATCAATCTCAGGAATAGGAGGGGAATAACCCTTCTCCTTGGCCCATTTCTCTTCCTGTATTTCCCGCAAGAACTCTTGAGAGTACTGTTGAATTGAAGGAGGTATTCCAGCATCCGTGGAATTAGGAACATAAGCTCCCATTGGTGGTGAGCTTCCTCTTTCAATAACTGGTTGAGCCTGTGGAGGTAAAGAAACTTGTGGTTTATTTACCAACTGCTCTAATCTTTCTAGTAAACCTTGGAAATGCAAATCCGGTTTGACAGAGTTTGTCTGATTGAACTTTTGACTAGTCTCAAGTATGGCTTGAGCTTGTTCTACCATTTTCATGCACATTTTCATCCGTTCAATCTCTAAGTCTGCTCTAGGGTAACTCTTGTCTAGGTTTGCAGCTGTTGGCCCTTCTTGAAGACGAGCCTGGTAGGCCTTGAACATCATGTCCAAGCCTTCTGGGGTTGGATCTGCAAGAACAGACCCTGATTGCGGTCTATTTACAATGGGCGGTGGGGTGGAATGAGGTGGAATGGATGGAGCTTCGGCATGCGAGGGGCTTTGAGATGCAATGTCTTCTATTTTTGTTTTGGTATCCCTTAGGCTTTCTTCTAGCTCGGATAGCTTTTTGTTCCACTTGCGATTAGCCTTCTCTCTGGTATCCTTCCATGTTCTTGGTTTCCTCTTGCTAGGTTCTCCTGCCTCACTTGACTCCGACTGCTCAGATGGTTTTGCTTGTTGTGTAGCCTGTGCCCTAGTAACTGCCTGTACAGGAGCCACATTATTGCTACTTGAACTTGAATCTGCCACTAAGCCTACCACATTGATGGGTGTAACCTTGGGTACACTAGAGGGATTCCTGGGACACTCTCTAGGAAGATGTTCCTTGCCGCACTCAGGACAAAAGCCTTGTATTGTGATGTTCTGTCCTAGTCCCAGAGCTGGTTGGTGGGGACATTCACGAATGAAATGGTCGCCCTGACATCTAAAGCATGGTCCTCTAGGGGCTTGTGGTCTTTCCTGTCTCAATTGGGGCCTAGGATTTGGATTCGTATACATGACATTGGAGTATTCTGGCTCCCAATTTTGTTCTATAGGTGGTGTCTCATATTGGCACTGAGAAATCTCACTTTGCTCAGGTGACTCTATATAGTAAGCATGTGGACTATCTTCATGGACGTAGTCTGAACCATGAGCGTGAAAATCATTTTCTGGTATCAATGGGGTTAGTGGCACCAATGCTCTATTATGGTTCTCCTCCGCCATCGTATATTTAACTGGGATCACATTGGAGGGAGCTGGCGGTTGGTTTCCTAGGACAGGTTGTGGCCTATATGGTGCTTGATATTGCTGCTGGTATTGCGGTTGATATTGTTGTGGCCTATAATATGGCTGTTGGTACTGATTCTGATGCCTACCTTGCTGGTAAGGTTGCTGATAATTTTGTCTAACAGCCTGTCTGTTATAGGGACAATCTTGGGCCGTATGATTTGTGTATTTTCTCTCAATGGTGCAATACAGAGCATTAGGGTTTCCTTGGGGTTGAGTCGTCAACGGACAAACATTAGCCATGTGGTCTCCTCCACACGTATAACATCGCTTCACTGAGGTGACCCTTGGCATTTGTCTATTTTGGACTCCTAGCTTTTTGGCCACTTGCTCAGCTATCTCATCTATCTCAGTGGAGGTTCTTGAGGTATGACTGGTAGAACTATCAGAGTCCTTATAGAGTTTGGATAGTCCTAACTCCTCACCCAAGTTGTCTTCTATGTCAATGCATATCCGTATACACTCTTCTATGGATCTAGGCTCTTTCAAGTATACGTATGACCTTAGTTTTGTGCTCAATAGGCCATCTAAAAACAGTGCCACCTGTTTGGCTGATGTGGGTAATTCTGGTACAGGGCATCTTTCCAGGTACTGTCTAAACCTTCTTCCTGCAAGTCGCACTGTTTCTTGGGGTGTCTGCTTGAAGCTGTGGATCAAGGATGATGTGTTATGCCTGATGCCACTTTTGGAAAATTCCACAATGAATTCTTCTAGCAGCTGACCTATCTCTCTATAGTTGCGACTGTTTAGAGGTTGAAACCAAGCTAAGGCAGTACCCTTAAGAGTCAAACCAAATGCCTCGAACTGGGTGAATAAGTCTTCAACCTGTTCAGCTCTTAGCACTTGTTTGAACTCCGCCACATGATCGTAAGGATCTCCAAATCCATCAAAGTAATTCTTCATTGTTTTAACCACTTGAGACGGTCTAAGGGTTCTTGAGTGCTCTCGTGGTCTAGGCAATGGGAAATCATGATCATCTCTTTGATGCCTATGAACTCTATGTCTCTCCCTTTCAAGTCTTTCCGTTCCATATCCTGATCTGTCTCTGCCTACAGTGTCTGCAAAGCTTACCTCCGGTCTCTCTCTAGTTCTTTCCCTCTGGGTTTCATGAGCCTTGGATGATCCGGCTCCCTGGAGGCCCTGGGAAACATTAGATCTTGGTGGAGGGAAAATTGCTTCACCTTGCCAAGTGTAAGCATGTCTGTCATGATCTGATACCAAGAATAATTTCTGAGATGTGTGATCTAGATAGACAGCTTTCCCTGGTATCTCTGGATCCTTGAATTCATAGATGGTGACTACTGGGCTGGGTTGATCTGGCCTAAATCTCCAAAAGGCTTCCTCCGTTTCTCTATTCACGAATAGTTCTATGCTTTTGTTATCTTGAGGAATCCATTCTGGAGTGAGCACTCTGGTTAAGACTGACTTACCTCTAGGGATCTTGGGTTCTCCTCCTAGGTCTCCTTGCTCTAGGTCTCCTATCTCATTCTCAGGAATGATATTTCCAAACTCATCTGTCCTATCTGGTAAGTTGGTAACCACATACATGGTTCCTTCCTTATCAATGTAAGCACCCTCTTCAAACTTGACTACTGGGTGTTCAAGTCCAAAGGGTTGGTCAGGATTTTTGAGTTGAACCACTGATCGCCTTAGACCATCCTCATAGATGCGAGCACCTAATTGGTTGGTCCTGATATACTCCAATTGGGTCTTATAGGGACCTTCTGGTGTCTGTAAATAGGCAGTGCCTGAGCTACGTGTGGGTCTTTCCATGCTAAAAGACATTTCCGAGTCACTGGTTTTTGAACTTCGTGTGTAAGGATAACCACTAAGTTGTTGAGCCCAAGACTTGGCTGTATGGTTGACACTAGCCTCAGATGACCTAATGCTTTGTCTATCCTTGCCTAAGTGTCTGCCAGATCTCAGGTTCATAAGCCTTGGCTTCTAGTCCCCAAATTCTCTTATATTGCTCAAAATCCTTTGGAACATCTTGGTTTTCCAATTTTCCTGAGGGTCAACTTCAAAATACCCTATCTAATAATCCTGGTATTAATTTAACCATAACCAGTCGATGTTTTGGTTGTATTCTCCACGAGCTTTCCAACAAAACCAAAATCACAGCAAACGGATTTCGTATGAGAAAGTTATGCCAGTTCAGGGTTTTGTGGGTTAAAACAGGGAAACAGGGTCTCTCAATAAATGCTTCAAAATAGGCGATACACGATATTTGTAGGACACGATACTTGATACTTGAGGAACTCGATACACGATACTTGATCTTTGAACAGAAGATACACGATATTTCAAGGAAAACGATACTTGATACTTCCCCTAACGATACACGATCTCTAGCCCCAAACGATACACGACCAAATGATATCTGGATTGAGTGATCTCTGACCCAACGATACACGACCTTTGGGTCAAAACGATCTCTGGCCGAGGCGATACACGACACTTAAGCCCAACGATACACGATCTCTCACAAAACGATCACTGGAGAAAACGATATCTGAGCAAACGATCGCTGGACAAAACGATCTTTGACAAAACGATCGCTGGCAAACGATCGCTAACTCGAAACGATACTCGATACTTGCTAGGTATCGCGATCGCTGAACCAAACGATACTCGATCGACGATCTTTGCGAAACGATCGCTGATGAAACAATCTTTGGCAAACGATCTCTCAAAAATGATCGCTGGACAAAACGATCGCTGGCCAAGTATCGTGATCGGTATGAAACGATACACGATCAGGGGGAAATATCGCAATACTCAACCACAGGAGATTCACGATACTTGTCAGGTATCGCGATACTCGACCGCGGGAGCAAAACGATACTTGACCCTTTGCCAAGATTTTTGCAAGATTTTTTAAGTTTTGTTTTGATGCCCTTGTTTTCCTAGTCCTTCTCCCCTCTCCTCACTCTTTGTATCACCCCAAATCACTCCTTTTCACCTTTGTCAGTACCAAACGATACTTCGCACAGATCGTTTCTCTTTCACACTTGATTTACTGAGAAATTATAGATTAAATGGGTGTTTGCTCACCTTGAGAGCCTCTCTATCTTCTTTAACACCTTCCCTTACTCTGTGCAACCCCAGTTTGCCCGATTTCTCACTCACGATCTCTGGCGCAGCTTCCACGATACTTGGTGCAGGTTTGTCTTGTCCGGCTGTTCACTCAGATTTTTTGTTGTTTTTAGTACTACTTCTTCAGCGCCTCTGTTCTGCACCCTCTCTAAGCTTCTTGCTCACAACCACAAGTAAAAACAAGGTGAATGTACTCTAAAAAATGGAGAAAAACTGAGAAGATGAAGGTGGGTGGAGATGGTGATGATGGTGAAGATGAAGAAGAAGGAAAATTCAAAAACTGAACTGAAAATGATGATTTTTTTACCTTCCAACGTCGCTACTCTACGTCTTACCGTCACACGCTCGTCCTCCAAGCCCTCTCCCCGGCAACGGCGCCAAATTTGGTGTCACTCTAGCACAATGGTGAGTACCAACGTGAGGAGATACACCTCATAAATGTCAATCCGTGGAGACGTGAGGACCGGTATGAAGACCGCGAGCAAGTGATGGCACAAGTGCGTGAGTGAAAGCACACAAGCATGCACACACATACACACACACGCGCACAAGGTAAGAGCAAAGAGTGGAACAATGGAAAGCTTCGATTACCAAAGAGCTCTCTTACAAGACTGAAATCTACAACAAGCCAACCTCAAAAATGAGCTCTCCAGCCCTTTTTATAGTTTTTGAGTGGTTTTGGCCCTGTCCAGACCTAGTGTCCGGCCTAGTTAAAAAATAGGTTCCAGGGCTTATTTGGGGCTCAAACGGAGTCTAAAAATTATGAAAATGGGTAGGATGGTAGATCTAATACTCCTCAAGCTCGAGGACTCCTTGGCTTGAACAAAATGGAGTTACAAAAATGGAAAATGGTATTTACAATGGTTTTTAGTGATAAAAATCACTATTTTTGTAGGGATTTCTTCTGAAAATTTGACAGGTGCTTCTTGGAGCTCCCTACTTGCTCCTTCTTCTTGTGTGACTACTTCCTTGATGTGCTTCCATGCTGTGTCCTTGACCTTGAGCTTCAACACCCCCCCCCCTAGAAAGAATAGAGAATCTAAAGGAACCCGCCCCTCAACACCATGACAAGGCTAGTGAAAGAGCAGGTCTTCCTACCCAGAAAGCCTATGTGCCTGAAGTTTATGTTCCTAACTCCACTGAACTAGACACCTCTTCTTCTATGAATCAATACACACCAGAATTCTTGCGAGAGATTCAAGAAGAGAAATGGGCTAAGGAGAGTGAAGTTCCTCCTCCCATTGAACTTGTGGATGACACACACGATCAATTCCCACAAGACCTTCCTTCCATTTATGGAGAGCAGGAGAGTGCCCAATCTCAAGAAAGATTAGACTTCGAGTCTAATTCTTTACAAGAACTACCCCATTTCACAGGCCCATGGGAAGCAAAGTCCACCTGTATGAGAGCACCTACCGTCATGGTAAGAAACGAAGATTGAGTCATACCTAGGAACACAGAGGTAGTGAAGAACACCAAAGTGCAGTGCAATCTCACTTTGGAAGAGCTGCTTAAGGTTAGACCAGAAGTGTGGAAACATGTAGCCAATCAAGTGCCCGAGATAGCAAAACCTCGTTCCCAGGTAGGATCCTAGAGAACAGTGCCAGAAATACCCTTAGACAAGATAGGAGACATGAGTGAGGGCGAAGAGGGAAACACATATCTCCCCATCACTCATCAGGGATACACAACCAAGGCCATCTTGGACTCAGGTGCAGGAGTTGCAATTGTTACCACTTCCTTATGGAAACAATGGGGCAAGCCAGCTCTCAGGCCAACGAGAATGAAATTGCAGATGGCTGACGGGCACATAGAAAGACCCTTAGGACTACTCGAGGGGATAACTCTCACTACTTGTGGTGTAGAGTTTGAGCACACATTTGCTATCTGTGACTTTAGCAAAAATCAAGCCTATGAGATGATTTTGGGAAGACCATTTATGCGGCAGTTGCAAGTGGTACAGGATTGGGGAACCAATTCCTTGTATTTGCAGCACTTAGGTGTGACAACCAAAGTCAATCTCAAGGATTACTCTCATAGAGATGTCCCTCCTATCCAATGGAACCCCATCCATAGAGCCAAAGATGATACAGAATCGGTGCATTCCCTAGGATCAGGATCCTCATGGATGCATGAAGACACTCACTTATGGATGTGTAAGGTAGCAGTAGAAGAAGAGAAGAGAGAAAAAGCCAGGGAGATAGGTGCAAAAGAAACCCATAGATCAATCCAAGACCCAGCCTATGCACCTGTAGTTTTTCCAGACGAAGAATTCGAACCTCACGGCTGGGCAAAAATTCTAGCAACCATGGATGTAGCCATCGATGAAGAACAATGGACACCTCACTGTGATGAGGATGGCTATGACATTTCAGTCTTCTCCATAGAGCCGATCATGGGAGAGGCAGTTTTAGAACAGTGTGAACCTAGCCCTAATGCATTTGAGGATGCGAGTGACTCCGATCTAGAGTCAATCATTATGGACCCACCTTTTGCATCAGATGAAGAATACTTCTATGAAGTAGAATTTCAACCCCAGAAGCACGGAGAGCTTACAAAGGATGTAAGGCTAGCCACACATGTAACCCATAAGGAAGAAGGAAAGAAAAGAAAGAAGAGAGAAGTCACACCATAAGAGGAAGAATCTTTGTTTGAGGTCCCGGAAAATTTTAAGAAGTATGAGATAGATGATAGGAGAGTCATGATTAGAATGCCTAAACGAGAGGCACAATCAGGAGAGGCCTATGATAACAAAGAAACCACAAAGAAAATTGTGGTAGCCATGAAAGAGGGAGAAGAGAGATGCACTTACATAGGACATGACCTCACGGAAGAAGAAGAGCAAGAATTGATAGCCTTGCTAAGAGAATACAGAGATGTATTCGCTTGGAGTTACAAGGATTTGAAGGGTGTTGATCCAGACATCTGCTCACACACTATCCCCATGACCTCGGATGCCAAACCTTCTAAGCAAAAGCCATATACATACAATGATAATTACGCTGCCAAGATCAAAGAGGAGATAGATAGACTGGTTGAAGCTGGATTTATCTATGAAATTGAGCACACTGAATGGGTATCCCCCATTGTTGTGGTGCCCAAAAAGAATGGTAAATTACGTGTATGCATTAACTTGAAGAAGGTTAATGCAGCCACAATTCGAGATAACTATCCGCTTCCTATCACAGAGCATCTCTTAGAAAGAGTAGCAGGCAAGGAAGTGTACAGCTTCCTCGATGGATTTTTGGGCTACAATCAAGTAGCCGTAGCTCGAGAAGATCAGCATAAGACAGCTTTTGCCACAGAGTGGGGTATATTTGCCTTTTGTGTAATGCCATTTGGGCTTACCAATGCTCCTGCAACCTTCCAGAGACTAATGTGCCATGTATTTAAGGAGTTCCTGAGGAAGAATCTAGAAGTCTATGTTGATGATCTTTGTGCTCATTCCAACATTAGACAAACCCATATTCCTGAACTCATACAAATCTTTGACAAATGTAGAGAATATCAAGTCTGCCTGAACCTAGAAAAGTGTGTTTTTATGGTCAGGCAAGGCAAGATTCTAGTACACATAGTGTCAAAGAATGGCATATCCACTGATGAAGAGAAAGTGAGAGCCATAGCCGAGTTACCTAGGCCAAAGAATGTCAAGGAAGTACAGGCTTTCATGGGGCATTGTGGGTACTACCGCCGGTTCATTCACATGTATGCTGTCATTGCAAAGCCCATGTACGGACTTCTGACTAACTTTGAGTGGACTGATGAATGTGAGAATTCCTTCAATGAGCTTAAACGGCGATTATGTTCAGCACCGATCTTGACCACTCCAGACTGGAATAAGCCATTCCATGTTCACATGGATGCATCCAATTATGCTATTGGGTGTGTGCTTGCTCAACCTACTGGTGAAGGTAATATGGATCTTCCAATTTCCTATGCCAATAGACAATTGAATGCAGCGGAATGAAATTACACCACTACTGAGAGAGAAGGCTTAGGCATGGTATATGCAGTTAAGAAATTTAGACACTATTTGCTTGCAAATAAGTTTAAATTTTTACTGATCATCAGGCATTGCTATACCTCGTAAACAAGCCATGCAATACAGGAAGATTAGTAAGATGGTTTCTCTTGCTAATGGAATATGATTTTGAGGTTGTGGTAAGGAAAGGGAAGACTCATTTGAGAGCAGATCACCTTTCTAGGCTCACATCGGGAGAAGCCCCACAAGGAGTGTCAGATAACCTTCCTGATGCTTACTTGTTTAATTTGGAAGTGGTGCCGCAGTGGGCTAAGCCATTGGTACCAGTGTTGACATACGGACCTAACCACCCAGTAATAAACACACAGGATAGAGAGGTAGTAAAAGCCCAAAAGTATCACATCATGGCAGGAAGTATGTACAAGCACACAGATCAAGGGATCTTGGCTTGCTGTGTGGAAGAGGATGAGTACGCTAAATGGTTGCAATTAGCACATGTAGGTGCGTTAGAGCAACACTACTCAGAGCAACGAACCTTACAGACACTAAGGAGACTCGGAGTGCATTGGCCGACTATGGAAGCTGATGTCCAAAAGTTGTGCAAGGATTGCCCAATCTGCTGCACTAAACCACCTGTGGAACATGCCACTCTTTATCAAGTGTCCATAGTGCCAGATTGGAGTGAACCTCTAGTATCCTTCTTAAGGACAAGAACATTCCCTCCAGACATGACTCTGGCTAGGCAAAGGAGTTTAGAACAAGAAGCCCAGGATTATTCACTCATTGGTGACAATCTATACAAGCGTGGTAAAGATGGTTACCTGAGACTATGTGTCCATGAGAGTGAATATCTCAAAATCTTGGATACTGCTCACCAAGGTGTAGCAGGGGGACACTTTGGACCAGATCGGGTAATCAAAGCAATACTATTTGCAGGCTTTTGGTGGCCAACCCTTCACATGGATGCACATACCTATGTGAAACGGTGTGATGTTTGTCAGAGAACTCAGTACCCTATATGCAAGGATGAGATGCCACTGAAGCCTATGATGGGCGGACGTGCGTTCTCTAAATGGGGAATAGACTTTGTTGGTCCTATTAACCCCCCACCTAAGGGTTCACATGCTGAATATATCATCGTGGCCACAGACTATCTAACCAAGTGGGTAGAAGCGAAAGCTACTACAAAAAATGATGCTCAAACAACAGCAAAGTTCTTATTTGAAAATGTATTCACGAGGTACGGATTGCCAATAGAGTTGGTGAGTGATAGAGGCACACACTTCTTGAATGAAGTCATAGAAAACCTTCTCCAAGAATTCTTGGTGATACATAAGAAATCGGCCCCCTATCATCCACAAGCTAATGGCCAGGCTGAGAGCACTAATAAGATCTTATGCAATGTGCTGACTAAACTAGTGAACAATAAACGCTCTGATTGGGACAAACAGCTGCACCATGCTGTTTGGGCATACCGGGTTGCCTATAAAACGGTACTCCAAGCCACCCCCTTTCAGATGGTATTTGGCCAAAATGATGTGCTACCCCTGGACTTTTTGATACCTACATTGAAGGTAGCACAAGAGCATGACTGGACAGGCCATGAACTCTCCTCTCGAATCTTTGATCTTGAACGTCTAGGAGAAACACGATTGAGAGCTGCAGCAGGAATCTAGGCAGTGAAGAAGAGGCAAAAGGCATATTTTGATACACATGTGAAGGATAAAGGCTTGAAAGCAGGCGACCTAGTCCTAGTCTACACATTGAAGCAGCATGCACGGAAATTAGAGAAAAGAGGTTACGGGCCAATGATTATCAATAGAATCTCCACAAGTGGCGCAGTTCAACTAGCCACTTTAGAGGGCGATATTCTACCAAGTTACATAAGTGGATGCAGAGTCAAGTTATATCAGGAACCCCTTACTGAAGAGATGCTAAATCGACTCAACACTGCCAAGAAACGTAAAGAAGAAGAGAAGCACAGGCAGAAGCTTTAGAACGCATCCGACGAATGAAATTGAGGAGACAAGGCAGAGACCCGCCTATGCTTGACACTCAAGAATCTGTAGGCTATCCTATGGCCATGTGCGAGACTTCAGGTGGGCATTCCCATAGAATAATCGACCGACGGCCTTTTATAACCCTAGGAGTAGGACAAGGAAAGGGTGCAAAGATTGTAAGAGCTTTGATTGACTCAGGTGCATCCACTAGTGTTGTCAAGTTGTCTTACTGTCAAGAATTGAAATTAACTGTCGATCCTATAGAAGCATATCTCATAGGATTGGGAGGTGTGGAAACTCCTTGCATGGGCGAGCTGGATCTTCCCATCTCCATTCAAGACGAAGTGATGACAGTCAAAGTACTAGTGTGTCAAGATGAGGACCTCACTGAGCCTCTTGTCTTGGGTTAGGACTGGATCTATGATCATGCAGTCAACCTCAACCTAAGAAGTGGACTTCTTCAGGTATGGGTAGATCATAGCCGAATTACAGTTGAATTGGAAAATGAGGCACTCAAGGAACTAGGCAAGGCACAAACTCCTGGTCCTTCTAGGGGTGCACATGAAGTTGACAATGCTATTTTTGTCCAAAACTATATGATCCAGAAAGAGGCTAATCTCAACAACGGAGCCAGGGAGAGGACAGAACTCCCTTCTTTTCCAAAGACCAGAAGGTTGCAACAACCCACGGCAGATCAAATACAGAAGAAGCAGAACACTACCGATACTGGATGCCAGAAAAAGGAGCAACGCAGATTGTTTCAGCCATGGAAGCAAGTATGGAGGCGAAAAGGCGAATACCCTGTTCAGACCAGGGCGACCCCACGGTCAAAACCTCTTATTAGTAGTCAACAACATGACACTAATGAGAAGTCCTTCATTAATTCTTCTACGAAGGTGAAGTCTATTTGGGTACCCAAGAAGTCAATGAAGGCCAGCCCACAATCACGACAAATCTGGGTGCCTAAGGCTTGCTTGCGGGCTCAAATAGCTACACCAAGGCCGCAACCGGTACAACATGTTTCACTCACTCGAACATCTGAGGCCCAGTCTTACGCATCACGCACGGACACATATTCTTCCATGAGCAGTCTCCACAAAATCAAGATCAAAGCCCATCCACTGCATTTGGCAACCTAAAACTTGTAATAAACCCCCGGACCCCAGTTGTAAATCCATGCCCACCTACTAACTACATCACTCTCACACTACATCATTCCACTTAGTTCTTAGGTCCAACCAATTCCTAACTACACACACAAGCACCGAGCGCTTATTAACCTACTAATCTCTCCCGAACCTCATGATAATGTTGTAATGGGGACAAAAATGGTTCTAACTTGTCCTTTACAATGTTAACACATGTTTCTATATTCTCACAGAATCAGGAGGCAAGAAGTAACATGGCAGAAGCGACAGGTCCGAGCTCACAAGTAGGAATACTTACTGCAAGAATCGATGTGGATAGTCTACCTGTGGATGTGCCACCAACTGGACGACCTGTGGAGCTGCAACACCTTCAGCAGATCCCGGTACCGGATCCACCCACAGGGATCACAGAAAGAGTCCATGCCAATTCTCATTGGTTCAATGGCATGCCAGGTCCATTAGGAGAGGCCAAGTATATATGGGAGTCTAAGTGCGAGTATGACAGATCATGGGTTCGATTCCAATTTTTCTCCAAGGAGTTTGAGACTCTACAGAACACCGAGGATCTCCAGACCATATGGCAACATGCAGGGCTAGCAGAATACTTTGAAGCACCACTACCTAAACCGGATCTCCTCCGATGCTATTATTTGGTCTCCACATTACAAGCTAATGAAGAAAAGGACAAACCAAGATCATTTGTTCTTCCTTCCTTGCTGGGCAACAACGAGTTAAAGAGGTTTGAACTTACTGTGGAGTTGGTGAGCGCTGCTTTGAATATGCACGGCACACATGTATCTTCTGAGAAGGATGCTCTCGTTCCTACTAACATGAAGGATAGGAAACTATTGAAGCTTAAAGACATGGCAGCACTCACACCAAACGTGTCCATCCCTCTCCGTATGTGCATGCAACATTTTGCTTTCCCCGGCCAAGATCGCTTCACACAACCACACAAAAGAATCTGGTTCGCTCTCTACTTAGCGGAGGCAGGTGCGTTAACAATTAAGCTGCCGGTATGGATTATAGATCAATTGTATGAAGCAAATAAAAGGTCTTCTAGGAAATTAGTGGTGAACGGTTGCTGTGCAATCACACGCATTATTTACCGGTGCCTAGCATACGATGTTCCCATTGAACGTGCCTTAACTTGGGCACAATTACAAATGTTTAAGAAGCTCAAGACGTCCACACATCAATCCAAGCGCATGAGGGGTGCAATCCCTTGTGTCCAGACAAGGGAAGTTCTCACTAATCCTGAAGTATCGCCACGAAGGGAGACCACTGTACCTCCCTTTACCATTAGGATACCCAGGTCTGGATCTGAAACTACGACACAAGCTACCCCTTCAGCTCCTCCTGCTCCATCTGAATTTGAATTTGCTACAACTGGAGATGCTGAAGGAGTGGATCCTCAGGACTTCGAAGCATTCTTACAAAGTACACAACTCTCTGATGTAGAGTATTATTCAGATGTCGAAGAACAAGGCACATCTTCACAAAGAAGAAGAAAATCTACAGACGACCGCCATGTACATTGGAGTGATGCCCAGCAAGGTCAACAACAAGGACACCTAGAAGAAGAAGGAGCATATGAAGAGGAGACCACTGAAGCCCCAGCCTATACAGCAGAACTCCGAAGGCTGTATCAAATTATGGAACGAGTGGGATCGCAACAACTGCTCACCGAACAGAGCAGTAGAGTACTCATGACTCACCTCTTGGAAGAAGCAGGAGTTGACTCAGAATATAGTGAAGGTCTCTTATTGATGGCAGAAACATATGGGGTAGTAGAAGCAGTGCGGACCGCCATTAGGAGGTCTCCAGTTCAATATGATCCACGAAGATTCCAGACGACCATGCTCAGGTAAGAATATCCAGACCCCCATTACAATGGCAGAAGGGCCAATTATTACATCCGAACCCATCAGGACAACCTCCCAAGCAACAGAAACTGCTAGCCAAGAGCACCCAGTCACCCATGAGGAATCCATCGAGCCACTACCACCCACACCCCCATCATCGCCTCCTAGAGCAAAAACCGTGGAAATCACCTCGACCACTCAACCCACCGAACCAACCTTCATCTTCCGTACTCCCATCTCTAGTTCAACCCTATTCTCCACCTCTGATAACCCAATCTATGAAGCAACCCCCATCACTACACAATCCACCGAATCGCTCATAGAGCCTGCCCTAGGACAACCATCCCCCATGCCCTCAGCCATAGGTCATCCTGACCCTAGATCCATATTCATGGGTTTCCCTGCTACCACGCAACCCTTCATACCCTCCTCAACTCTACAACCTCAACCCCCGACCTCCATCTCTCCACTTCTCCAATCCCTCCATAACTTCTTTGCTAGAACTTTTCAACCCAGGTCTCAACCATTCCCTTTATTTTCAGCTCCCCACCCCACTTCTCATCTATTCACCACTTTCACACACACACCACCTACCATTCCAATGTATATGGTAGACCCCACACTCGCACCCACTCCTGAAAGTATGGACATTTCACCACCCACGGCACCTCCCCCTCCCCCCATGCTTCCACCTCCTCCCATTCCCCCTCCACCAATTTCACCCACACACTCGTCTTCAATAGACACATCATTCACTCTTCCCCTTCCCCAATTCCCTTCCCATGCATCTTCCATTGTAAACACCACTCCCTCATCTATAGGAAATGCATTGGACACCATGCTAGCTTGTATATCAAACTTAAGGACAGATTACAATCAGCTCCAGCAACAGAATGAACGCCTGCAAGAGCACTCGGAGACACTACAACACAGACTTGCTGCACTAGTGGAGGAAAATGCTCGCCTCCACACACAATTCCAAACTCTCCAAGAGGCTCATAGCATATTGGAGGTACAGTTACAGAACACAAATCAAAAAGCAATACAAGTGGTAGAAGGTCATCTACGAACACAGCTGGAACGCAATTCAAAGCTTCAGCGAAATATGGCCCTACTCAAGCGACATCTTGCTGCCGCTCATGAAGAGAATCGACGCCTGCAATTACAAAATCAGGAGAACCTAGAAGCAGCTATCGAAAGCACACCTGGGGCACCCATCAGCCCATCAAAGTTTCAAGCGGTGACCCCCGACAATATCAAGATCATATTGGAAGACTATGCCATGCTGCTTGAAGCACATGACCTGCTATCAGAGGAATTGGATCAACTGAAGCAGAAACACCAAAAAGAAACAACAGCAGCCTCTCAAACCACCTCCTCCGCGGCTTCACTTCTCACAGACTCAGAGGCCTTAAAAGATCTCCAGAAACACGTCACCGAATTGCAAGCACGTCTACTACAATATGAGAGACCACCTTCCCCTCCAAAGGCTCCCACCGACGAAGAAGTAGTACAAATTCCTGTGAAACAGACATTTGAAGAAGAATACGACCCACAACCCTTCCCAGGAGGCCAACAAACGGAAGAAGCTCAAGACACATTCGAGGCACCACGGCCTCCATGGCTACGTCAAGTGGAGGAAATCGGGAGTTCTCACGAAGAGCGCACAGTAGTGCAAAATCAGGCCATGAGGGTCATAGAGGAAACTGTGCTACAATCTGCTTACTTCAAGAACCTGTCATCGAGACGCCTTATCCTCTCATCTGAACTCCAATACAGGCCTTATTATATTATCCTGGATGATTATAATGCAGAAATACAGAGAGTCACGGGTCAGATTCCTACCTTTTCTACCCAATTTCAACCCGAAGACCTTCCGCCAGAGGCGCAAAAAGGCAAAATTCGTCAACCCACCTGGCGGCAGAAACTTCTAGAGACATATCCAGAAATGCTACGCACATGGAACAACGCGCCTTTACATCTCCTATACAATCCATGCTACGGTCCAGTCCCACGCCGCAAGTCTTGGAAGGCATTCAATATCAAAGTGCAGAACAACGCGCAATGCAAGGAATGGCTAAACTACCCGTACATTGTGCCACCACAGGGACCACCGTCGGTAGCATACATGATGGGAACAATTCGCCATTGGATGCCGCGATTGAAGCCCATGCTAGATGTAGCAGCTCAAATGATGCTTAAGATTTTAGATATGATGCAGGTAGTCCTGAAAACCTTTAGAAATGCAGCCGCACCACAGGTACGTCTACCGGGGTTTACCAATGGAAATTATGAGTTGGTGTATGACATGAGCACCACCCCCAGTATTCGTGTGGCTTACGCCTGGCATGCACGCATCAAATACCTCCCTACATGTTACAAACAGACCTTCGAAGAAATGTTCAGATCAGGTTTCTGGGAGTATCACTCGGAGATCTTCGCACTGAAGCCAACACACCTGCTCCATCTCTTTGCTTGTGAACAAGCAATGTACTCTGAGTACTACACCACACCACAACCAGAGGTCCCTGGCGCAATAAATTGGGATGCATTGGAAGTTGATCTAGCAAGAGGCTTAAGGATAGGAGAACACGAACTTGCCACCAATGTCATCCAATACTATATCGACCACCCGATAGAACAGAGGTCTGTCAGGGGCGACAGACGCTAGGAAGGGGGGCGTGTTGGCATACAAGTCAGATGAAGAGCATACTAGCGCAACGAAGGAGTCATGCACAATACGGCAACAAGGCCCAATCATTTTTTTCCATGGACCATTTACAACTCAAGTGATTTTAATCACTACACAAACATTGTAAATTCCGTTTTTGGTAGAATAGACTCCATTTTGTGCAAGCTGAGGAGTCCTCGAGCTTGAGGAGTATTAGAACTAGCTACATATCAATTTTCATAATTTTTAGACTCTGTTTGAGCCCTCAAATAGGCTCTAGAACCTAATTTTTAACTAGGCCGGACACTAGGTCTGGACAAGACCAAAGCTAGTTAGAAAACTATAAAAAGAGCTAGAGAGCTCATTTTTGAGGTTAGATTGTTTGTGATTTGAGCTTATGTAAGAGACTTTTTGACTAATGCAAAGAATTCCATTGTTCCTCTCCTTGTTCTTGCCTTGTGTGCGCGTGTGTGTGTATGTGTGTGCATGCTTGTGTGCTTCTCACTCACACACTTGTGCCTTCACTTGCTCATAGTCTTCATACTAGTCCTCACGTCTCCACGGATTGACAATTATGAGGTGAATCTTCTCACGTTGGTACTCACCATTGTGCTAGAGTGACAATGTTGTTCTCTATGAGCAAGTTGTTGGATGCTTGATTTACTCATGCATTACTTAGCCAGATATTCACTTTGTGGTTTCAAAGATGAGTAGGTTTATGCATTGCCTAGGTGTCAAGCACTGGTAAGTAGTTAAGTGCATCTTTTGCTACTTAAGTAGTACCCAGCTACCTTTGGATTGTTTTATCCCAAGGGGCATCACTACCACCAGATTTGCATGCTTTTTTTTATAGTGATTGGGTTGGTTGCTATGACACTCGTGTGTCCACTAGTGGCTTTTCCTTCATTCTTCGTAGCTCATGTATATCTTGATTGAGCAAGAAGCAGCCTACTTTGGTCACTTCCAATTGTGAGGATAAGTATAGGGCAGCTTTCACAACAATTGTTGAGTGTGTGTGGCTCAAATGCCTTATGGATGATTTCGGTGTTGGTCATTCTTCTACCACCACCATCTTCGCTTACAGTCAGAGCGCATTGGCAATTGCGAGGAACCATGTGTTCAATGCTCGCACTAAGCACATTGAGGTGCATTATCATTATGTCAAGGAGAGGTTCTCTGTTGGAGAGATGAACTTGGCATATGTGCCCATGTAGAACATTACAGACCTTTTCATGAAGGCTTGGCCTAGGGAGAAGTTTGAAGCTTTGGGCTTACTTCCTTTTGTGGATTGATTCCACAATTATACATGAATGCAAGCTCCTTGTTCACCGCGTCACTCCCAGGGGGTATTTGTTGATATATTTAGGTAGTGATGTGTGTGAACACTCTAGGACCATCGAGGTACTTTTTTCCCTCTTTAGGAGGTTTTTTCCCCCCAACTTGTATATATGCTGTAACATAATCCTGGTAGGAGATGGTTGAACCACACCCTAAGAGAGAGGATTAGGAAGTAATCCTCAACCATGGCTTTTGGGGCAAGTGGTTAGCCCATCACATTCCTAACCAAGAGGTTGTGAGTTCAATTCCTTACATTGGTATCAGAGCCTAGGAAGTAGGCTTGGGCAAAGTGGAATGATCCAATGGCCTCTAAAAAAGGCGCTTGGGCATCCTCCATGTGAAAGGGTAGGAATTGTGGAAGGCGCGCGTCGATTTCAATGATGGACCTTACAATGATTGGGGTGTATCTCCCAATCCGTAGGTCGGATTGAGGCGTGTAATATACCGTTGGAAAGCTCTCGGAACGAGCTTTCCAATGAGCTAGCTTACAATGTGTGAATTCCTTGGGAATCCTTGGATGGAACTTGATTGAGTACATCCTGCCAGTCCCATAGCTGGTCAGGGTACATCCTGCCAGGGTACATCCAGGGTACATCCTACCAGTCCCATAGCTGGTCAGGGTACATTCCCGACGGAGTTCAAGGGGGGAAGAATGTAACATAATCCTGGTAGGAGATGGTTGAACCACACCCTAAGAGAGAGGATTAGGAAGTAATCCTCAACCATGGCTTTTGGGGCAAGTGGTTAGCCCATCACATTCCTAACCAAGAGGTTGTGAGTTCAATTCCTTACATATGCCTATAGCCTTAATGTGTTACTTATCTTTGTACATTCTAGTGGTAATACATTCAATATTGTGTGTTGTGCTCCAAGCTTCTCATTCTTCCTTGTGTTGTTTGTGTTCTTCTACAGACTTCTAACTCCAACATGACCAAGGAGATTATAGAAATATCCTCAAGTACTTGTACACAAATAGGTTTTGAGCCTATGTGTATCAAGATGGATTGCATAAGCAACTCATTATGTTGAGGAAAACCTAATGAGTTCCTCAACCTAATTATGGACTGCGAGTGGCTGAGTTTAAGGATGGAAAATATGAGGATAAATAGAAATGTATTTATGTATTTACAAAAAACCCTAATGAAACATATGATCTAGGATAGATTTTAGAGAAAGGGACTTGGGATCAGAACTTAGATATCACACTCTAGTAGATATCACACTCTAGTAGATCCATAATGGGAGATAATATATCAAACTTCATCTATACGCTTCCTTAGAGAAGTAGAAGCAATGGATGCGTTTCCTATTAGAAGGAGAAATGGGTGAAATAACCCTGGGAGAAGATCGAGACCATATCAAGTAGCAAACTATATGAAAAACCAATATGAAGGATTATATAGTTCCTCATGATCATGTAGCTGAGTATAAACAATTTTTGAGAGCAAAAGAGATAGTAGAATACAAAACCCAATTTGAAGCCTTTGAATCAATCCTAACATGTCCTACCTTATCATGATTTTTACCATTAAGAAAGGAAATTTTTGTGAACTTAAACAGATTCCTAAAATAATTTATAGGGAAATTTTCCGAAATAGGCATTAAACATAGTACTGCTACACTAATTCATACATTCAAGCAAAAACCTGAGGAAACTGTGAGGATAGTTGCAAGAAGATTTAAGCAATATCTGGACAGATTTCCAAATGATGAAAAACCATCTCTGCCTAAAACAGTGTCATTATTCATTGAAGGACTAAATAATGCACAATTAATGATGAAAAACCATCTCTACCTAAAAGAGTGTCATTATTCATTGAAGGACTGATTTATTCTAAAAGATGTCTAGATTTAGGCTCTTGCATCAAAGAAGTCATTGGTTTAAAAGATAATAGAGGAGCTGATCTTCTAATATGTGATTAACAAGTGAATGAGGAGAATAAAATACCATCCACAAAAGAATTAATTTAAAACATAGAAAAAGCTTTAGGAGCTACAATCAAGTCAAATAGAGTCAATCCTGGAATAACACAAGCTAGGAAATGTTATGTGTGTGGAGAAGACCATCCTACTCACATGTCTAGCTATCAAAAACCATCCCATCTACATGATAAAATAACACTCACATGTCTATCAACCAATGAGGGAAAGAGAGTATCAAAATGAGCCATTACAATTGAGAGAAAGAGTTTTTTGGACCAACCTAGAACTACATTAGGACAACAACCATCTGTACCAACCAATCTCATTCTAATGAAGTACACACCTGTAGAAGAAATTTTGGAAAGGTCCTTAGTACCAACTAGAGAGTACTTTGATGGTTATAGCAATCATACAGATGATCATTCTAAGCAAACAAATTGGGATGATGCATACAACAAACAACCTAATCTTCAAGCCTTAAATTTAGGAAATAGTGGAGATTGATGCAACCACATTCATGTACATAACCAATAATTACATGTCAAACCAAAAACCTCAATTCAAGAACATACAAAAGATAAATTGTTATAGGTCCTAAACCACCTACTATGAGAGTAGAAGGAAAACATTGTAAGGTTTGTGGGAGAGAACACTTGATTAGGGATTGCCCGATAAATCAAACCAATCATAGCACAAATAATCACATACCTTTGAAACGAGTGGAAATTTTAACACCTTCTAGAAGTGATCAAGATGAGATAACACTTGTTCAAGCAATAACTAGAGCTCAAGCAAACCATCAACAAATAAACATTGATGAGCAGAAGAGAAATATGAAGAAGAAATCTTCATGGAAAGAGAGAAGGGCTAAGCAAAAATCAAGATTGGAAAATAAAATAGAAGAATTGGAGAAAACATTACAAGAGAAAATGCAAACAAGATTAGAAGGAGATATTTTAAACATAAAGGTGAGTGCAAGCTGATACAAGAATTTTCAAGACAATTATACAGTTTGATCAAAGTATATAGGGCAAGAATAGAAGGACCCATACCAACTGATCAAGAAAAAATGTATCCAATGTAAGAACAAGAAGTAGAGCGAATGCAACTCTGTAAGTAAATCATAGAAGAGACTCAAAAATTGTGAGAAGAAGATCCTCTACAAACTAACCATAAAAACATGGAAAACTTGCAAGAAAAAGTGTGGAAGGAAGTATTGAAGATGAAGTGCAAATATGATCAACTGTCGTATTCAAGAATTCAAGAGGAAAAAGAACAAATCATGGAAATTAACACAATTGAGGAGAGACCATTGAGAATAGAAGTTAGGGTGAATGATTAGTGTAACATTACTTGTAAAAGGAATTTAAGGGAAGTAATGAAACAAAACCCTCATATGCAAGAATATTTGAGTAAGGAGAGAGAGAGTTCAAATGTAAATTCTTCCAAGTCAGATAGAGAAGAAACCTTAATCAAATTAGATAGGGATTTTAGAGATGTATTTGCCTACAATTACAAAGATCCCAAAGGGATAGATCCTAATATTGTGTGTATAGAATACCTATAGCATCTTATGCTAAACCTAGCAAGCAAAGGCATTATACATACAATGATAAATACTCTGTCAAGAATAAGGAGGATGATGTGTCATGTGTTTAAAGATTTTATAAGGCATATCATGGAAATTTATGTGGATGATTTATGTACCTTTTCAGACAAAAGGGAACATCATTTACAAGACTTGAGAGATATATTAAAAAAATGTAGAACTTATGGAGTTTGTCTAAATCCTGAAAAAGTGTCTTTTTTGTTAGACAAAGAAGAATTTTGGGACATATAGTATCCAAAAATGGCATCTCTACTTATGAAGAGAAAATCAAACCCATAGTAAACTTGTCCAACAAATGTGAAGGAGTTACAAACATTCATGGGACACTGTGGTTATTATAGGAAATTTGTGTACAAGTTTGTGTTGGGGTTAGACGTCTGCGAAAGCACATGAACAACACAAGGAAGAAGAAGAAGAAGCTTGAAGTTCAACACACAATACTGAATGTATTACCACTAGAATGTACAAAGATAAGTATCTCGTTAAGGCAATAGGGGTGTATACAAGCTGCGGGGGAAAAACCTCCTAAAGAGGGAAAAAAGTGCTCCAGCAATCTTAGAGTGTTCACACACATCACAACCGGGATATTCCATAGGTGCGTTTCTGTAGATTGAGAATAGCCACTAAGAATTGGAGGGCTGATCTTTCTGGTTCCGATCGACATAGGATTGCATACTCGTTTGAGGAATACCTAGGAAATAGTTCTATCATTCGTACAACTGGTAGACTCGGGCCATTTTCCCGACCTTGCGAAGGGAGTCTAAACGCTTCTGCAAAAGCTTGGAAGGTGATAAGTGTACGGGATGGGAGGGAAGTGATCGGCCAACTCTGCTCGGTGGCAGGTGCATTGGCGATGGCGGAAATGATCTGGGCGAAGAATGGGTGGGATTCCACTGAATGCCAAGGCAGTTCAGCGAAGTTGTTAAGCCCACGAATGCGCAGGAACTCTCCTACGTCGGTAGGGAGTCCATCACGGAAGGCGGCGTAGTTAGCCAAAGCTTCCATGGCGCACACAAAGACAGTAAGCACAAGCACGCAAAGCACAAGATAAGCACACAGAGCACAAATCACACAAACACAATAGCGATTTTCGGCGAAATAGAAAAGGTTAAGTAGATGTGTTGTAGTGGAGAGCAATCAAGGATGACTATACATCGCGCAATATTGAAATGACAATTCTTAACTTCGGTGTTCATGCGTGAGTAGCTGGCAAGGGCAGGGCGGTTGTGGACATAATTAGTTAACAAAACGTGGATATTTACAAATTTATTTTATTAAGCATGCCAAAAAAGAAAAGAGAACACCAAAAAAAAAAAACGCGGCTAAGTGAAACGTTTCAGTGTGGGTTAGATGTGTGTTGATACGGCCGCAGCTTCAAACCGTTGATGACTTTCGGAAGAGGAATTCCGGTCAACGTAGTCAACTGAAAAGTTGCTGGGCCCACTTGTTCAGAAATCCGGTAGGGACCAAACCATCGCAACTTGAATTTGCCAGCAGAGCGATTCGACTTTGCATTGTAAAAGAGTACAAGTTGTCCCACCGAAAAAATTGGAGTCTTTAGATATCAACCATGTGTTCAAGCTTGTCTTAGCTGTACTTCCTGCATAGTCAAAAAACTGTGCCATCGATGCTCGTCTAATTTTCTGAGTGTATTCAACCGAAATGACAGTGATTCTTCAGGTAGTAGTTTCTGAGTGATTGCTACTCGTAAACTTGGTATAACTATCTCCATCGGTGCTATTGCTTCTAATCCATAAGCTAGTTTGAAAGGGGTTAATCCTATTGTTACCTTGTATGTAGTCCGATATGCCCATAATACTGCAGGTAGCAGTTGATCCCATCTTTCCAGTGCTTCTAAAATGAGTTTTCGAAGCATATTCAACAGAGTTTTGTTTGTACTCTCAGCCAAACCATTTGCACGAGGATAATATGGTGAACTAAATTTATGTGTTACCTGAAACGAATGTGTGAGTACTTTCATTAGATTGTTGACAAAATGAGTGCCTTGATCTGTAACAAGTTCCAGCGGTAAGCCAAAACGTGGAAAGACATCCTTCAGTAGACACTTAGCTATTGCAATAGTTGTGGCAGATCGTAAAGCCCAGGCTTCTGCCCATCTGGTAGCATAATCAGTACATGTCAAAATATAACGATTATTACTGAGGATTGTTGGTGGTGTAATAGGGCCAATGAAATCTAGACCCCACTTCTGAAAAGGCTCTAATGGCAAGATAGGTTGTAGAGGAAAAAGATGACGTTGCAGGGGCTGTCCAGATCTCTGACAACTATCACATTGTTTGACAAACTGTGATACATCCCTGTACATAGTAGGCCACCAGAGACCACTTTGCAGAATTTTCCGGTGTGTTAAGTCTGCAGCAAAATGGCCACCGGAAGGAATTGAGTGAGCCAAATTAATGACTGAGTTAACTTCATGTGGTGGAATACAACGAAGTAAAACTCCAGTGTGATCTATATAGTATAATTCCCCAGCAATCAACCAAAATCGGCGACTAAAAACTGAAATTTTCCTTCATATTGCAGGAGAAGTCTGAGTAGGAAGGTATCCATCAGTGAGGAAGGTTAAGATCTAATCGTAATATGTAGATGGCATAGGTGGGTCTGTAATTTCATCATTAGTTGGTTCAAAGATATAAATTGCCGGTGTTGTGTCATCTATACCGACCGGAGCTTCACCGGAATCTAAGCGAGACAGAAAATCTGCTAAGGCATGTGAACTGCCTGGCCAATGAATAACTCCGTAGTCAAACTCTTGTAATAGTAGAACCCATCGAGCTAATCGACCACCTAGATGCTGCTGCCGAACTAGATAGACAAGTGCAGCATGATCTACATGAAAAGTAAATCTACGGCCCAGCAAATAATGTCTGAATTTCTTGATAGAATATACTAGACCTAGACATTCTCTCTCTGTTACAGAGTAATTCTTTTCGGCAGGGGCTAATCTTTGACTTGCATAGTACACTGGTCTGAACCACTTATCGGTTTGTTGCATTAGAACGCTTCCTATTGCTATATCTGAAGCATCAACAAATACATGAAATGGGCGATCCCAGTCAGGAGGCTATAAGATTGGAACCTGTATTAGGAATCCCTTTAGACGATCAAAAGCAGTTTGACAGTATGGGGTCCAGTCAAATTGTCGAGGGGTCTTGGTTATCAATCGGTTTAGTGGTATTGCCAAATGAGCAACCCACCGCAGGTGCCGACCATGCCATCTTACTTGGCCCATAAAGCGCATTACTTCCTTAGGTGTAGTGGGTACAGGTGCTTCAAACACAGCTGTGATTTTATTTGGATCCACCTGTATGCCCTGTGCAGATACAATGTGACCAAGTAGCTTTCCACATGAAACCGCAAACACGGATTTGTTTGGGTTTAAACAGAGTCTGTATTCTCTGCACTTTTCAAAGCAGCACTGTAAATGGAACAGGTGTGCTATCATCTTACCGAAAATTGAAAAATCGTCAAGATATACTTGCATAAAAGAGGTAAGGTAAGGAGAAAATATTTCCTGCATACACCTTTGGAACGTACTTGGGGCATTCCTTAATCCAAACCACATAACAGTACATGCGAAAACACCCCAGTTGGTAATGAAGGCGGTCTTCGGTATATCCTGTTCAGCCATTCTAACTTGATTATACCCACTGTACCCATCTAAGAATGAATACATTTCATGTCCTGCTACTCTATCAAGCATTGTGTCAAGAAAAGGGAGCGGAAATGGATCAGGCACTGTAGCTGCGTTCAATTTCCGGTAATCTACACATATCCATAACTGCTTATTCTTTTTAGGGACAATAACAATTGGTGAGATCCATTCAGCATGTTCTACTGGTACAATAAATCCGACTTTGAGTACATGCAAAAACATGTGTGCATATGCATAGAGTTATTTCAGAGCAGTTAGGGAACAAAAACTATTGATAAGGATTGAATAGTGCTCAATGTAGGATGAGGAAGATGTAGTGGAAGTGAATAACCACATCCCATGTGTAGATGCTGGTGTGGTAGATTTAGGTGTGTTCAGAACAGAGGTTACATAGTAGCCGCTAGTGGAGAATATGAAGAATGGAGTAGAAGACTAGTGGATGATTCCAAGGAGAGATTAGAGAAACTAGAAATGGTGTGGAAGTGGAAGAAAACACGTGCCCATGGTGATAAATGAGTGTTGGTTGGGAGGGATAAAAGTTGGCAACTATGCATCTCAAGAAGTGGATAATGCTCAGAGAAAAGTGTGTCAGCTGAAGGTTTGGCCTCAATGCCAAAAAGAAGAAGGGAACTGATGGATTTGGACTCACATCTTGGAAGCAAGAGTGGTTAAGGCTCTGAGTAGTCTACGTATTGAATACCAGTGTGTCACTAGGGAACCACAAGAGGTCAGGGACTGGCAAGCTAGTGATCCTATACAAGACTTGCATCAAAAGTGTTCATTCAGTGACCAAGCATGGAGGTTGTCATTTGGATTATTCTTCTTCTTTACCAAGACCTTCTAGTGATTCCTCCTCCCTTGGTGTCTTTGGGTACAAGATTCATGCAATTGAAGAGCCTCTAGGGTTGAGGAAAATATATATACTTGTGAAATCACATTCATGTTAGGCTTCAATACCTGTATTTCTCTATCATGATTTGTGTCTAGAAGGCTTCAACAAATTTGTAAGCATCTCTTGCTAGTTTGGCTCAGTTCTGTAATGCATTTGCCAATAATTAAATATCTTCCATTCAGTTCACTTCATGTTTATACATGTTTGATCAATTATTATTAGTACAACTTTTGTTGTAAGCATGTCGATGGTGAAACATGTATATATGATACCTATGATGAGTATGTTATGGTCTGTCTTGTCTTATAGTGAACATGTTACATTCTTGGCTGAGCATGGAAGAACCAATAAAATAATATCAACTTTGTACAATTGCAAACCGAGCTATATAAGTTTGGCATGTCTGGTGAACCTAGGGCTTGGCAAATTGTTCATCAGACATGTCCAAGTGCTCTATGACTAGAACTCATTGGCAACCAGCATCACTTATTCCATAATGTAGCATCATTGCTCGTGAAAAGTTTAGAGGCAAGTAGTGATTCATAAAAGAACTAGATTGGATATCAGGCTTCAAAGCTAGATAGTAGCTTGCTAGTGAAAGAAATTCAAGATGGGTACATATACATTTGTATCTATTATGATGACATTATACTTACAGGAACAGATACTCAAGGGACCAAAAAGCTCAAGAAGAAAATGGAAAAAGATTTAAAGATAAGTGACTTGGGAAATTTATCTTACTTCCTAGGCATAGAGACCATTTACACTCAACATGGAGTGTATGTTACACAAGAAAGGTATTTTAAGAACCTATTGTTGAAATTCAACATGGAAAATTGCACACCTTCCACAACTCCATTGGAGGTAAATCTTAAGTTTAGCAAGTATGGAGGTGAAGAATTCAAAGACAAGAATATATATCAAATTTTGGTAGGTAGTTTGATCTATGCTACCTTGACAATACCAAATTCTTCATATGCAACTAGTGTTCTATCATAATTTATGCATTGCCCAAAGAAAGCTTATTGGATTGTAGCTCAAAGAGTGTTAAGATATATTAAATGAACTTCTAATGAAGGTTTGTATTATGGTTTCACTTTTGACACTAGAATCAAAGTTTCTAGTGACATAGATTAGGCAAGTAGTACATATGGTACAAGACTACTCATGGTTACTTATGCTACATTGGAGATAAGCTAGTATCATGGTGATAAAGAAGAAACACATAGTTGCTTTATCATCCATAGAAGCTAACTATAAAGGCATGGTACAGACAGTAAAAGAAACCATATGGATGAAGACTTTGATGAAGATTCTTGGAGTTGAGCAAGGTGCTCCAACTATATATGGTGATAACATGAGTTCACTTTGGTTGGCAACTAATCTTGTTTTTCATGTTAAGATTAACACATTGAGATTCAATATCATTTTCTGAGTGAAAAGGTACTTGACAAAGAGATTGAAGTGATGTATACTCCAACAAAAGAACAAGTAGAAGATATGATAACCGAGAGTTGAGATGGTCCAAAGTTATAGAGATTCAAAGAGGGGAATAAAGAAGAAGAATATAATCAAAATTAGTGATTGAGGGGGATTTATTGGTGTAGAACAATCACAGAGACAAAGAGAAGCTTTGTTGCAGACAAATTTCAAGAAGAATGAAGATATTCATCAATAAAAAGTTTGAGATATGACTATGCATATATTCACTTCAGAGGATCCTAATTAGTGCAACAAAAATAAGTTAGGCAATCAATAATACAAGTGAATAACAATGTATTAGTCATGATCCAGTTACAAATTTGTGGCTATATAAGTCACATTAGAAATTGAGAGAGTTCATTTCCATAGTGAAGATAGATGTGTCGATGGAAATCAGTAGATTTAGAGCTCAGTCTAATTCACATTTCTCTCAAGATGATCACATGGATCAGAAATCCTTGTGCACAGATCTAATCCAATAGTAAACCAATTTTTGGTTACAGTTTTTTGTCATAACTTCTTTCATGGTGTTTATATGATTTCACATGTCAATTCTTTGAAGTGAAAACTCAAACATGGTGCATCTCATCGATCAATGATTTTCTTAGTTCTCAGTGATGCATGTAAGGTTTTTTGTGTTTAAGCATTAGAAATCTAAGTTGAGAGATAAAGAAGCTATGGCTAGAACCATTTTGCAAAAGGGGTTGTATTCTGAGAGAAATTTATGTTAGAAGTCACCTATGTCAATGTCATCATTTTTTTACATCAGTTTCAAGAAAATTTTTATTACATAGGTTCTCTCATAATTTGGAGTCTTTAAACTTTATGAAATTTGCAGGTAACAAGTCCAAATTTGAAGCAAAGTTCTTGAAGGAAACAGAAGTTCTAAATTGAAGAAGTAGATAGACATAAATCTCAAAGCTAGATATTTCATGAAGTATATGTGTAAATTCTTGTCTATACTTGATCTATAGGTCTTCTTAGATCAAGATAGATCTTCCACTGGAGATTAGAAAGGTCTCCAAAAGCAATTCTTATTCTTTGAAGGGGATGGTTGAATTGCAAACACCTCTATGCTGGGGGAAACCAGCTAGACTAGCATCACCCATGGTTCCTGTGACTTAGCCAATGGTAGTAGTACTAGGACCTATCCTTGGTAATATTTTCGTAGTTCCTACTTTTTATTCTTCTCTTGCTAACACCGCTATGCAAAATAATATGAATGATCCAACCTCAACATTCAAGAATGGGCCTTGACAACCCATAGATTGTTATAGATGTGGAGAGATGAGGTGGTAGAAAACAAGGGTACTATACTCCAACAGAGAAGTGGTAGGAGCACAATAGCTAATCTTGAGAGAAGATCTCCCACACCCTGGCAACAAAAGGATGACATGAGGGAAACCGAGAAGAATCAGGTGCCTACAAAAGTGGAGAAGGTTCCCAATGAAATGAAAGCACCTTCTACCAAGATGGAAGGAGATCCAAAAAGGAATATTGAAATGGGAGTGCAAAGACCAGGCATTCCAATATTTAGTCATATCGCATAATCACGAAAGGTTCACGAAGAGGAATGATAGAGGGAAAGAATGATAGAATATGCTTACTTAATAGCTCATCAAGACTCAAAGGGTAGGACAACAAAAATTATTGTAAACATATCGAAAACCCCTCTTTCAGTAAGTCAAATTCTAAGGAATACATACCAGTAGGTAACTTTGTGTGATTTATTGTGTATGGATGCACGGTTCCCAAGTGAAATGATAAAAATTGTTGCTTCATTGGGACCACTAGTTTCTATGAATAGCAGTCTAGGTAATTTCTTTATAATGTAAGCCCCATTGATTGATTACCATAGTCCATGCATAGCAGTAAAGATACTCAGTCAAGAAATCACAAGATGCATAGTCCATGAAGATGTTAAGACTTTGAGCATCTAAGGAAGTGCAATTCATGGTCACCATGGCACATCAAAGCAAGGTAAAGTCTTAGTATGGCTCCCTCTTATGTCTAAAGGCTTTCCTCTATTAATGGGATGATCATGGCTAAGACATGCAAAGGTCATCCACGATTGGGGGAAAGACTATATGTGGGTACATGATCAAGATAACATGAAGGAAGTTGGCCTAGATTATGCATGGATGGGTACTACTAGTTTTTGGGTTGAACTCGGAGGAGAGGAAGACTCGGACTCTCTAGGATTGAATGATATTTTTGCAGATGAGGATCTCTTAATATGGATGGGAGCACAATCTCCTTCATGTTATATGATTACTTGCTAAGAGAATAAGGTAGAGAACAAGAAGAAAACAAGACTATAGAACTTGATGGGTCTTCAGAAGAAAACCTCAAAAACCAAACAGTACCCGAGAAGAACAAGAGAACCTTAAAACAATGGGGAAAGCAGGAAGAGACCAACAACTACCCCTAGAAGAAATATATGAATTTTGGCCGCAAAGGGAAACTTGCAATGTTCCAATATTAAAGAAATTTGTGCCTATGAGGATTCCCAATTTAGAAAACAAGATGTAATGGATGAGACATCACAGAATACAGACCTAAAAGCAGTGTGAGGGGTCAATTTAGTCGAATGAGGGGAAGAAAATTTTGTTCTGGTATCCTCTTGGCTTTGGGAGGAACCTATTCTCTTACACAAGGTAATAGCCTTCTTTCAAAGTTTAAAAGATGTTTTTTCATGGGATTATAAGGTCCTAGCAGACATTCTTCTGACATCTAGGATCCACACCATTCAATTGATTCCAAATGTGAAACCCATAAGAGGGAGGATTTATTGCCTCAATCCAAGGTATGCAGAGGTAAGACGCATGGAAATTGATAAGATGGAGGTAGCAGGGATCATTCTACCCATTGAGCATTCTAATAGGCTTTTGACAATATTGATCGCCCAAAACTTTCAGCCATGGCCAATGATGAAATGCCTTGATGTAGAAAATTGATTGTGTCTCAAAATTTGAACAAAACACCTTGAAGAGCTCTACTAAACCTCTAGTAAACTTTGAGATTCTTGTACTAGTGAAGCAAAAATTGTATAGATTTTTGGCACAAAAGGACAAGGATGCATGCATGATCACTATGATAGTGCATTCAGAGGAAAAAACAAGCTCAAATCAAAATTTTGATGCCACACAAGTCATTTTGAACTCCTGGTCACCTTGAGTATGCTCACCAATTTTCATGCAATTTTGAGGCTATAATCAGAGGGGTATTGATGACACCCTACATGAAGTGGGGACCTGCCTTGATACCAATTGTTGGAGTTTGAGGACTATGGAAGCTCATGAACAACACAAGGAAGAAGAAGAAGAATAACCTTGGAGCACAACACAATACAAAATGCATTACCAAGTGTATGTACATGCATATATAAAAGCTGAGGAAAAAACATCATAAAGAGGGAAAAAATGCATTGGCCATCCTAAGTGTGTTCATACATGTCACCAGAAAAATATATCAAGAGTCATCATAAAAACTTGATGAGCCTAGAAGTAGTAAATGAAGACTTGGAGAGATTCCCTTTCCATATAGATGGTAAGGAAACAATGTATACATGAAAATGTGGAAAGCACCTAAAAATGTCTAAGTTGTTGGATGACATAGAAAGCTTTTTAGGCAAAATATTTTTCTTTAGGACATGGACCCAAATTCATGTATATAGTAATATAGAAAACTTGCAAATTTTAATAGCAATTCTAAGTATAATGCATACTTGTTGGGGGATGAATTAACACCCCTATGTAGCTTTGGAAAGTTGTAGGCCCTCATGGGTTGTTTTCCATAGTGGTCTAGAGTCACTATTTTGGCACTAACTCCAAATGAACTTTCAAGAAGAAAATTAGATACTATTAACTATCCAAAACACTCCAGAATTATTGATTTGGTGTATCGTTCAGTCTACAATTATACATAGCCAATATTGTTTCCTTGGTTCTTTCATACTCAGCTAGGAAGGAAGCATGTTCACTACAAGACAAGATAAACTAGAATAGACTCGTCATAGGTTTCATATATATAGGTTTCACTATCGACATGCTTACAATAGAACTTGTAGTAAGAGTAGCTAAACAGACAAGTATAAACAAGAAGTGAATTATTGCCAAATGTGTTACAAGACTGAGCCAAACCACCATGAGATGCTTACAAATCCATTGAAGCCTTCTATAAACAAATCATGATAGATAAGTAAAGGTTTTCAAGCCTAACATGAATGTTATGTCACATGTAATTATATTTTCCTCAACCCTAGAGGCTCTTCAAGTGCCTGAATCTAGCTACCAGAGACACCAAGGGAGAAGGAATCATTGGAAGGTCTTGGTAAAGAAAAAGAGGAAGCCATCGAAGTAGCTCCACACCTGGTTGCGGAATGATCAGTGATGATGCTAGTGTCCTGCAAGATCATCACCTTGCTAATCCATGATCTCTTGCAGTTCCCTAATGACACATTGGTATTCAATGTGCAAACTTCTCAGAGCCTTAACTGTTGTTGGTTCTAAGATGTGAGTCAAGATCCCACAACTCCCTTCTTCTTTCTGACATTGAGGCCCCAATCTTTAGCTACCACACTTTCCTTTGAGTGTTCTCCACTTCTTGAGATGCCCAACTAGTAGCTTTCTCCCCTCTTGGCTAGCACTCATTAATCACCACCAATATGTGTTTTCTTTCTCTTCCACACCATAGCCAATCTCTCTAAGCTCTCCTTGAAATCATCCATGAGTCTATTGCTCCATTATTCACTTTCTCCACTGTGTTGTTGTTGGAACATCAAGCTTATACTATGCTTGAGGTGGATTTGATCTACATCAAAGGCTATCGCATTGAAAGAATATCCATTGGAGAGTTCTTTTTCTTATGCTCACTTGTATTTTTTTTAAAAGGATTTTTCATGGATATTTTACCATTGTAAAAGCCTTGAGCTTTACACACGTAAAAGTAGAAAGATAGAGTCTAAATCCCACGAATTTGTGGTGGTTGACTTGCATTGAATCAAGCAATCAATCACCTAAAAGTAGATTAAACTAGATCTTCACTTTTTGTAGATTGTAGGAAAGTGAATTGATTCCCTCCAACAACCATTCCCACATTCATTTGAATTCAAGTTCCACTTGTAGAATTCGTGGAGCACTTCTAGAGTCTATATAAAGACTTTAAATCACTTGTACAATACATGGAAGTAATATATATACAATTGTGACCATCATTGTCTTGCTCCTTCAAATTTTTGAATCATCTTCTTCGCCAACAGTAATCTTGCAGAGGCTACTGCTCTATCTCTAGAGCTCAAAATTGAGTGGACAATGGCTTATTGGAAAGTATTAAAGCCTATTTTATGCCTATAAATTTTCATAACATTTGGTTTAGTAGATTTAGAGAATCTTAGTTTTTTTGTCTCAGGGTCAATCTCTACGTATTCTTGAAAAATAGCAGGTACCACTGTTGAATGTCTGATCCATTCTATAGCATATTTTTCTTATTCCTTATACTTTTGTGTATTATATACACTCAATCATATTTTTATCACTCCCATAAAAGGATTTTTTCTAATTGTAATCACGCTGGTTGCTATGGGCATTTGAAGTTCATTGTCTCTCCCATAGATAGTAAGTTTTTTTGAGCTAGTCTACGTGCGAACCTATCTATTTTGTATCGACTCATTCTCCTTGATTCTCCAAAGTACATAGTGCATTTCTTTGCACTCATCGCATGCCTATAAGGTCTATTTGAGTCTCCATAAGCTCAAGGGCTGGTCTTGTGTAGGTTTTCTAGACCAAACTTCGTCGCTTTGAAACGCACTTTTCTACCTTCTACAAGCTTCTCCAAGTTCTTTCAGTGGTATCAGAGCTAGATCAAGATAGGTGATGGATTTCCCTCAATGATCGAGAAGCTTGATAACCACAACTACACGGCTTGGAAAATCAGAATGGAGGCCTATTTGCAAGGTAGAAATCTTTATGGAATTGTAGCAGGTGATGAAGCTATGCCTATTCCAAGATCCAAAAGAGGACCTACACAAGAGGAGACAGATAAGTTCACATTTGGTGCGCAAGGGATGCTCAAGCAAGGTCGTACATACTAAACTCTATCTTTGACTTTCTATTACCACATATTAGAGGATGCAAAACATCTCAAGAGACTTGGGATGCCCTCGAGACTTTCTTTTCTGCTAGTACCAAAGCAAGAAAGAATCATCTTTGGAACGAGTTCAACCAAATGAAGAAGACACCTAAACAAACCATCACGAAGTTTGTTACCAAGGTCAAGGAGGTTGCGGATCAATTAGCATCCATTGGAGAGCTGATTGAAGAAGAGGCTATCATGAGGCAAATTCTCAATGGCATTCAAAGTGATAAGCAATGGCAATCCTTCACAATGGCTTATGATCTCATCATGGATGTGCAGATTCCAAATTTCAACATCTTTCTTGGACAAGTCTTCAATCAAGAAGCCAACAATAGCATAAAGGAAGGTAACTCCTATCATGGTAATTCAACTAGCGCTTTATATGCAGATAAGAAGGATAAGAAGCAGAAAGGCAAGAAGAAGGAAGAAAATGAAGAACAGACTTACCAAGCCAACTTCGCAAGCAAGAGTAAGTGGAAAGGGAAGAAGAAAGGACCAAAGCAAGACAAAGCTAAAGGGCAGAATGTTCAACCTTGTGCCATATGCGATAAGACCAACCACACCACTCAAAATTGTTGGTTCAATGGGAAGACCCAGAAAGGAAGTGGAAGAGGTGGATATGGCAGCAATAGAGGTAGAGGTGGACACAACTTCGACAATAACAATAGAGGCTATAATAGAAGGACTACAAAAATTATTCAGAAGATCAACCACATGAAGACTCATTGCCTCTCATGAATCTAAGCCATAAAGAAGGTAAAGAAGATGATCATTTGTTCTACATAGATTCAGGATGTTCGAACCATGTTGCAGGCAACATTGCCCTTCTATCTGATTTGGAAATTCCAAAGCATAGACATGAAGTGCAAATAGGGGATGACACAAAGCACAATGTGTCAAAGCTTCCAATGGCAGGACAAACATTCTGAGTAAGGTTCTCTATGTACCCACTATCACTAAAAACCTAATAAGTGTAGGCCAAATAGTTGAAAAAGGCTTGCAAGTTAGATCACCCAACATGGAGCTTTTGTGGAAGATCCATGTCAAGGCTTCAAGAAGATAGCCAGAGGTGAGAAGCATGGTAGGCTCTTTACTTTTGAAGTAGGAGAAACCAAGAACATAGTTCTATTCAACTTTGGGTCTCAAATGCTAAGTGAGCCTGAAGTCTGGCATAAGAGACTTACTCATGTGAATGAAACCTTGAAGGATATATGCAGGGATCAAAGTGTTCTAGGACTACTGAACATATCAAAGCAACACATGATCAACAAGTGTGATGCATGTCAGATTGGGAAGGCACAAAGACAACCATTCAACCACAAAGGCTACGTCCACAACAACTTATTGGACTTAGTACATACAGACGTATGGGGACCAAGTCAAGAACCTTCATTGGCAGGATCAAGGCATTGTGTCTCATTTATTGACGATCATAGTAATGGACTATTCTTTACTTTATCAAAAGTAAGAATGAATTGTTTGATTGCTTCAAAAATTATCTCACATGTGGAGAATCATACAAGTAGATCACTCAAGAAGCTCATATCTGATGGATGGGGAGAATACTTCTCCAAACAGTTTGATGAGTTCTTGCAGGAGAAAGGTATCAAAAGGGAAGTGACTACCAGGTACTCTCCTCAACTAAATGGAATTGCAGAGAGGAGAAACAAGACATTGGTTGGATAAGCCCCAAACAATGCTTGAAGAGAAGAAGTTGCCACATTATCTATGGGAAGAAGCTGTTTCAACTGCTGTGTACCTTGTCAATAGGCTACCATCCAAATCACTTCAAGGTATGACTCCCTATGAAGCATGGTATGGAAGAAAACCTAGTCTTGGACATTGCAAGGTGTTTGTTTGTTTAGCTTATGTTCATGTACCATCGCAAATAAGAGCTAAGCTAGATGAAAGGTGAACAAAGGCAGTGTTTATTGGATAGGATTCAACTCAAATGGGTTACACATTCTATAATCCTTCAACCAAGCAATTCACTACGAGTAGAGATGTTGTGTTTGAAGAACACATGTCTTGGCATGATGAAGACAAAGAAAAGGTAAATCTACCATATGATCTTGATTCTGATTCTCATCAATTAAGCAAGCATGATACACAGGTCCAGGATCCAAGAAGTGATACAGACGATGACCAGCATGACAGCGAAAAGGATTACAAGCTATGGAATTCAAGAGGCAAAGCAAAGATACAAGAGGTTGGAGAATGCTCCAAACAAGCACCTAGAATATCAGCAAGAGAGAAGAAACAACCAGAAAGGTATGGATATGATTCCACATTTGTTATGAAGCATTCAATCTACATGGAAAAATACTCTATTTCATAGGAACCCTCAACGTATGAAGAGGCAAAGGGAAACCCTAATTAGGAAAAGGCCATGAAAGAAGAAATAGATGCATTGAAGGAGATGGACACTTGGGATTTGGTTCCAATGTCATTGAATCAAAAGGTAATTGGTTGCAGATGGGTATATAAAGTTAAAAGAAATTCAGATGGATCAATTTGCAGGTACAAGGCAAGATTAGTTGCCAAAGGATGCTCACAAACTCATAGTATAGACTATGAGGAAACATTCTCACCAGTTGCAAAGATGACTACAATCAGGACATTGATAAGTGTAGGCTGCAAGGAATTGGAGACTCTTCCAACTTGATGTGAAAAGTGCATTCTTAAATGGTTGGATAAGTGAAGAGGTATACATGCCACAACCACCAGGTTTTGAAAACCCTAATCATGCATCTTATGTTTGCAGACTTAAGAAAGCATTGTATGGTTTGAAACAAGCTCATAGAGCTTGGAATTACAGGTTGGTTACATATCTTCAAGATCAAGGGTTCAAACCTAGCAGCTCAAATACTTCTCTATTCATCAAAAGGGATCACTATGAGGTTATCTATCTACGTGTATATGTAGATGATATTATTATGATAGGTGATGATCTAAATGGCATTCAAAGGATCAAGAGACACATGCAAGAGGAGTTCAAAATCAGTGACTTAGGTGAGCTCACATATTTCCTAGGTATGCAAGTATTATCCACAAATGAAGGAATGCATTTGACTCAAAGAAGATACATTCAGGATCTACTTCTCAAGTTCAAAATGGAGAACACTAAACCTACAGGTACACCTTTGGAGATGAATCATAAACTTAGTGTTTATGAAGGTGAGAAAATTGAAGACATTAAAGAATATCAAAGCTTGGTAGGTAGCTTGATATATGCTACTCATACAAGGGCAAACATCTCATATAGTGTGGGAGTGCTTAGTCAATTCATGCACTCACCGAGAAGACCACACATGGATGGAGCTAAGAGAGTACTTAAGTATCTCAAAGGTACAATCAATGAAGGTATATTCTATCCTTACTCTTCAGATTTGGATATCAAAATCTATTTAGATGCAGATTCGACAGGAGCAAAGCATGATAGAAGAAGTACTTCTTGTTACTTAGCATTTGCGGTTCAAAGCTAGTGTCATGGAGTTCCAAGAAGCGACCAACAGTTGCTTTATCCTCGAGGGAAGCAGAGTACAAAGGCTTGACCATAGCAACTCAAGAGGCAATATGGTTAAAGGCATTGTATACAAATTTGGAACTTGTGAGTTCCAAACCTCACATATTTGGAGATAATGTAAGTTCCATGCATCTAGTGGCAAACCCTATTTTCCATGCAAGAAACCAAACACATAGAGGTGCATTACCACTTCATCAGGGAGAAGCTCATGGCAAAAAATATTGACATTTGTTTTGTTCCTACTAAAAATCAAGTAGCAGATATGATGACAAAGGCACTTGATGGAATAAAGCTTTGTAGATTCAAAGCTATGGCAGGTATTCAACCTATCAGAGAATGAAGTCTCAAGCATACTTTAGCTTGAGGGGGAGTTGTTGGAACATCAAGCTTACACTATGCTTGAGGTGGATTTGATCTACATCAAAGGCTATCGCATCGAAAGATTATCCATTGGAGAGTTCCTTTTCTTATGCTCACTTATTGTATTTAAAAAAAAAAAGATTTTCCATGGATCTTTTACCATTGTAAAATCCTTGAGCTTTACAAATGTAAAAGCAGAGACATAGAGCCTAAATCCCAAAAATTTGTGGTGGTTGAGCTACAATTCAATCAAGAAATCAATCACCTAAAAGTAGATCAAACTAGATCTTCACTTTTCCTAGATTGTAGGAAAGTGAATTGATTCCCTCCAACAACCATTTCCACATTCATTTGAATTCAAATTCCACTTGTAGAAGTCTTGGAGCAATTCTAGAGTCTATAATAAACACTTGAAATCACTTGTACAATACATGGAAGCAATATACATACACTTGTGACCATCATTGTCTTGCTCCTTTAATTTTATGCATCATCTTCTTCGCCAACAATAATCTTGTAGAGGTTGTTGCTCTCTATCGAGAGACTCCAAACTAAGTGCACGATGGGTCATTGGAAATATATCAGTTTCTAATTTATGTCTATAAATTTTCATACCATTTGGTTCTGTAGATTGGGAGAAATCTTTTTTTTTTGTCTCAGGGTCAATCTCTATGTATTCCTGAAAAAAAGGAGATACCACCGTTGAGTGTCTGATCCTATAGCATATTTTGGTTATTCCTTCTACTTTTGTGCATTATATACACTCAAACCTATATGTATCACTCCCATAAAAGGATTTTTTCTCATTGTAATCCCGCTGGACGCTATGTCCATTTGAATTTCATTGTCTCTCCCATATATAGTAAGTTTTTTTGAGCTAGTCGATGCGCGAACCTATCTATTTTGTATTGACTCATTCTCTTTTATGCTCCAAAGTACATAGTGCATTTCTTTGCACTTATCACATGCCTATAAGTTCTATTTGAGTCTCCATAAGCTTAAGGGCTGGTCTTGTGCTGGTTGGCTAGACCAAACTTCATTGCTTTGAAATGTACGTTTCTACCTTCTACAAGCTTCTCCAAGTTCTTTCAGTTATTGTGTAACCTATATTTTGAACATGCCTAAATCTACCACACTAATGTTTATGCATGGGATGTGGTTATGCACTTCCACTATGTCTTCCTTGTCTTGTGTTTCACATTGTTCAAACCCTATCATAAGCTTTTGTTCCCTAAATGCTCTTGGGTAACTCTATGCATAGGAACACTTCTAGTTCTACATGTATCTCTACATGCCTATGCTTGATGAATCTCTAATAGATGGTATACTGCTCTATGACTTAGTGATGTATGGCACTTGTGCTCTAACGTAATGTGCCATCTATGTATGCCTCAAGCACCACATGTTTGATATGAAAAGATATATGCATACTTGCTAGAACATGGTTTTGAGAACAAGCCAATTAAAAGCACCTTATATGTTAAGCATGGAGATGTACTTCTGGTCATTTTTTATATGTTGATGATATTTTGCTCATTAGTCATAATGAGACCCATATTGCTAGATTTAATGTTGACTTGAATGCCTCTTTTGAGATGTTATATTTGGGGCATTTGAAACATTATTTGCACATTCAACTTATGCAAGTTGATGGAGGAATAGCTTTGTGTGAAAAAAATATACATATTGACACATTATTGCATCATTTTGGCCTTGAAGATTGCAAAGCTATTGCCCCTCCCATGGAAACATGCCTATGGTTGAGTCTTCATGATGTTGGAGATGCATTTGATGTTGTTCTCTATCTACAAGCTATTGGATGCTTGATTTACTTACACATAACTCGTCCTGATATTTAGTTTGCTCTCTTAGATGTACAGTTTGATGCATTGCCCAAGTGTCAAGCATTGGTATATGGTTAAACAAAACTTTTGCTACTTGAGTGCTACCTGGCTACTTCAATCATTTTATCCCAAGCGGGGATCGTTATCGCCAGACTTACATGTTGCTTTAGACTTAGATTGGCTAGTTTTTATGACACTCATGTGTCCACAAATGGTTTTTTTTCATGCTTAATAGCTCATTCATATCTTGGATGATCAAGAAGCAGCCTATTATGGACACTTCTAGCTGTGAGGTTGAGTATAGGGCAGCTTTCATATCAAATGTTTGATTTTGTGTGGCTCAGATGCCTTTTGGATGATTTGGCTATTGGTAAGTCTTCTACCACCATCTTTATTGATAGTCAGAGTACATTTCTAGTTGCAGGGAACCATGAGTTTCATGCTCCCACAAAGCACGTTGAGGTGCACTATCATTATGTCAGGGAGATGTTCTCTGCTAGAGAGATCACTTTGGCTTATGAGCTCACATAGATAATGTTGCTGAACTTTTCACAAAGGCTATACCTAGGGAGAAGTTTGAAGCTTTCCACAAAGCTTTAGGCTTACTTCCTTTCATGGATTGATTTCTTTCCACATAGCTTGGCACTTCCTTGTACATGAGGGCCATCTCCTTGTTCATCACATCACTGCAAGGGGGGGTGATATATTTCTATAGTGATGTGTGTGAACACACTTAGGACCATCAGGGGCATTTTTTTACTTGTTTAGGAATTTTTTCTCTCGAAGTATATATGCCTATAATCCTAACGGGTCACTTATCTTTGTAAATTTGGTAATACATTTTGTATTGTGTTGTGCTCCACTTCTTCTTCTTCCTTGTGTTGTTCATGTGCTTCTGTAGACCTCAAACTCCAACTATTACTCCATTAGTGATCAAGACATACTCATTTATTAATGTGAACTTGTTACATTAAGCATAGATGTCACTTCAAGAAGGAATCTCTAGGTATTTAGCTTGGAAATTCTATCTAGCATAATGTTGTAAATACATTAGATCTCCTTCTTCCCTAAGGTCTTGCTTTTATTCAAAGGTAAATGGTCTATTGGGGAATACATTTACTTAGCTATTCCCATCTTGTAAGAAAGTAAGATTTGAATTTTTATTAACACATATATTTCCATGAAAATGCATGCTTTTGCATTACATCAATGATCCAAACAATATATTGCTTCTATTATGCTTAGCATTTATGCACTTCAAACTCCTTTTTGTGCACAAACATGTGCTTCTTTTTTATGCATCATCATGCTAATGCACATAATCTTGTGCATCTACAAATTCTTCTCATGGAAAGAAGTCTTTGGGGTTGAATTTATGCATTCAAATTATTCTTTTGGTAATTGAAAATGCATATTGATCCATTTTCTCAATGGATAGATGCATGCAAGTGCTTGAGATTCTTGTATTCATTTTTCGTGCAAATGTGTTTGCCTAGAGAATCACCTTAAAGAGTTCACATCTTAACCCATGATGCAATAAAACTTCTATGTCCTATGGAAATGAAATACAAAATTCAAACATAACTCAAAAAAATAACCTTAGCTTGATACAAAGCTATGTACATCCTGTGTCCATTGAGAAGAGGCCTCCTTCCACTTCATGGTCACATCATTGATCCATAATTCTCCACAAATTCCTGGGGGATGTATTTTATAAACACACTTAGGACATTACAGTCACAAATTTTTCTATCACATGAATACTTAATCAAATGTGGTTTCTCCTCTCCTGCACAACCCAATTTGGCACTTGTAGAAGCTTTTTCCAAGAATAAAGTCTCCAAACCTTTATGATAAACTAGTCCTAAGGTTGAAATCTTTCAAATAGCAGCTCAAGTAATTTAAATAATTCAAGGGTTCAAACCATGGACTTGGAGATACTTTCCCAAGGGTTTCTCAACAATTTCCAAGGGTCCTCCAAGGGATCTTGGGCCCTTAAAACCCATATATTTTGCCACTTTTACCCATAATTGTATAGCATTATTACCCCCTTAAAACATTTTGGTCCTTGAAAATGTGTACAAGTATATTATTTGGAGTACTTCATTGTGCTCCATGACCAGTCTCGTAGATCATGTTCTTCATCTCTATCATTCACATCTTTATCAAAAGGGGATTCTATCCCTATATTATACCTAAAAAGATGGGACTCCATATGTGGGTTAATCTCTAATGAAATCATTCTAAGCACCATTTGAATTTGCACAAGTGCAAATTATGGAAAGAACGACAAAGGTGGATCAAAACATCCTTGCTTAAATCAATGTTTTACTATGTCCAACTAATGGATTCCAAATTTTTTTTAGAGAGAATTGAAGTTCAATTTGACCAAAAACATATAACCTAGATGTTTTCTACTAAATTTCACTTCAACTTCCACTGAATCTTTTCCTAACTAAAGGGCCATTATGTCCAACTAGACTTTAGAACCCTAGTAGAATGTAGAAGTTTTAATTCACTTCTTGGGAAACCAACTTCAAGTGGATCAAAATCAATCTATATGAATTACCTTAAAATATTTTCTCAAATACTTGCCTTTATAAGAATTTTCAAAACTATGAGAAATTTGTAATCCCTTTTCTCTACAAGATTTCACTCAAATTTTTTGGAGAACTATAGAAGCATTCTTCACCCATTATAGTTTGATATGACTAATGATATTGGAGCAATATTTAATGAATGAATGATTCTTAGGCTCAAGTGTATTCTAAAATTGAATGGCTTCTATACAAAAAATATATCTCTATGATGTTTAATTCAATTACCTACTCCTTTTGGTTGGACTTGATACAAAAATGACTCGAAGATTCTTTCAGAGTCAAGTTCAAGACTCTAGGAAGTGAGAAGGAAAAATTGAATCTCTCTATAATCGATTCCAACTTCTAAGACTAAATTGATTTGAGTCAAACTTGATGAGACTCAAAACTTTAAGGGTCCGTTTAAGTGAAGGTTTTCAAGCAATCTTTATGATAGATAAAGTATACTCTCAAAAAGAGTCTTTGGGTAAAGTTGAACCATCATCAAGCCGCAAACATATATATGATATCCAACATTAGTTTCTTGAGTCAATGTTTTTTTTAATCTATTGATGATGTTTCTCCTTTAGCCAAAAGACATGCTGATTTGAATTTCTTAAGTTCATCTTTTTCTCAATCTTTTGAGACTCCTTTATACTAGAATGAAAATATAGTGCATAAACTTGAGTCATTAGATTGATTCACATAGCTGCACTATCCTCTAAGTGCTTGGGTCTTGGGCTAACTTACTCTAACTTTCCTTACTTGAAAAGATCTGCCTAAGTACTTTTCTCTTCAAAACTTCATGCAGTATTTTTTTATTAAGAACTTACAACTTAAGATTCATGTTGTTGTAAGTAAGACTATACATTTTTTAGTTCATACCCTTGACCCTCTTATACTTTAACTTTATCTATGGATTTTCACTTTCTGTTGAGATTCATTCTCACTTCAAGTAATGATCTCAAGGCTACAAAATACCTACTACCTCAATGTTTGATGTCCCAAACCATCATTCTTAAATTGATGTGAATATAAAGTATAATGTTCCATAATCGTACTTTGTTTCCAATACTTATGTGTGGATAATATTATCTTAATTCCTAGAAGCTTCATCTAGCTATAGAGTACCTTTTACTCAAATCCTTTTTACAAGAATTTGAAGTCAAAGAAGTACCTCTATGTTTCCTATCTTGGTTATGTGTATGGGGCTCCCATCACAAGGTCATTCTATAATCTTATACTTTTTAATCCTATTATTTATTCCTCAACTAAATTTTATTCACAAGATATTATTATTTTCTTTAGATTCCTTCTTTAGAGAGCTAGCCCTCAGGTTTTCAAGGAATGTCTTTAGTGCTTAATTTGAGCATCTGCTATTTGAATTTCTCCTCTATAATATCCCTTTAGGGATAGGTGAACACAAGTTTCACCTTCCACTAACTTAATAAACATCTTTCATGAATTTATCATTTGAAAGCTCCTCTAAAAGAAAAAAATAAAAAAGAAATAAAAGACACCCTTCCTACGGACGTAAACAATGTATGGCAGACAAAATAAATGATCATCTATTCATGTCGATAGCTACCACCTAAGCATTTAGCAAAGCTCTAGACACATACATATTCAAGTTTAACCTCACACAAAGACATTTTTCGGCTAAGGCAAAGGGAATAATATATTCATAAATACAAGGAACCACATACCGACACGTTTTTGCATGTGAATTAATTTTGTGTAGTTTCATTGACATGCCTCCACCATGTATGAATGCTACTCCATGACTCTTAATATTCATTGGAACGATGGCTTGTTTGAAAGTACAAGACAATAAAAAAGATAAAGAAAATTTATAATCATTGGAGCGATATATAGGATCAAGTTGATCTTGAATCACGTTTGTGTTTTCAACTTATTAATACTTAGTATAAGAAATTTTATGGATCTAAAAGCTTTACCATGTGTTGTAGATCCTATTGTAATGGGTAATGAATCAAATGCCTACAAGACAGATAGGTTAGTTTTTCCCACTAGAAGATATTACTATCCTTGCTTATTGTGTATATTGTATATTATAAATCTCAATGTGGCATCACAACCATGTATGCATTTTTTCATGGTAAGTATTTTGGCAATAATATCTTCAAGATCTTTCTAACAATCGTATTTCAATAGTGTTACAAGAGAGTTAATGTAATATGGTATAAATAAAAAAAAGATAATCAATAACCTAATTTTCCTTGGTAGTAATTATTCAATATGTCCCATCAATTCTTGAGCATATTCTCTCATTATTAATTTTTCAATGAAGCATAAGATTTATAGTAATTAGTTGCACAATAAAGTTATTTGATTATTTGTTTGGTATTGACTCATGTTGCACCAGAAATATTTTAAGTCCTCTAAAAACAAGAAATCATGGTATTAGTGAAATCTCCAACTAGTATCAAATCTCAATGTTTATATAAACCATTCCCTAGAGTTTGGAATGATATATTTTGATACATAATAAATTTGAGCTTCACAAAACTAATGCTTCCCCCTCTGTGAAAATGTTATCATCATAATGTTGATCTATTAATCAAGGATCTAGCATCACCATAAAATTGAAGATCATGAATCTTCAAATAAAGCTCAATTAATGATATTTTCCACATCTACCAACTCATTAACTTGTTGAATTTTCTCCTAATTTTTTGGGTATTTTACACGAGTTTTGTTATGTTGGAATCCTTAAGTATATTATATTGTTTTCTTTTTGTCTTCTATATTGCATGTTGTTCATACAAACGATGTTGAGTTGCAATCTTACCATTATTTGTATTGCAGCCACTTTAGAAAAGTTTTTCTACATGCATGTTTACCAACATTTAAGCAAAAACTAATGTGCATTCCCTACTGTCGAGGTCTGTGGAAGCACATGAACAACACAAGGAAGAAGAAGAAGAAGCTTGGAGAATAACACAATTTTGAATGTATTACCAAGTGAATTTACAAAGATAAGTAACACATTAGGGTTATAGGCATATATAGAAGATAGGTTAAAAACCTCCTAAAGAGGGAAACAAGTGCCTTCGTGGTCCTAAGTGTGTTCATAGATAAGTACCAAAAAATGTATTAACAAGTTTACTTTTGCAAATTGGATTGATCTCATTTATTACAATAAATAAAGATCTTTGCTAATTTCATAACTCAACTAAAGTATGGTGAAATGTGCTAGATTTTTTATCCTCTAGCATTCATGATTGTATATGCTTACTTATCCATGCAACTTTTGTACTAGAATTAAACATAAAGTTCAAAGAAATGAGAAGGTACTCATCAATACTTGTACAATCGATAAATTTTGTAAAAATGGATTTAGCTTAAAAGAGTAAACTTTGGCCTCTAACCATTGGTATCAAAGGAGGTCATCACTTTCTCTAGAGCATCATTAACACCCCTCTGGTCATAGTCTCTATATCCCATGAAATTGGTGAGCATACTTGGGGTGATAAAGAGTTCAAAACAGCTTTGTTGTGTGGCATCAAAATTTTGCTTTGAGCTCATTTCAGTCTTTGAACACACTATTGCAACGATTGTTCAAAATATTTTGTCCTTTTATGCCAAACATATATACAATTTTTGGCTCACTAGTACAAGCAACTCAAAGTTTATTACAAATCTAGTAGAGCTCATTTGGATATTTCCGTTGAGCTTTTTGAGATATAGTAAATTTTCTACATCAAGGTATTTAGTCATTGGCCATGGTTGAAAGCAATGATGTGTTTTGTATGTTGGCTATTAAGGACAAGTTGGATGGTACTAATTACCCATTGAGGAGATACATGATGCATCATGTATTGCTAGCAAAAGAGTTGTGGAATATTGTGTAGGATGTTCAAAAATATCCTACTACGTCTACAAATATAGTGATTGGAGATGATGCAGATTGTGTTGAAGATGATGACCTTGAATTATCTGGTCGTGTTGCCATCCCTATTGCACCTACTATAGATAAACCTTTTCAGGATGGTAGAGATGCACATGCACATGCATTGATAGCCTTGTCTATCAAATGTGCCATTATCCCTCATAATCACTCTTTCAAAACAAGCAAAAGATGCTTGGGATACTCTTGCAACATTACACAGCAAAGAAATGAGGCTTATGTTGCTTGGCTTCAAAAATAGTTGGAGAGTGAGCATATGAATGAAGGAGATTCAATGGATAGTTCTTTTACAAAGATTGAAGATTTGAATAGCAAATAAGATACTTTTCTATAGAATGTTCTTAATGGTCTTCCAAAATCATATCACAGTTTTGCTTCTACTCTTTGGTTGATGATGAAAGGAAATTGAAATATTTTAACCTTTGAGGAATTAGTGTCTATTGTAAGAAGATCATTCTAGGTAGAACAATTCAATTAAGTATGTTGCAAATCAAGCTTTCTTAGCTAGTCAAAAGGGAAAAGGTAAATGGAGCTCATCTACTAGTGAGAAAAAATCTACTAATATTGCACAGTCAAAGAAGGAAGACAAAGATGACAAGAAAACAGAAAAGCAAAAACAATTTTACAAGTACTGTAAGGCAAATGATCATGTTATAAAGAGTTGTCCTAAATTGGCTACAATGGATCCCAAAGAAGAAAGAGGCTTGAATTATTGTTGTAGAGGCTTCTACACATAAAATAGAGTCTGTTAATCTTGTTCGAAATGAAGAAAGGGCATTTACCACTATTTGCTACTATGATCCATCTTCTCATGAGCACTGCATGTCTGCAATAGACTTGGATATTTAGTACTTTGATAATGGTGCAACTAGACATATTATCCTGCTTCTTCACTTCAGTTGAGCTTGTTCCTACACATAATACTATCACATGTGCTAACAACTCCTCTTATCTTATAATGAGAGTTGGAAAGATCATTGTAACTACTGTTGATGGTAGTTCTTTCACATTGTTGGATGCCTTAAATGTGAAAAGAGTCAAGAAAAAAGTTTTATAAATTTTAACACTAGTCAAGATTGGGTTTGTTGTCAAATTTGTTGATGATAGATGTATAGTTCATGATATCTCAAATGGGATGTTATCATTGTTTGTGGCATTTTATGTCATGAGTTGTATAATCTCATAGATTATGCAAAATCTGAGAACAAATTAGCATGTGCCATCATGATCCTCATGCTATCTCAAATGCAAAGCTTTACCATGCATGCTTTGGTTTCTTTGCCTCAAGAAATCTCAAATGGTGTCCTCTGTGACTGAACCTGAGGCATGTTCTAAACATTTCTATGAAGGTTGTATTTTGGGTAAAATGTGGTATTCATCCTTCCTAAAAGATGGTTTAGTTAGAGTTGCACATAAAGGTGTAGCTTGTTCACAGTGATGCCTATGCTCTTATGCAAACACCTTGATTTGGGAATTATCTATAACTCATGACTTTCATTGATGAATTTTCTAAACATGCATGGGTGTATCCATTAAAAGATAATTTTGAAGTTTTTATGTACATTAAACAATTCCTAGTTATGGCTGAAAATCTATCAACATGTAAGATAGGCACCCTCCCTTCTAATCGAGGGGGGGAATATATGTCTTCTGAGTTTAATGCATTTATGGTTGCACATGGGATAAAACATCGATGTACAGTGTTGTATACACCTCAACAAAATGGAGTTGCTAAGAGGAGGAATAGATCTCTCATTGAAATGGTAAGGTGTATAGTCAAAAGTGAGGATTTACCACATAGCTTCTAGATTAAGGTTGTTATGTGTGCATATGTACTCAACCAAAACATTGCAATTTATCACTCCATATGAGTCATGGGATGGTTGTAAGCCATCTATTTCCCATCTACATGTTTGTGTTTGTCTTGCATATGTGTCAATGCCTAAAAAACAACATAGAAAATTGAATGATAAGGCTGTGAAATGTTTTTTTTTACATATTTTAAAGCAAATGTTATCCCTATTTCATCCATTGACTAAACATGTTCTAGCTATTTGTAATTTTGTTTTTATGGAAGATGCAATTCATCCATTGCTTTCATGTATCAAGGAGAAATGAGTTAGCTCAAATGATATGTATGACACTTTGCTACCTCTTTTTACATGTTGATAGTCAATTCTTGGCCCTGGTGAACCAACTTCTCAACCTTTATAGTTTTCAAATGATGCTGCAAATCATTCCATTTATTATGAAAATTGACATGATGCACTTATTCATGAGAGGAATAACATAGAAAAGGAAAACAATATGCCAAAATTGTTGTTATAGACTTTGAGAGATACAAAATTACGTGCATCTTTGTGATATCCTACTCATTTAGGCTCTCATAGTGCTTCTTTTGCAATGGTTCTTTGTAGTCTTTATGATCAAAATGGTCTTATTTCTTTTGGTGAAGCATAAAATTGAGAAAATTAAATGGTTGTTATAATAATATGATGTTATTATGAAAAATGTTACTTGGCCTTCATGTGAATTGCCACAAGGCAAAAAGGTGATTGGCATTAAGTGGGTATACAAGCTGAAATGTAAACTTGATGGAATAGTTCATCGGTATAATGCTAGATGTGTTTCCAAAGGTTATGCTCAAGAGAAAAGCATTGATTTTGATGAGACTTTTGCTCCCACATGCCAAATGACCAATATTATGTAGCATATATGCACCTGCAACTCATCATCATTGGAATGTACATCAATTGGACATTAAAGTTGCATTTTTAAATGGTGATTTAATGGAGAAGTGTACGTATTTCAACCCCGTGGTTTTGTGCAAAATGTGCATGAAAAAAAAGTGTGTAGGTTGAGAAAGGCATTGTATGGTTTGAAGCAGTATACAATGCCCCATGGTTTTGTGCAAAAGAGCATGAAAAAGATGTAGGTTGAAAAAGGCCTTGTATGGGTTGAAGCACCATACAATGCCCCGTGGCTTTGTGCAGAAAGTGCATGAAAAGAAAGTGTGAAGGTTGAAAAGGCATTGTATGGATTTAAGAATATTCTAATTGAGATCACCTCATATGTTAAGCATGCATATGATGTAATTTTGATAATTATTACATATGTTGATGATATTCTAATTAGTAATTATAACAAGAAGCTCAATTCAAGGTTGATTTTCATGCCTCTTTTGAGATGTCATGTTTGGGGTATTTGCATCATTATTTGGGCATTCAACTTATGCAAGTTGATGGGGGAATAACTTTGTGTCATATAAAATATATTGACACATTATTGAAACATGAGTCTTCATTGAAGATTGCAATTCTAGAGGTACCAATCCCCATGGGTTGCACTAGCAAGATAGATCATTATCCTTGCGGTCAGATGAACGGTTTCTCCTCAAAGATGTTCTCTCATTGGTCTTCAATCATTCTCGATGGACATGGTCATAGCAAGGGTAGTTCTTTTTGTGACAACACTTTAGTAGTTCAAACTAATTTCCTTATCGGACCTTAGGGTTGTCCCATCCCAATTCCTATCCTTAGAAAGCCTTCACGCTGTGATCATTCCTACTAGGTTCTAAAGTGATTTTCCCTTGTTTATGTGGGATTTGGGGGGGCCCATGGATATTATGCCCTTCATTATACAATTGCATCTTCAATTAGTTCAAGCCTTGCGAGTTGTAGATCACAAGATCGAACTTCCCTTTTAGAACAAGGGAAGTGAGAAATTTCCAAAAAGTAATAATACTAGTGGAAGCATTCTTAATGGTGACATTGATATCATCTCCATAGTTCTATAAAATCGCATCATGGACAAAGTTATTAAAACTCATGCCTCTAATCATATCTTTGGAAGCAGCTTCCTAGATCAACCAACTTAGACTATCATTTGCAATAGCAAATAATAAGGGGACAAGAGGGCAACCTTGATGGATAGACCTAACAAGCTTAAACTTCTTAGCATTCACATTGTTAACAACAACTTTTGCATACGCAGAGACATTTAGTAGCCATGATAAAATAATTACCAAAACCCCCACTCTCAACTACCTTATCCATGTCCTCCTACAAGGAGACAATCGCACCAAGGACATATCTCCCTTTAATAAACCCTTTTTGTTCCCTATGAATAATCAAATCCATGTGGTCTCTAAGTCTTAATAGCCAATGCCTTATCATAGATTTTGTAAACAATGTTGATGCATGTAATAGGGTGTCAATTATTCAAATATCTTCTATCCCCCTTTATGTGAATTAAACAAATTATCCCCTCTTCTTAATGAATTACCTCCTTATTCAAAGAGGGGTGAAAGCCACCGATTAATGCATCTTTACATATATCCAATAAGAGAGGCACCATTAGATTTATGTGGAACCAAAAGAAGCAGTTAGAAATAATACCTAAATTCCAAATTAATCGTGGAGAGTGAACTTTAATTTCCTAGAAACTTACAACGGTGATACCTTAGAATTTTAGAATCAAGCCAAGCCTTGATAAATCTACACTTGATTAAATTCGTGAGACATTCACAATTAAAGGAAATAAACTTCATCACATATTATTGCTTTTTCCCCATGGGATCCTTTAAACTTAATGGGCCAGATCTTCATTCTCTTTGAATCTTGTGGAATCATTATCAAGAGCTAACTCTAGGGACACAAGAGTGGCCTCCACCATTTCCCTTTTCTTATCGGCATTGTTCAAGTCCTTATTTTCTTGAGGGTTAGGATCTTGAGTATTCAAGTCCCTCTGTTCTTCTTCGTTACCTTCATCCCCTAATAGAGAGAACATGTTGAAAGCCTCTCATAAATAAAAAATAATAACATTAAGCTTGGGAGCAATTCTCCATTTTCCTACTTGGCTAAAGACCTCTTTTATCTTTTTCTAAAGATTTGGGAGGATGGGTTTTTATGCAAACTCTTTCCTAACAATTTATTGCAAAGTGCCCTACCAAATTGCACTAAAAACATGCATTTGGGAGGCTTTTGAAAATAGCCTCCTAGAAAATACCAATATTACCTTCCTAGTTGCTTTGCGCTTACTGAGTTGACATGCTATTTCATCTACAAAATTGTACCACTGCAAGGGAAGGTTGGCCAGTTCTACCTAGATGGGGACCTTCGATGGTTTATTTTTCGATGGAGTAGGAAAATCCATTTGTTAGATATTCTACTCTAGGAATGGCTATATTCAAAGGTCCAAAGATTTTTATAAGCCATTCCCACAAGGTTTTCATCAAGGTTGGAGTCCTTGATAGAAGCCGACCTAAACGTTATCTTGTAGCTTCACATTTTTGCAAAAGAAAAACTTCTTACCTGAAATGCTACTTTATCCTTCTACCTTTCCAAGGTCAAAGCAACCTTGTAAGGAGAAGTCTACTCTGGGAACATAATTTACTATCTGCTTCCCTTTTCTTCATACATCATTTTCCATAGTTGCCTCCTAAAGAGGAGAACAAACTAGACCCACCAATGACGTAAGGTTTTGGAACATGTTACCTCGTGGGGTAGAAACCACACTATAGGCCCTTAAGGGGGGCACATGAAGCTTCAATCTCTCGAAGTTTGGCATCCAATCCCCTTTTTATGGCCGCATGGAAAGGTATAGTTGTTGAGTTATATGGTGAAACCAATGAGTTGCTTGAAGTGTGGGGTGACGCAAACAAAATGTCATCCCACTAAGTTTTCCATTTGGATCACCATAACTCTTTCATATCATTCATTTTAATATCATTCAGCTGCTCACACGATCGTGAAAAATTTGCTTTTGCTTTAGTCATTGCCTTTATGAGAGACCATGGGATAGAGATCGAATAAATTGATGGCAACACATGAAGTTGTAGGTGTATATGCAAAGTTTTTGACAATACAAGTTGTTGCACTAATTCAAAGGATATCTATATTCAATATTTTCCAAGATTTTTATACATACCAAAGAACAGAACAGATCCAAAGAAAAAGGAATTGGTTGAATCGTAATCAACAAATGGTTTCTATATCAGAGGATGCGGTAGATAATATTTATAAGTTTGTTGTTGTAGATGGTTAAAGACTACTCTCTTTGGAGGCGCAAATGACATTTATGTTTGAATGCTCTCTATGAGAATGGAATGTTGCAGAAGTAAGCTTTTTTTTTTTCAAGATATTTTTTTTTTAATAAGTTTGGCCGAAGTCTAATCTCCCTTGCTTGAATTAGATTGAAAGATCAACTATACATATGAAGGACATAGTACCCATGAGACCCCCCATATCCCACAAAACAGGGGTTAAGATTGCCGAAGGCAATATTAGGAAAGAATTTCCCAAAAGCATCTGATTTTAGAGGCTCGAAGGCGGTACAATTGAGATTAGGCTGGCCTATAGCCCATACAATGTCCAACAGCCTGAAGGAGGGTTGAACTCATGACCTCCATCTCATGAATGTTCAATGTGGAATAACCAGCAACAAAGATAAGTCACAAAACGCTTCAAATTTTCAAAAATAGTATTGTTGATATAAAAATTATCAACATGCAATGATGGGATCGTCTAGGCACAAGTGTATATGCAAACGCATTTTTTAGTTTACTCATTTCTCATTGTACATAGAAATTTTCAACATCTCTTATGGAAAGCTATCCATCAGATAATAAAAAATGTGGGTTTGATGCTATCATGGAACAGAATGAAGCAAAATCAATGCCCATCTTTGGGTCTTACATTAAATTTTAGATAATCTTTCACATCTTTTTGAAGACTTGATTACCAAGTGGATTGCTTAAATTGATACCATGCGCCTCTGATTCTAGTCATTGGAAGTTGGATGACCATCATGCATATGCCCATAAGAATGGCAATCCGAGTTTGTCGGACATATCACACAAGTGCCCTTGATGCTCAGTCTGGTAATCCAAAAAGTGTAATCCGGTCACCCAAAAAAACATGCATGTGCCCTCCCTATTTCCAGATGATGCCTCGAATGAAGGGGCACACATTATAGTCTTTGCTCACTCTATGCATCGATTTGAAGACAAAACCTCTGCATAAAACCTCACAGAGACACCATCAAGAATAAAAGGGCTCCCTGAGGACAACTCAAAAGCCTACTTCATGAACTGAGAGAAGTGTTCTCCTTAACAGGCCGATGACTATCACACCTAACCTTCTGTGTGAAGTGCCAGAAGCAGAGTCTCATGTGACTCATGAGCAGGACTCTTGCATGAACACCGAGAACCCTAGCGCTGAATCCTTCACCTGCTGGTGTTGCAGTTCCACATGTTGTACACAACTTACATTGATTACATCAGCATTCTAATGCAGTTTACTACTTTCATGTGAACATGCCTCAGCTCTTACAGTCCGTAAACTGAACGATCAGAAGACACCCTGAAGAATTTGTAATCAAAGATGCTGCCCAAAATTTTACTGCTGTGACATGGAAATTCAAATAAATTGCCAAGACAGCATAAACTAATATTTATAAAGCATAGTTCATTTTTTAAAAGATGGCTTAATAAGTAAAAATAGATTTACAGATATGTAAAATATATCTAGAAACCCCCCCCCAAACAGGACACGCACATTGAATTTTTTTAGCCCACGACTTATGGTGGTCAGTTTCAATAATGGTACTTAATATTCAAATGGAGTAACCCAACTTTATTACATAGTAATTGTAAGTAACTTTCACATGCCATGGTGTAAAAGGGATATAGCTCGACCCCTTACTATTGACAGAGAGCATATCAATCAAGAGCAAGACGTTAGAATAATGCCTTACAATCAAACATATTTCAAATAAAACCATTCCATACAGTTAAATTTCACTTACACCACTTGACCTTCTCTTATCTCGAATTCCATTGGCTGTAGTGAAAAGGTACTAATGCTATCTGTCTTAATGCCTGAAAGAACACAAGATCGCAGATGACAAGACTTCATTAATGATTGAACATATAAGTTGTCGTGTATTTCAAATTTCTTCCAATTAAATATGCATAGGAAAATTGTTTTAAGTTACAGGTGAGCATGGAGAAACAGTAATTATACACAGCACCAATGCATGAACAGTGAGTCTGCTCTTATGATCCAGCTATTGTTGTTAAAAACATGATTCTGGCAGCTACATGATTGAGCATCCCTCCACTGGCATGCTCATCTTTATACTTCTCCATACAGATTGATATTAGTCAACTAACAACGCTCACAGCTCAAATGTACAACCATCTGATGGGTCATTCAATTGCTAAGATGCTCCTATTCCACATAAAAATCAAATATACAATCAAAAATTGATGGCTGCAGGGATTTTTGATACAATTGAAAATTGGTTTTATGTATATCCTTGTAAAGTGCATCTATGCTGAGGCTACTGCATTTTTCTTTGGCTTCCCTCCTTGACGTTTTTGAGCACCAGAGGCTTCCTCTGCATCCTCAACATCATTGCCTTTGGGTGCAACTGGCTTAAACTGCCAAACGAGAACCAATATAAACGAACTGGATGAAAAGAAATCAAAATTTTGCTTCCATTGTTCAGGCATACCTGATATACTGAATAGATAACATTTCGTCTAATCTGAGCCATAAGCTCTAGAAAGAGATTGTATCCTTCTAGCTTATATTCAACAAGAGGATCACGCTGTGCATATCCACGGAGCCCCACTGCCTGCTGCAGAAATTTCAAGGCTTGCAGGTGTTCTTTCCAGAGCCTATCTGTCTGACTGAGAACAAAGAAACGTTCTGCTTCTGTCATCAGTCCTGATACTTGACTTTCAATTTGTTGCTGCAATGAGACAGGCACACATGAAAAATTGTTAATATCAGCCTGAACAACATGACGTGTTTCATGCAAGACAGGATGAATGTACAACTGGCTTAATGACAGCCAAAAAACTGATGTGCAAATGGCTTAATTACAGCCATCAAAGGATTAGGTTGATTCGCCAAAGGATATGCTCTTTCATGTCAGTATCAAAATGACTCCAGGAACTTCTGGAAACATCCTCCTCATTTCAAAAAATAATGGATTTTTGGACTGTCAAATGAACCACAAAATCCACATTCTTGGATAGTCATAATTCAGATCACACACTCAAAATGATGGTTGAAAATCCTGAGTAAGCAATTTGCTGATCCAAAAGACTTATTTATGAAGCATAAGTACAGCTTCCTGACGTCGGACTTTTATGTTATCTATGCTTCATGTGCCCTCTAGTTTAAATAACATCATTGACAGGGAAATTCAAGAACTCCAAGTTATCATGCAAGCCAAGACAACTCTCCTAAAAAAGAGTCTAATATGGATGAAGCAGCTTTTCATCCAGATACTCTTCACTTGTTGACTCCACCACTTTATCAGACTTGGTTGGACTTAGCTGGCCAACCCATGTGTGCGTATGTGAGAATATCAATGACATGCAGAGATATGCATACACATTAATAGTATTAGTAGGCAGGTAGGTGTCAAAATCTGAAATATGAAACAGATTTCAACATGTTGCACAAGACAAAACAGTATGCTCAGCAAATACCACAACAGAATATAAACAGCAGGCTAACAATTTATCAGAATATGGTTCCATGACATCTTTGGAGGTGTTAAGGACAAATGAAATGGCACTAATTTATCACTCTCAAGGATTAAAGCCATATTGCCAACTAGATTTCATTCCAAGATAAAGTACACTTCATTGATTTCTGCATGACCATTAGCCATTGACTTCTGCAGTCTTTGACAAATGTATATTGAGAGAATCTCATAATCATATATATACTAGTTAGAAGTGACATACCCGCTTCTGTAAATAAGCTTCTCTCCCACGTTGTCGCAAGTACCCCCGCAAAGCTTCAAAGTCAGAGGACTGTTCAGTCAGCTCTGCAGGGGTCATGTCATTTAGAAGGTAACAGTACCTATTGAGAAATGCAAGCTGTGTTACAATGATTATTGGGAAGCTGTGCCCTTTTTCGGAGAGGTCAGAAAGGAACAAGAGATTATGAGAATCACTCACTGCTGTATTTTTGCCACTAATCCTTCATAATTCCACTCCTCCTTGGGTATGGCAGGATCAACATTTGCCTGGGATTTTCAAGCAATAGGAAAAACAAAATAAGCGAAAAATGGTCTTTCCAGGGTATGTATGGATAGACTGAACCAATGTATCCTACCTCAAGTATGTCATCCATTGTCAGCTCAGCATATTCAATCATTTGAGCCTGAAGATCAACTGCTTCAAGAGCCCTCCTACGCTCAGTGTACACACGTTCTCGCTGACTGTTTAATACTTCATCGTATTCATAAAGCTGTTTGCGTATCTCAAAGAAGTAATTCTCCACTTTTCTTTGAGCTTCATCTAAAGCCTTAGTCAACATCTTTGATTCTATGGGCAAGTCCTCAACACGAAAAGCTCGCATCAAACCCTGGGATATTGTGGACAAGGTAAAAAGACACATTTCCAACAAAGAATAACATACAAATAAAATCAATCAACCAAAATAGCTTATAAATTGGATACAGTTTTTCAGTTTCCCATTTACGAAATGCATAAGTACCTCCAAAATCACATTAGAATGTGTGAGGAAAAGATTTGCTCACTTGAACTAAAAATGTAACTCGGTAATAAAGTTGACCCAAAATTTAAAGGCCTCCAATGAATTCAATGTGTGTATGTTTTTGTCATTTTATACTTGTCTTCATTTCTTTATTAGTTTCTTTATCCAGTAATTTAGTGTTAATTCAGATTTATATTTTGTAATGAGGATTGAGAGAAAATATGTGTGCATTTGATCCTCATTCCTTGCTTCCTCACTCTTTCAAGACGTGCATGGGGTTCACTTGAGGAAAACTTGGACAAGAACATAAAGCCAGAAAAATAATATGATTCCAGAAATCAACATCAAATAAACAATATGGTTACCTGAATACGATCACCACCAAATATTCGAAAAATATTATCTTCAAGACTGAGGAAAAACCTTGAACTCCCTGGATCACCCTGCCTGCCACTTCGTCCACGTAGCTGATCAAAATGCAAAAAGTTTTGCCTCATTCAATAAAAGGATTTTGATGTTTGGTGAGTAGAAAAGAATGAAAAAAAACCTGGTTGTCAATACGGCGTGATTCATGTCTCTCAGTACCAATAACATGTAGTCCACCAGCAGCAACCACCTGTATACCAACTTTACTATTAATATAAATAAGACTGGGCAGATTCTATTGGCTTTTAGGGATCATCAGAGAAAAAATCACTTTAAGACTTGTGAACTAGGTCCCTATCATGAAAAACGAGTTACAGATGTGTCTGTTTCAAGATATTGACCTTTTCTCTCTCTTGATCGGTATAGCTTTTATATTCCTTAACAAGTTGCTCAAATGATCGTCGAAGCTTGGATATGACAATATCCTCAGTTGGACCCTGAATAAAACATCTCATTTAACATATTCTTGTTCAACAAAATTTATATGTTTATAGGTCACAAGGAAGTAATGAGAGTCAGTTTATATTCAAAACCTTCTCACATGCATATGACAAACGATCCTCTGCCGCAATTTCTGATAAAGATTTTTGCCCCCACGTCTCTACGGCTGCCTCAACAGCATCAGTTATCATGGAAGAACATTCTTCAGAAATTTCACAAGGAAATAAACTTGCATCCACCTGGAAAATAATAGCAATGTGCATACATCAATTTATACATTATATGGTCAAAATAGATAAGGATATACCTTCCATGACCTTCTTGAAGGTATCTTACGGCTCTTCTGGAAAGGAATCTCATCATCAGAAAGTTCAACAACCCTGCCAATTGACATTACTGATCATTTCATTGAAAAAGCATTTCCAACCCTGCCGGGAAACTGATTTATAGCGATAATTACGTTTGACATGACTTCAAATAGCACGTAGATACATAATTTCAAGAAGAACAGAGAAAAGACAAGCCATCTAAATTTTTTCTGTTGAAAACTTAGACAGGTCTATAATAGAACCATACTGGTACAGCAAGCCAGAAAGACCTTGTCAAAGGCCCCATGATCCACCAGTAATTAATGAACTTGTTCAAATGATAGACAAGACAACCATTGGCATGTCACTTTACCTGGGCATCAGAAATTCTCTGAGTTTCAGTTTGGCCATGAAATCAGGGTTTCCACCCAATATTATATCAGTTCCTCTACCTGCCATGTTTGTTGCTATTGTAACAGATCCTATGCGACCACTTTGTGAGACTATTTCTGCTTCTCTTTCTGCATTTTCAGGCTTTGCATTCAGAACCTGAAACAAATCAACAAATTTAATGATTAATCATACAGTATACATATTTCTGATGGGGCTTCCCAATGCCTATTCATTAAAAATCTTCAGAAGTTAGAAACCTCAAAAGTCAAAGACAATATCCAAAGGTTATGAAGTGAAGGAATCCTTATCATCCACAAATGAGGAAGTACGTGGTTCGCAAATCAATATTCTTGAAAACAAATACCAAGAGATCATTCAAATTCAATATTTTTTGTGCATACCAACTTCATGTAAAGCTAATAGATCAAGGAGAGTGGCACGTGATGAACATTGATCCCTCTATCAGACTGAATCTGTCCTGTAACAACAGATTCACAGATATATTTGTTTGGCACAAGCTGCAGGCTCCTGGCTACTAGTAGCAATGGAGCTTTGCCCAGGAGTTCTTGACGTAGTACTGGCAGGGATTGTATAGAGTTGAGAGCATTTCATGGAGGATGGTCCTCTACCTGTGGCTGGCTGCTCAGAGCAGCCTGAGAATTGATTACTAGCTTCCTATTGTTGGCAGCAACTCTCATTACTATGTTTGCAGCCATGCCATCAGGTCAGAGCATCACTGCCCCTGGGAGTGCACAGCAGCCTAACAGGGTTGGCTCCATGTCACATTGTGGGATCTTGGGTGGGAACACATGTTTAGAGACCCATAGTGCTAATGCCGTACTCCTAGAGAGCAGTCAGGTAGTTTATCTTGTGAGGAGTAAATTTCATTTAAATTTTACTCTATGAGCATAAGAGAAGAGTACGACTCATCTTTAGTGGAAGTAAATAAAACTCATCCTCCACTCAATATGATTTCTGCTAGACAAGGGGAGGTACTTGGTGACGTCTTTATGTTTAGATGTGAGGAGTAGAGCTATGGATATACTTAGGGATTTCATTAATCTACTTTTCAGTTTAATTTTCCTTCATATGAGAGTTTCATTCTCCACTATTTCGGGAGGGAAACCCATGGAGAACCCATGTACAAGATTCCTATGCTAGAGCTCTTTTCCTTATATGAGATTACAGAAAGAGAGAGAGAAGGGGGGGGGGGAGAGAGAGAGAGAGAGAGAGAGAGAGAGAGAGAGAGAGAGAGAGAGAGAGAGTTTACTCTCTTATAGAGATTTCATTCTACAACCAAGGAATTTTAGTATGCGAGCTAGGATGATGGATTTGCACAGGTCATAAGGTAGTTTACATCAAAACTATTACTTCTGAGTACACTCAAGGTTAGGAATACCTTGAGAGGCATGAGGGTAAGTCTATCATTTAGTTCTAGATGGGTTTGGAGTCACTTTTCATGGGACTTTGTTTTATATTTCAAAGAATTTTATGGTTTATTATCTCAATTATGGTATGGTCAAGCCTATAAAGCTTGGCGTTTTACACTTGCTCTTCATACTATTGCTCCATAGAGGATATATCATATGGACTTAGATGTTATGTCTCTACCCTTCTAGAACATATGGATGGGGGTTTGCAGCTATTGTCCAGGCTGGAGGTGTCCCGCCAGTGTGTATTGCACCGGCCAGTTCAGTTCACACTAGGTCAATTCACTTGAGTCCTATAAATAGGACTCAAGACACCTCGTTCGGCATTCTTGGCATTTGCCAGGACCAGATTCTTGGCCTCACATGGCAGTCTCGTCACCCCTTCCGGTGGGCGATTGGTGGTATGGGACATAAGCCCTTTGGAGGTGACTTCCAGTTGCGTGCTGCAGACTCCCAAGCTCGAGGGTGAGCCCGTATTGGCTCTATGGCTGGGAGGTGAGTCTAATGTCTTCCCTTCTATTTGTTTGTGAATTTGGCTTGTGTCTTTGACTGATCGAGAAGGAAGGATCCTGGAGGTTCTAACATTAGGTCATTTTGATGATGTTATATGTCATGAGTATGATGGTTTGGAAGTTGAGTGTATATGGGAGATAATAGGCACCACTAGACAGTTTTCCACCTTCGATATGATCTCATATCAGACTTCTTAAGGGGAAAAATACAGGAAAGCAACACATAGAGATAACACATAAAGATGACCATGTACATAAAGTACATGGGCTTCAAGAGAGTCCGGCACTTTCTTCTACCTATACGGACATTTCATCTACATTTTTGAGGACGAAAATGTTTTCAAGGGGAAGGAAACATCACATTGTGGGATCTTGGGTGCGAACATTCAACACACCCTTAGAGACCCATAGTGCTAATGCCATAAGGCACCTCATGGTGCATTACTTCGTAGGAAGGTAGAGTAGAGAGAGTCTCGTATGTGACAACCAATAGAGATTCTTCATGCTCTCGGCAATTGTCAACAGCAGGGTGAACATCACATTAGGCATTTTGCTGTATAGTTTCTCCATATGTGAACCATATGGCATAAGCATACAGGATCATAAGCATTTTGATTAGGTAGCGTGAAAAATAACATGAAAAACATAAATTTAAACATTAAATAAATATATATAACTCAATAATTATAAATTAAGCCCATTTTTATTAACGAAATTTGACACAGATTGTAACCATTTGCATCTTCAAATTTCAAGACTGTTGTGCTCTGAAGGTTACAAACTGTGTACACTACGGTGTGGCTTTGCCCCTTTGAGCACTTGAATCATGCAAGAAGTGGACAATTCTTTGAGCAATGCAATAAAAGGAGCTCCTTCGATTAACACAACCAAACAATCAATATGATGAAAAAAAAAAAAAAAAGTTCATGTGCAAGAAGTACCAAACAAGTATCACATATCAACCATGCATAAAAGTACATGGAACTATGAAAAGTAAATAAATGAATAAATAAATCTATATGAATATGGACATACTATGATTTGCTTAGAAAATCATCAGCAATCGCACAGGCTGGCATAATGACACAACTGCTGCAGCATTACTATCAATTGCCACCATTCACCTCCTGAGATCATTCTCAATACATAACAGTCTGGCTTAATCATTCCATACCCTTAGCGGGCAGTTCTACCAGTTATCTGGGGCTTCTTATATAGCAAATCATCACAAACAGACCTCTCTCAGCCTCTGAAAAAGCCCATCATACAGCTATACGTTGAAAGTTGTAATCAGACTGTGTTACGAGCCAACTGTCTGGCTCTTTCCTTCCACTCAACCCCTTGTGCATGTGTGAGTGCTTGCTTTCCCCACATATATTCTCCCTCTGGAGATAGTGACCTTTATTACTAATGGTAGAAGGAAGTGATTTTTCATTAAATAAAAGATAGAGTATCATAATTATAATAAATATAGCTGCTGATATGAATGAAACCATTTGACCTAATAGGATGTAGAATGCTGCTCTCCATTTAAGGTACTACCTAACAGATTTTAACCAATCATATAAATCTCAACAAGAGTCCTGAGTTCGAAATGATGTTGAAAACTCTACCTGATACTTGATTCCAACTTCATCCAGCTCCTTTGCTAGTGCTTCACTTTGTTCAACACTAGTCGTTCCAACTAAAACTGGTCTTCCAGTCTGATGCATGCGAGAAATCTCCACAACAACTGCACGCCACTTCCCTGCAACCACTCTGAATACAACATCTGATTCATCCTGCCATCATTGAAACAAAGGGTTGAAGAACAGACATGAAAAAACGGACCACCAGGGAAGTAGCCCATTAAAAAAATGTGTTTCAGCTTTGAACATGCACATGCTTCCAGATCTCACATATGATGTCTAGTACTATATTTCACAGTCTCCTAATACTCATTAAACATTTTCATGTATCGAAAACTTCAAAGATATCAAACCATACTAGGTAGGGATCGAACCCAACACTTTCAGCTTAGATAGTAGACTCTCTATCAACTGAGGTATGGGTGCTTCTCTATGTTTGGTATTGAGTACAACAAAGAACAGAACAAAATGAAACACTTCTTGCCTTTCTTATCATGGGTTGATTTGTGGGAATAACAGTCACGTTCAATTTGTAGATTTTCTCAAACTCTGCACTTTCCGTAGCAGCTGTCCCAGTCATTCCACAGAGCTTTGGATACTGCAGAAATTTTCAATATCAGATACTGAAAACTCCTTCACATAGAAGTAGTCCAGCAGAACAACACTTATCTCGTCACCTGCAAGAAAAAATTTTGGTAACTTATTGAGGCTAAGGTCACAGTCTCATTCTCGATAGGTACATTTTCCTTTGCTTCAACAGCTTGATGTAAACCATCACTCCACCGCCTTCCCTATATCCAACACCCATCTTAAAGAAATTAGTTTTAGCCTTCATGCTTCCACAACAAATCTAGTTTTAGCCTATGCCTTCATGCTTCGTTTTAGCGTCTAACTTTAAATATACAACCTTATGTAACATGTGTTCACACCACAGAATTCCTACGACTGGGGAGATTTCCATTATTACCTGTCAAACAAATCTTGAATCTAGATACATTCATCCAGTGCTCAACATATCATGTAGAAACACAGACTTAAAACATACATACTGCTTACTAATCATCCTCTGCTCAGATCTCAAACTTCCATAACTCCATAACAACAACTATTTAATCATGAACTCCCCATAATTTGCTGCTTGACAAATAACCTTTAAACCTAATGACAATCATGGAGGGAGAAAGAAAGCTATCACATTCTTCTATTTCCTAATTCAATTCTCAAAATTTTTCTACTCTTTTTTAAGTTTTTATATACGAACCAATCATGAGATTAACATATTGATATTCTTTTGGGTCAATCCGTGCCTCAAATGAAAGTAATTGATAGGAGATGATTGCTTCTCTAATAAATATTTCTGTGACTCAACAAACAGAGTAAAATTCGAATCTGTGTCTTGCAAGCACGCCATATTCGGAAAAGATAATCTAGCCTTAAACAGTTCTGTTTTCTGAAGAAAAGAACAATTATAAATGGACAAACAAAGATATTACACAAGAAATCAAAATCACCATCACCTGCATCACTCTGCCGGTGAATTCATCTACAATGACCACCTCTTTATTTCGTACAATGTAATTCACATCCTTCAGGAATAGTTCTTTCGCCTTGATTGCATTTATGACATACGATGCCCACTGCTCTCGTGGATCATATAGATCACTTACACCTAAAATGTCTTCAGAATCCTCATAACCTTGCTCTGTCAACAAGACAGCTTTCTGCTTCTCATCAACCTGTCATGAACCAGACAAATTACAGCTGTCCTGATCAAGAAGAAAAAACTGAAAAAGGATTTTGAAAACAGATTTGGTTCAATGAAAAGAAGAGGAAAAAGAAAGATAGACCTCACAGTGTAGTGAATATCTCGTTCAAATGCAGCAGCAATTTTGGCGGCCTTGTAATAACGTTCACTTGGCTTTTCAGCAGGGCCTGATATAATCAGTGGAGTTCGAGCCTCATCTATCAAGATAGAATCCACCTCATCAATAACACAATAGTTGAACTCTCTGAGAACTAGATCATCCACGCTCTGCAAGAAAAAACGAAATATTTCCTACCAACTTGTAAGTCTATGAATTCAATATGATACCGAAGGTGCACTATTGCTTGAAAATAGAGCATACCGCAGCTAAATTGTCTCGCAAATAATCGAATCCAAGTTCGCTGTTTGTGACATATGTCACATCACACAAATAATTACCCCTCCTCTGCTCACTAGACATGCCCTCTGGAAGGACAACAAAGTCCCACATATTAGTTTTGTTACGAGTACAAAGACATCTGCCATAAAGAAACATAGTGCACACCATCATGCTGTTGTCATTATCAGTTTTTATCCCTGTTCCAAGGCTCTTGCCTCAAGTCTTGCATTTGTTCACCTTTTCATTGCTGCTCCAACTCCTATAAATCCCTCTTCAATCATCACTCTTTTGGCCCCACAAGGATCATGTCACAGACTTGCTCATGCTTGCTCTCCCTTTGCCTCCTCTTCACCCCTCTGTTCCCTTTCAAACTCCCTCTCTTATGAAATAGGGTATGCACTGTGCCATCATAACATTCATTTCTATGAATCTGAGATGCCCAATTGAGAGCATGTCTATCATGGCCCCAAATATCAAATAGAGATTACTGAAAGCTCCAAAGGATGAAGAAAAAGAGTATAATCCCACAATGAAGAACCAGTAGCACGCAGCAGATTGGCCATTATGATTAAAAAAACTCATCAACTCAATGCAGCTGACTGTTTCAGCAGGTAGCGAATGCTCTTGCAGAGTACAGAGTCTATATCTCACATCATATGTCCAATGCTCCTAGTAAAGGCAAAATCTCAAGCAGGCTACTGTATCTAGAGTGACACATTATCCGCTACAAGACAAACTAATGGGTCTGAGAGGCAAAATCAAAAGTTACCTAATCATGCCATTCACAAGTGTCTTGTATTTGCAGAAGTTGTACAGCAAGCTGACAAGTATAAACTGGCATGGTAATTGATCACCTAGGATATAAGCAGACACCTCGTCTGTCTCAATGAAAACACATGATTAAGCAGAAAACCCCAAATGAGGCATTCCCAAAATACAGCTGTAAAAGAATCTTTTCTACTGATCCTCAGGATACTGGAGGAGGGCTTCAAATCTTCGGGTACCCTTCTCTAGGGCTACTTGAACACAACTGTAGGTCATGGCCACATGGAACATCACATACAGCTCTCAAGCACAATTCATTAAAGCTTACTGAACAATTAGCAATGAAATATGATTAATACAAATCAGCGAACTAAAGAAAAAAAAATGTAATCAATGACAAAAGATTTAAATATCAAACATGAACCATGAACAAGAACTTTTCTTATAAGAAAAAAATTGCAATAGAGGAAGAGAAAATCAATGCACCCAAGTCCAAAGCACAGATTCCTGTCACTTACACTGATGTAAACATGCCAATGTTATATGACCATCGACGTATGCACTACAAAGGAATATATGGAATATGAAAACATTTACCCAACGACTCTATGATCATCAATGTATGTATTACAGAAGAATACATGTAACATAAAAACATTTGCCAAGAACTCAAATGGAAGATAATAGTTCATCAATTTGCAAGAAAACGATTAGCTTCCTTGACTTTTTTCTTTTTTGAGGAACTACAAAGACAATCAACAGGTAAAAGTTATCTTACGTTGAATAAGTCCCACTTGTAGTCCCAAAAAACGAAGCACCTGACCAACCCATTCGCAATCTCTTCTTGCCAAGTAGTCATTCACAGTGACAACATGCACACCCTTGCCAGAGAGTGCATTCAAGTATGCCGGAAGAACTGCAACAAGTGTTTTACCCTCACCTGTCTTCATTTCTGCAATCTGCCCTTTGTGAAGAACCATACCACCTGAGAATCACCCATTATAATTGAACATAATGACATCCTATGATACAAGGAAACCACAGAAACAGGTAATATTGATCATACCAATTAGCTGCACATCAAATGGACGCAATCCCAAAACTCTTTTAGAAGCTTCTCGAACAACAGCAAATGCTTCCTGGTAGAAAAGATAACAAATAGAGCATTATGGTTGACTGGCAATAACATCTTCTTATCAAAATTAAATTTGGCACTTTGGGGGTAATAAATATTGAGTTACTATAAACATATACTTCCGCCATAGACCATTTGGTTGCCTGATGGGAAGGCATATCTGTGACAGCCACTAACAATGCCAAAGGACAGGCACAAGAAGGGGGAGAAAAAGCATGCAGTAATACTACTTCCTAACTCATCAAACAGAATACTTAAACTCTGTGCAACCAATTCTTTTTCCACCAAACCCCATGGTAGAAAAAATCCAGTAAGGTGATTAAGACAAGCAATGTATTGTGGCCTACCAAAACTCAAGAAATAAATAGTAAAGAGAACCCAAAGCAGAATTGCTAATACTGTTAGACTCTCTCTACAGGCATGCCAAAGGAAGAATCGGCCACGCTGTCAGGCTCTATTTCCATCATTCTACACAACTTACAAGATAAGTCACATATCAAGATCAAAATGAAGATAAAGGGGAAACTAGAAGTTCAGTTTTGCTATGATCAGAAAAGAACTTATTTAAGAGCTATTTCTTAGCTAATCATGCCCCAGAGCTGATTTGTCCAGCTCAACCAAAAAAATTATTCAGCCCAAATTGAAAGATAGGCCATCTACAAAAGATTTGCAGCTTCATTCCTTCCATGCCCCTACCATCATATGCTTACTGTCAGGTTTTAGCAATCAAGACTTCATAGAAATTCTAATTTACATATTTTTAGGTTTTAACTGTATATGTTCATGAACATTTTGATTAAACTATGTTGAGAATTTAAAGCTTCATGGACAGCCATAAGGCAAACGCAAGCATTAAGTTGAAGGTCTAAAGGTTTACTAAAGTTCTGAAAGAGTCCCAAAAGTCAGGATTTTATCCAAATTGAGAAGTTGAGGCACAAAAAGTCGGGGTAGATGAAAAACCAAGCAACAAGGAAGATGAAGGGTCACTTGAAGTATCCAGTAAGGTGATTAAGACAAGCAATGTATTGTGGCCTACCAAAACTCAAGAAATAAATAGTAAAGAGAACCCAAAGCAGAATTGCTAATACTGTTAGACTCTCTCTACAGGCATGCCAAAGGAAGAATCGGCCACGCTGTCAGGCTCTATTTCCATCATTCTACACAACTTACAAGATAAGTCACATATCAAGATCAAAATGAAGATAAAGGGGAAACTAGAAGTTCAGTTTTGCTATGATCAGAAAAGAACTTATTTAAGAACTATTTCTTAGCTAATCATGCCCCAGAGCTGATTTGTCCAGCTCAACCAAAAAAATTATTCAGCCCAAATTGAAAGATAGGCCATCTACAAAAGATTTGCAGCTTCATTCCTTCCATGCCCCTACCATCATATGCTTACTGTCAGGTTTTAGCAATCAAGACTTCATAGAAATTCTAATTTACATATTTTTAGGTTTTAACTGTATATGTTCATGAACATTTTGATTAAACTATGTTGAGAATTTAAAGCTTCATGGACAGCCATAAGGCAAACGCAAGCATTAAGTTGAAGGTCTAAAGGTTTACTAAAGTTCTGAAAGAGTCCCAAAAGTCAGGATTTTATCCAAATTGAGAAGTTGAGGCACAAAAAGTCGGGGTAGATGAAAAACCAAGCAACAAGGAAGATGAAGGGTCACTTGAAGTGTATCCCGTGGTACATTAGCATATAAGGACCACTCTACTCACACCCAAGTAGAGAAGACAAGGGAGAGAGTGTTTATCAAGTCTATCTATCAAGTCTGTTCAGTATGTATAACAGATAGTCTGTTTTGCAGAGAGTGTTTGGTATAATTCTCAGTCTGTCTATCAAGTTTGTTCACTATGTGTAACAGATAGTCTGTTTCGCAGTGTTTGGTATAGCTACCAGTGTCCAAATTGAGCATGCTATAGCTGAGCTCATTGGAAAGCCACACAAGTGTACTATAAGTGTACAAATTTGCAAACTCATTTGAAACCTGAGTTGTAAGAGCAGTTTTCATTCCAGGTAGACTATATTAGGAAAAAACTGATCCTAAGATGGTCCATGCACTTTTGTTGCATATAGGAAGTGCACAAATCTTCCATCAAATTAGATCATAGACAAGAATCAAACCACTATCATGTAATATGTATAACGTATTATGTGGCATGTGCCATATACATCATTATGATTCATTAATGAATCATGATCCATTAATGAATTATGATTCATGGGAAATATATTATAAATTTATTATTTATATGCCAAGGCTAAATATGTAAGTACTAACATCTATGATCATACATGATAATATAACATGTTAGTCACTCAGTCATGACTCAAGACTCATGACATGACACATATCACATGTGACTCTTTACTCTGAATCATGATTCATTAATGAATCATGACGATGCACATGACACATTATACATATATGAATCTATGATCTTTCTTCTATCAGCACATGACGATGCACATGACACATTATACATATATGCAAGACCTTTCTTCTATCAGCTCCACCACCTCCACCATAGCCATATGGCTTGCAAGTCCATCTCTCACCCCCCCCTCCACAAGCCAAACTACCCTTGGCTTGTGACATATTGCCAACAAGCTTGTTTGGCTTTTGGCATGGAGATGGGTGGGGATAGGAGGATAGGAGGACAAATAAAGGGTTCTAAGGCTTGGAAACGGAGAGACGGGAGAGGAGGTAGATTATGCTTGAGATAAAAGGAGGGAAAGTAGAGAAAATGGATCTTTTTACCTTTATTGGCTCTCTTGCACTATTTATAGGTGGCATATAGATCCCTCGAAAATGCCTCAATGAGACTGTTTCAATGAAACGGCCTCATGCAAACCAAAAAATTTGTTTTTATCACAACATGCTGTGACATTGTGCTGTGAACATTGTGAACACATCGCAACGCAGCACTGGTGTTATCCCTTACCCTTCACATGCTCTCTTTGGTATTCATAGGTTGTGAGTATTTTTTGTGTTAGTTTGGTAGTTAGATTTGGAGCATATCATCATCTTGTACATGTATTATCATGAATTTGAGAATATTACATTTGACCATACTTTGTGTACTGCCTGATTTGGCCTCCTATTTATGTGTGCATATTCTCTTATGTGTGCTATTATTTCCTTAGCTTGACTAATAATTCGGTATCAAAACTATGTTTGTAGGTCCAACAAGACTTTGAGGAGCTAGTCCCCTCTGTTTGACTATCGGTCTTTCCCAAAGTTGTCTAGCCATATTCTTTCTCTTTCTTACTTCCTCTTACTTCCTAGTACTTTGTTTGACATGTTTCAAGGCAGCTCACGTCTAGTCAACCCTGATCAAACCTTAACAACTCAGTCTAGCAAGACCAAACTTGCAAAAAAAAGTCATCTTAGTCAAAGGAAGGTCTTGTTTCAAGGAGAAAGGAATAAAATCTGAATTTGTAACAATTTATTGGTAAATTTTTTATAAAGTGATAGGCAAGAGATGATCGAACAACACCTTTAGAGGGAGGATTACAAAGTAATCCTCAACCATGGCTTTTGGAAGAAGTGGTTAGCCCATAGAACTTTTAATACGTAGATCTCCAATTCAAATCCCCTATGGATACAATGTTGGTAGCAAAGTCTAGGAAGTAGGCTTGGGCAAGGTGGGTGGATTCCACAAAGGTTGTCGGCACCCAATGACCTCTAGAAAAGGTGCTTGGGCACTTTGGTATATTAAAAAGTACAAAAAAAAGCATGACGCTTTGAGAATTTTTCCCATTAAAGATTGGAGTGCATCCCCCAATCCCTAGGTCGGATTAGGATGTATAATGTATCGTTAGAAAGCTCTCCAAATGAACTTTCATTAAATATACTTGATTTAGGGTTCAAGAACTAAACATAGATGAGAATCAGATTCAAGATAGTCAGGTTGAGATCAGGGGTTCAAGACACCAAGGTTGTGAACAAGAGGTTCAAGAGATTGTGCAAGGGTAAGGACATCAAATTCAAGGGCACCTGGGGAGTTCAATGGAAGATCATTGTGAGTTACTTGATTCGTTGCTAATACCAAAAATCCACTTGTGTTTAATGAGTTAGCTCTAGTTTGCTAGATGAATATAGGAAGCCATAGGAAGGGATTCATAGTACCAAATATATTATTTGTACTTAGCAACTAGTTAGTTCCCTTAATTTGTAAGATAAGTCTAAATAGCTGCAAGGATAGTAGATTCACTAAAATCCACCGTTTAATATTTTATTAAGAGTCCATCATTAACATGTAATATTTGCATGCTTTAATAAGGATGTGTTATAATGAATTGGAGATGGAAACCACTGGGATGAAATGATAAAACCTACCTCTCTTTGAGGACGACTCCTACGGCCATGAAGGAAAGGACTCATTATCCATTGGAGAGCATATTTATTTAGCAAAGAGAGATCTTGTAGCTACACCTATCGATAGGATATAGGCCTTAGAGTTATCTCCGTAGAATAAGAAAGGCTATTCTTCCATTAGAGTATGAACATGGGAGATTTTATCTCCACTCATGATCTACAATTATGTTGGAGATTGTAGGAAGGTTGATCCCATGTGAGTGAATCGTTTTTTTTAGACCCATTCAAATGGTATGATTATTAAAGTGTATTTCCCAAAGTCACTAGGGGATGGGGATGAGGATGGGGATGGGGATGGGATGCGACGGGGATGGGGACGGGGACGGGGACATAGACAGGGACAAGTCCCGGGAATGGTGGTGTCCTCGGGACGAGGACGAAGCCTAGGGTGCTTTGAGGACGCGTCCTCGGGATGGCACTAGAAAAATGCTGATTTGAAAAAAAAAAATGTCAAATGGAAGTAAGGTACAATGAATGTGATTACATATGAAATGACCAATAACAACAAAATTATAAAATAAAGAGTTTTTGAAGTAGAAAGATATATGCGACATGTTGAAATTTGATTATTCAGAGTTTCCATATATATTTATCATTAAAAAAAAAAAGGATTCTACATCATCATCATCATCAGCATATAAACATTTCATATACATAAAAAGAACTAAGACTCAAGAGTCAATGATCATCTTACATATATGATATCCCATTATCATGCGAGCAAAAAGATGTTACATCATATTATGGATTGACAAAAAGAACTAGTGCAGATTCTCAAAAGTAGAATCAAAACAATCTAGAGACTACAACATAAATGTAATAACTATGGAGAAAAGAGAAGAAAGGTTATAAGAGGGCTAAGAGGGTGAAGAGGGTTCTTGAATTTGCCAAGTTGAAGGTAGCTAAAGCCTCTCCATATAGGTGAGATCCAAGGAGAAAAATTGAAGATAAGATTGTGTTTTGAGGGAGCAATGGCCCCTATTTATGGTTATTAATGGCCTCCAAGATGTTCTAGAGACCCCCTAAAGTGAGCTCTAAAAGTTCCAAGAGAGGCCAAAAAATTTGACATTTTTTGGCCAAAAAATCTTCCCAAACCACAATCATCTCGGATTTCTATCCCCAAACAATCTCATCACATGAATCCGTCTAGGGGGGCATGCTCTATCAAACAATTGTAAGGGGACAATGGACACCAACTGTTATGACCTCTAGGATCCTCCCTGCTGGACAAGACAAGACACAAGCCATATTCACAAACAATAGAAGGGCATACATGACTCACCTCCCGACTGTAGAGCCTAATCGGCTTCACCCTTGAGCCTGGGAGCCTGCAGCCAAGCAGGCAGGCACCTCCAAGGGACTAGCATCCCATACCGCCAGCCCCCACTAGTACGAGTGACGAGGCTCTACCAAAGGGCCAAGAGTCCAAATGCCTCACACGAGAGAATGTCTCACAAATGAGCCCATGGGTCATATTTATAGGCCCAAGTAAGGAGGTGGCTCAGTTCACATTGGGCGGCGAGTTCATATTTGGCCAGACACTTTTAACTACAGGCTCCTATCCATATGTACTTAATTTTGGGGATGTAACACTTCCCCCCTTATTTCTAATTGTTGTCCTCAGCAATTTCTTAGCTAGAACCAAGAGTCCAATCCGTTGACAACCTTACAGACTCCCAAGCCAAAATGGACTCAGGTCGGTGCCTCCACTCAGGGACAACTTCCTCTCCCTCTCGTCTGGAACCAAGACGGTTCCTAGTGGAACATGTTTGATAATATCTTCCAAGTTCATATCTCCTACAAGAATATTACATAAAATCATCATGTCCGAGTTGAGAGGCAAGGCAATTGTCATGGAACCAAAATACCTACCCAAGCTGCCAAACGGGAAATTGTCATGGAACCAAGATACTTGTCCAAGTCACCAACTTGTCAACTATCACAAAACTAGGATGTCAGTGATTCCTCAAGATAGATCAGACTTGTAAGATACATCAACGATCAGTGATCAAATACGGATCACCATCGAGAAGATAACATCATGCATGTGTTAGTTTGAATTGTCTCAAGATCTAGGGTTACCCTAAGGTTTCTCCTCCTCCCACTGTAACAATTCCTTCCTCCGGGAAGGAGTCTCTGCTATATACCAAAGATCCATGCCTCTAGGTCTCGTGGTTGAGAAAGAGATTAGCTCATGATTAAATATCAACATCAACAGGCTATACATCAGTCGATATTGAATACTATCATGAGCGTACAAGCAGGGAAAGGCACTCACCCCATCGGACCATAAATGAGAGGTATATGCTTGGTGAAACCATACCATATGTAGACATAACAATGGGGCATACATTTTGTGGGCAACGGCTCTTGGGTAAAAAACCCAAGGGGCTACCATCACAACTGAGGGGCTAAGAGGGCTGCCATCAAGGACAACATCCTCTCTTATATATCCGGCTCCATAACGGTCGTGTCTACACTGGTATCCCTGATGACTATACCATCTATGATCAAGCGACATCATCTTACATATGATCATTACACCACCGACATATTCTCCACAGTCCAGGGTCAATCCTTCGATCTAAATGATCTCTGGATCAGTATAAACGATACTTCCAAAGGAAACCAGATGCCAGGAGTCTATGAAATACTAAAATCTCCCTTTCGAGAAGCCAACACAACTCCCTTTCGGGAAGACAGCACAACTCCCTTTGGGCATAACTAAGGTGTCCCAATGGGAACCGACTGCAAGGAGTTATCAGATCACTAACAACTCCCTCTCGGGCACATCATGTAATGGACATAACAATTCCACATGAAGGTGAGCAAAGCCCACTACTTCAAACGGTGGAAGTATGATTGGGACCCTTGCTATAACTAGACTCGTCTCTGGATAACCGCAATGGCATCCTCAACCATACAAGGTCAAAAATTATCTCATGATAGAGTCCATAGTGGTGCTAGCTATCCACTGTCGAGACTCTGAACAAGAGGCAATGCATGTGTTGTGTGCTAAACCATGACAAGTATAGCACCACATGCATCCCGATGGATACCTGAAGTTGGAGAGCTCCATCCTATCCATGTATCCCGTGCTCAATGTATACTGGCATGGCAATACATGTATCTCTACAAATACCACATACGAGGTATCTCACATATACACATGTACCTTGTGCCTAGCCCATGCTAGCCTGAGACCATGTGCATTCTAATGGATACTTCATATAGAAGGTCTCCCATCCTGTATTGATGAACAAATACATTTTGTACTAATGAACAAATACATCCTATACTGATGAACAAATACATCATGTACTGATGAACAAATACATCATGTACTGATGAACAAATACATCCTGTAGTGATGAACAAATACATCATGTACTGATGAACAAATACATCCTGTACTGATGAACAAATACCAGCCTACTAGGACCAAGGTGAATCAAGTATGATGGGGCATAACTGCCGGCATATCCCCATCCTAGTGTGTGCGTACCTTTCCCTATCCGAGAAGCAATCCAGTAATACTCGAATATTTACGTGACTTTGACTAACTATCTAATCCCAAACATGGCAATCCTATAGCACTCCCCTTTGAGAGAAAGACACACACAGTCAAGATCTCTATGGAACGAGAGAAAGCAACCTCATAAATCCAAAGGTAACGGTCATCCTTAGGCAATACCCTCTGTAAGGTCTCTCAATCACTCATGTGACTCTTAGTCACACCATGTGGCATGAGGTAGACGACTGTCTCCCTCCATCCCATAGTAAGCTTATCATCATGGAAGCGGTTGGTACGTATCCATAGGGTCACAAGGATAATCCGGATCCTCTATCAACCACTAGCCATCAAGTGGAAATCCTTCCACGAAGATTGTAGACCTTGCAAGGTATGACCCTCGCCATAGATCTCCTCGACTATTTAGATGCAGTCCGAACTTGATAGGCAAAATCCTCCCCAAGGATTTCTTTGGATAGTCAGAGCCGTACCCTGATCAATCCCTCTCATATCTGCAATCACACCCAATGGGTCTGCAAAGCACTTCAAAGTAGTACTCCTTTCGGCATCCCCACTTCAGCTGAGCAGCTATAGGATCCAATAGATCCTCGAGGATTTGGGTCAATGCCCAAGATCCTCAAAATCCCCATGAATATGCATCCAGGGTCTCTTCCTGCCACTTCCTAATCAAAGAGGAAAGTGAGTGTACTCATGCCCTTCATCTTGAGCACACCATGGGTATGCTCAAATCATGGGAAAAGGACCCCACCTGATGAACAACCGCCATGGCTCATCTAATGGAGTTAAAAATCTGAATATACCCATCTCCTAATCTATGCATCCACTTATAAATCCTGATGTTATGGAAGTACTCGGGAAGAAGACCCCTTTCGGGACGTAGCCCGTGCTTGCATGTAGGGTATGGAAGGCGTCATATCTTCCATTGGCTGAACCAGACGGGCTAAAGCTGATGGCTGAGAATTAATGGGCTGTGGGAACATCTCCATGACGAAGAAGAAGGTGGAGTGGCCAAAAGTGCAAGTATGGAGGCTAAGGTGTGAAGGACTCTTCTCTCTACGTGCAATCTTGGTAAATGTGTGCTATGCCAAGATGAAGAGAGGAGAAGCCATTCGTATTTTCCTAAATTAAGATCTATCCCACCTCCACTATTTTCCAGCTACATCCTTAATTAATTTAGAAAGTTTTCAAAACTTTCTAATTGTACACATCACCCAAGTAATACCAGACACATAGAATGTATGAAGGAGAATGCATGCACCCGATTCGATGAGGTGGGTCCACCAAATTTATGCCAAAAGACCCCAAATGGAAGATTCCTTGTTGTCCAAGTAATTGCCCTGCAGCCCAAGTAATTGCCTTGTAGCTCAAGTAATTGCCTTGGAGCCCAAGTAATTGCCTTGCAGGCCAAGTAATTGCCTTGCAGCCCAAGTAATTGCCTTGCAACTCAAGTAATTGCCTTGCAGCCCAAGTAATTGCCTTCGCAAGGTAAAAAAAAACATTGCCCTTCTACTCCAGCTGCCCTAATGATGCCCTGCTGCTTAAGGAAGATGACTTCCTTCTTTCCATCATCTGATGGATGAATTACAGCCATGCACAACTGTGCACTCATATAGAGGTGGTGCGAGAAAAAAATTAGGCTGGGCTGGAGCGCAAAGAGGGGGCAACCAATAGATATAGTGGCTGTCCAGCCCTCCCTACAAGCTCCATCCCATTCCTTTCATCTTTTCCCATCCAGCCCCTTCATTTTTGAGTGTACATGTGATTTCCTCAGGCCAACCAAATGCATTATGCATCTTATAGGCTGATGATGGGTTTCCCTCTAGGCATGTGTCATGGACAAAAATCAGCAGCGCTCATCAAATTTTCTTCGCCCAACAAGACTGAAGGGCATCCAGCAAGCAAATATTCGATGTATGTTTCTTTCTTGCTTCTCTCCTTCAAAGTTGGCTGCTCCGACACAGCCCTCTTTCTCTACCCAGCTGCACACAAGGGCAGCTCATGTTGCTTCCTTCCCTTCTCTGCAGTAGAGGAAAGGAAGCAGCCATGGCTTCCAGCAAGCGTGCAGTTGGAGTACCAGTCATCCAGCCACCTACTTATATGGAAAACATAAGAAGAGAGGGACTTACCTGTGTTCTCCAACCATCGGCTTGCATGTGCTCCCCTTGCTCCTTCCTCCTACTGGAAGCGTCCCATACCACCCCATGCAAGCAGGTGAGAAGCATGTCAAGCTGAGCCATCACGGCTCCATGCGCTCTAATGGTTTTGTGCGCGTTGTCCTTCCTTTTCCACGCGAGCAGAGAGCTCCTCCGATACCAATGTTATGACCTCCAAGATCCTCCCTGCTGGACAAGACAAGACACAAGCCATATTCACAAGCAATAGAAGGGCGGACATCAGACTCACCTCCCACCCGTAGAGCCAATACGGGCTCACCCCCGAGCCTAGGAACCTGCAGCCAAGCAGGCAGCCACCTCCAAGGGACTGACGTCCTATACCACAAGCCCCCCACTAGTATGGGTGACGAGGCTCTGCCAAAGGACCAAGAGTCCAAGTGCCTCACGCAAGAGAATGTCTCACAAATGAGCGCATGGTCCTATTTATAGGCTCAAATCAGGTGGCCCAGTTCACTTCACACTAGGAGTCCGGTTCATATTTGGCCGGACACTTTCAACTACAGGCGCCCATCTAGATGTCCTTTAATTTTGGGGATGTAACATCAACCACCCCAGTTAGGCATCCCCAGATTTTAGCTTTAGGGGACGGTGTCCCAACATCCCTAGGACCCAAGGACGCATCCCCGTGTGACTTTGGTACTTCCTCTAAGTAGGAGACAAGGCTTCTTGTAGATGTTTCGATATTGTCGAAATAGAGAGAGAACTTTGTTCAAGCATCCATTTCGATGACTAGAGATCATACCATAGTTGGAGATTTAACTCTAGATTATAGTTAATTTTTCCACTCTTGATGGAAAGTCTCCTTCATTGATATGGAAAAATGGAAAAGATTTCATGTATCCTCCTATTTGAAAGAGATATAAAGAATATTTCTCTTTGGAAAGAATAATTGTAGTTTACTTCAAGAGATTGGTCATTTAACTTCTTTGTTCTAGGGAGTATATGTAGTTTACTCCATGAGCACGAAAGAAGTTTAGGATTTGTCTCTAATTCAAGTAATTATAGTGTACCTTTAAAGGGTAAAAGATAGAGACATAAATGGCATTTATCCTATGTGATAAAGGAGATCAAATATCCATGGCTATTGACTCTCTATCCATTGATGGGTTATGAGTAGACAAGGAGTTGAAGTATTAGACATTGGTATGATTGAATATAGAGAGATGACTATCCACTTTGTTAGAGATCTTAGGGGTAGGGATTGATCGAGCACCTAAGGGAATCAATCTTATATATGGTGACTAGGCGCTAAGATTATGGCCTAGGCCCTAACACAATTCAAGAAGATTAATTTGGTGGTCATGTAAATCTTAGTTATGAAAGCTTTTTGCATTCATAAGGCGAACTAAGGGGAAGAAAAAAAGCCAAAGTTTGCATCATTTATTCATTAGCATATGGGATTCAAACAAAGAATTTTCTATTAGAAGTTTTGAAACATGAGCAAGGCTAATGGGTTTGCATATTACACAAAGAAAGCCTTATATAGAATGTGTATACTCAAGGTTTAGAAAAACATAGAATGATAGAAGGACAAACTTGTCTATGCTTCATGAGAGGTTTGAAACCGTTTGTATCAATATACATAATGTGTAAGCAAAGTATGACAAGACTAGATTAGTTATGGCTTCAGCTCCCACATACATCTAGTGGATCCTTTTAATCAACCATTAATGGTTGAGATTTATGAGAGTGATTTTGCTAAAGGAATCATGTTAGTACAAGATGGTCGACAAATTTCTTTTGAAAGTAGGAAGTACGAACCAACTCAATTGAATTACTAATCTATAAAGAGGATTTGTGTGCAATATTCCATGCTTTGAATGAGTAGCATCACTACTTATATCGTGTCAACGTCATGATAGAATTTGATTAATAGAGAATTCATTGGTTCTCTAATCAAATAGACCCTAAAGATTGTAAGCCTCAATGGATAGAGACCCTTCACGTAATTGATTATGACATTAGGTATAGGAAAAATTTAACATAGTGGATGGCTCGATTTGTGACCTTGGTTGGACATGTGCAACATATGCCCATCCAAATGTCCCAAGAGGTCCTATGTCCGACCAGTATGAATCGGGTCTTGTATCTCTTGAGACCTATAAAAGGCCTCTCATTTGTATCATTCGTGTACACCACTCTTCACCTCTCATTGCATAGCCTCCCCTATACCTGGTCTGGTTGGGCTTGTGGTATGGGACACAAGTCCTTGTGGAGGTGGCTATCAATTGTGCTTCAAACTCCGAGGCTTGAGGGTGAGCCCCTATTGCTCTATGGCTTGGAAGTGAGCTTGATCTCCGCCTCTCTTCTTTTCTACAAGTTTGACTTGTATCTTGCCTTATATAGTAAAGAGGATCATGAAGGGATCTAACATTGGTATCATGAAAGGTCTCTATATGCATGGAGAAGGCAAGATGACATACACAAAATCACCATATCTCACAGAGTTTGGATGGCTGAGCTTGACATGCTTCTCACCCTCTTGCATGAGGGTTGTATGTGATGCTTCAAATAGGAGGACAGAGCAAATGGAGCACATGCAAGCCTATGGTTGGACATACAAGAAAATTTTCTTCCTTTCATGGTAGATAGTTGGATAGGGTTAGCGCTCTCAATCATCCTCATGATGGAAGCCATGTCTCTATACCTCTCCTTACTACAGAAGGAGAGGGGATACAACATAGACTGCCCATGAGCCTCTCCTTACTTCTGAAGGAGAGTGGATCTAAGACAAGCCTATGTGCTTAAGTTCCATCAGATGAATGGATATAGAATAAAAGATGGGGGAAAAAGGAAAAAAGATAGGCTTGAGCTGTGTGACTAAGGCTGAGATTTATCCCTCAAACGGGGCTATTGGATTGTCCTAGATAGACAATTGAGGAAGGCATGAGGCCAGTCCCTCAAGACAGCCACGACAGGCCTTGAGGGGCAGTCATCCCCCCCCATGTTGGGCGGCAAAATTAGTTCTACAGCCAGCCAAAGGTGGATAGCTTTTTCATTCTTCCATCATATATAGAAAGCTACCAGTTGGGTGCCATGTCAGCATATTTCTATAATGTTTCTTGCCATGTCCTCACTAGGAATCTCTCCTCTCTCTCTAGACACTAATTTAGGAAGTGGCTGGAAATTCTCTTTAGAGTGACGTGAATAATAGAAAGATTTCACAAACTTATGAGGAGGTGGCTGAAAATAAGTGGAGGTTGAAATCATCTTTTTGGAAGAAGGGGAGTTCTATAAAAAAAGCTCTCCCTCTCGTTCACAAGGCATATCGACTCATTTGCCTTATTTTGCACTTGAAGAGAGAGCTCGCACGTACCTTAACCACCATTCTTGTACACACAACACCTCCATCATCTTTTTCGTCATACATATGTTCCTACAGCCCAATACATCTCAGCTGTCAGTTTGAGCCAGCCCAATCCAATACATGGAGGTGATGACTACTCCCATTCCTACCAACATGCACGGCCAACATCTCAAGAGTGCCTCAAGCTCAACATCGCCGACTCTGTAAGGAGCTGCTAAAAGTGAGGAAGGAGGGCTTGGAGAACTACGCGTGTCTTGACTTCATCCGTTACCATAAGCACCCTACTACCCCAATTCCTTCTTGAATTTTCAAAGGGATAAAAAAGAATGTGAGGAGGGTACGATTGGTAATTGTTTCTCAACGAGGACCTGCTTTTTCAACATTTATGGACTTGCACATGCCTAACGCATTGTGCCAACTCATGTTGATAGGGCACCCGTACTCATGGTGGGTGGGACTAAAACCCAAACCTACCAATTGAGACGATTTGTGCACATTTCATTTGTGACAACAAAATGGAGGCATACAAGATCTTGTTCAGATGGGAGATGGGCAAGAGGACCTTGGATGCATACTCCCAAGATTTCAAGGACCAAATGTAGAGCACCATAGCCTTGGAAGAACCATGGCTACAAATGCTCTATCTTTTCAGATTGTCTCCAACATAGCAAAATGAGATACTTCCCAAACCAGTCTCATCTTTGAAGAAAAGTTATACCCGGATTGAAAGTTAAACAGGTACAATCAACCGTTGTATCAAGATCCACTTATTCTGAACTCATACAATCATTATCCTCCCTCCTTATTACATGCTTTCTAAAACTTTTCCTCGCTATCTAAATGAACTAATACTGAAACACAAACAAGTATACAGCACACGTGTACAAGACAACCTCCTTTTCCGGCAACCCCAGATAATTAATGTTGAAAAAATCGAAAAATTTGTTGAAAATGATCATTTACACGTGGTTTTTCGTAAACGAAAAAACGCTCTGAGTGTCAATCTCCTTCCACTACGCCTATACGTATGTAAAACCACGTTATCCCATCTATTAAGTGTTATGCAAGCGAATAGCATGAGCATTACCACGTGCTGAATCAGTCTGAAACCCAGGAAAAAGTAATATGGACATGTGAATCAAGATGGGATGCGCATAATCAGTACGCATGCCAAGAGACGTAAATGTTTTCCGAAATCACTTACGGGCAGGATTGAATCGAGAGCCTCTCCTTCCAAGACACGCTTTTTGAAAAGTATAGTTTTATTGCGGAGCTCATCGTCAGGGAGCATCGACACGGAAGGCTCTAAAGCATTCACAGTGGACACAGTCGGCATGTATTCTTGGCGGGTACTCTCTCCAGGGTCGGCACCTTTGAATATTCCTCCAAATAGGCCGCCAAGAGCAGCCACTGGAGTCGACATGGAGTCTTCCCTCTTCTCTTTTCTTAAGAGAGAGATCGATGAGTCCCATGATGTGCACCTCTGCCCAAAAAATGAGCTCAACTTGACGCTGCTCGAAGAAGGCGTGCCACAGAATGCGGAAGAGCAGTGGGAGGAAGACGAAGGGGAAGGCCCCAACACAGAAGGTGTGGTCCGAAGAGACGCACTAATGCAGGGTTCAATTGAGAAAGGCGTAGGTGCAGCCTCGCAGGCCGCTACTGACAGGAAAGCCATGGTCGGAGGAGCTCCGATGAACTGAGTGATGTGATCTGCTCCCTGGCTGCGTGTTATCCTGTATGTTATCTATCAGGAGAACTGGATGCCCCGTCAACTTGTTCTTGATCAAATTATTAAAATTTCAAGCACTCGTGGCAACCTGTTGTTGTGCTCAAAACATGGCCATACAAGAAGCTTCCCCAAAATACATTACATAAGGCTCAAATTGCTCAAGTGGATCATATGCATCTTTTGAGTCGTGATCAATTTCTTCATGGGAATGTGTATCTCCCACCTAGCTCTTTTTTTCTCGGAGGGGTGGAGACATTCTTAAACATTGGCACACTTGGAAGAAAATTGATCATGTTAATGGGGTTGGAGTGAAGGAAAAGGTGAAAGCTTGTGCGCCTCTATTGATTGGAAACACTCTATTTGAGAGGATTTTCAAAGGATAGAGTGGTGGTCTCCTTCCTAATTTCAAGCTATCGTGTAATTCATCTATGATTATTGTTGCAAAAGAGATAAATTCATGATTATAATTAGAAAGTGTGCATATGTACTCATATGACGAAATGTATGTATTCACGAGCAAATATAGGGCACTTATTTAGTTGCATGTTAATTGATGCATATGTATTATGCATGTGAGCCCATGCATTGTGAAAGAAGATCTATAACAAGTATGATGTGTATGAAAAATGAAGGACAAATTGAATGCCTTTTGTGTGAAAATAATTAGCTTATTTAAAAAGGTTGCATATGTATTCTAGACCATATACGGACCTATATTTGCTACAAACAATTATAAAGGAAGGGATTAATGAAAGAAAAGGGCATCATATCTAGAGATAAATATAAGCTTCATTGTATGGTACCATTGGAAGTGTCTCACCATCTTTGCATCGAAAATTCTACGTGTGGTCATCATTGGATTGTATAAAGAAAACTTAGTGCACATGTCTTCTTCAGAAAATATTTGATATCATATTCTCTTAAAAGGAATTTAGTATAGTCCTTCTTATAAAGCGACTCGAGACCTAGCCTATAGGTTAAGTAAAGAACAAAATTAGGATTAGGTTAGCCCCTATAGGTTAAGTCGAGAGCTTAGCCTAGTGGTTAAGTCAATCGAGTGGGAAGGAGGTGGAATTGGGTTCAAATCCCACGAGTGGTGTGGAAGTGTATTTCTCCAAAGACCCTATAGGGCTTTCTACAATCATCAGACTTGAGTTAAGTTGCATAAATTGAATCGCATGGCAAACTTTCTATGAAGAACTAGAGGAATTAGGACCACCACTCTCATGAGAGATGCCTCTCCTCTCAACCTTGTAGAAGCTTTAGGTTTGGGTTTGAGTAAAATATACTCAACTCTCCCTACTCCTTGCAAGACTTGAGTCCAAGGCCTCCCACTAGAGGCTCAATCCTCTAACCACCAGGCCACACAACTTTACTTGTTAGGCTCAATCGCTCTAACCACCAGGCCACACAACTTTACTTGTTTTAGAGAGCACAAGAATTTATAATTAAGTCTACCTTCAAGACTTTTGGCCTACATGAGACCGACCTAATGATGTTTGATTTTATATTTGTTTGAATTAACAAGACACATGTTTACTTTCTCATATTTCCCCCCTTGACATTTCCATCTTCAAAAATAGAGTTATAAACAACCCCCGAGCCCATGATCCAAAAATATGGAGCATGTTTTATTTGTGTGGTGGGATATGCCACATATTCAAAATGAATTGAGGAGAATCTAATTTAATCAAAACTTACTCATTCCAAATTACTATCTAATCCCCGCCCAAATTATTCTAAAACACCATCTAACCTTGTAGCATGAAATAAGAATAATATATATAAAAAAATATAGCCATGTGCAATATGATCATACAGGACATGCACCTCTTATTCAAAGTGAGCAAAGGGGAATCTACTTTGATTAAAACCTAATCATTCCAACATTAAAAAGATACCTACCATCTCCAAGTTTGATGTTTCACACCATTTTTCCTACATCGATGTGACTATAAATCTGGTGTTGATACCACCATACTTTGTATTCAACATTGATGTGTGGATGTTATTAATATTAAAGTCAAAATACATCACTATCGAGTATCTTTTACTCAAATCCTCTAAAACAATTTGAAGTCTAGAATTAGTTCTATCTTTATCTATTGCTTCCATCACAAGATCATTCTATGATCTTATGCTTAACTTATACTTTTTTTTGGAAGCATAAAACCTTTTGATTGAATAAACATCCATTCTTATTTACTAAGATCTTGAAAAGAAAATCAAGATATTTCCAAGTGACTTGAGTTTCTTACGCAACCAATTGTAGTGACAATAGATTATTATGTTTGTGTTTAGATTCCTTTCTTTTTTAAGCTTCAAGTAGCTACTCTAGGGATTTACAAGAGTCTCTCTAATGCTTAAGTATGCGCATGTACTAATGCTCTTGAATTTTACTTCTATGAAATTCCCTTAAGGACACGTAAACATAAGTTTCACCTTTCATGTACTTAATTATTGTAACCAAGGTTGGGACTACATACTTGAAACTTTGAACCTTTACTTTTTCACTTCCATTTAGAAAATAGTATTTGGAATATTTAATTCAACTTTGTTGTGGCAATCATCATCTAGATTGTGAAATGGAAGAGACTTCATTTCATCTACTTCTTACATTGTCGCACGCATGCATGTTCATTATTTTCTTCATAGTGGTATTAGAGCTCTTGGTTGAGCTTCCATTGACACCTTGGATGTGATTATCTAGTTCAAGAAATTGAATAAATTTTATTTCTTAAACTCTTGAATGTATGCATGTTCATCTTATTTTCCAAACTTTCCAGAAGTGGACTTGAGAGAAGTAGAGCAAGTGACAAATATGTGCATAGTTGACTAGAATGGACCCTCTATCTTAGAGTCATATAAGAGATGGTTATTGTTGATATATTTAGGTAGTGATGTGTGTGAACACACTAGGACCGCCGGGGCACTTTTTTCTCTCTTTAGGAGGTTTTTTTCCCTCAGCTTGTATATACGCCTATTGCCCTAATGGGCTACTTATCTTTGTACATTCTCTAGTAATACATTCAGTATTGTGTGTTGTGCTCCAAGCTTCTCCTTCTTCCTTGTGTTGTTCGCGTGCTTCCGCAAACGTATAACTCCAACAATTGGTATCAGAGCAGGTCGTCGCTTCATCTAGGGCGCCGTTGACACTCCTCCGTTTGCAGTCTCAGATTCGTACGAATTTTGGTGAGCATACTCAGGGTGTTTCCGAGATGAAAACGGCTTCGCTTTGTGGTGCCGAAATCGCGATCTGAGCTTGTTTCGGCCTCTGAACGCACTATCATAATGCTTGTGCAGGCTATTTTGTCTTTTTGTGCCAAAGGTATATACCAGTTTCTGTTCGCTAGTTTAAGCGTCTCGAAGTCTGCTACAGGTTTAGCAGAACTCGTCTGGGCAGTTCCGTTCAACTTTTTGAGATACAGTCAATTTTCTGCATCAAGGTTTTTTAGTCACCGGCCATGGCTGCTAGCAGTGATGTATTCCGTATGTTGGCTGTTGAGGATAAGTTGGATGATACCAACTACTCATTATGGGCTTATATGATGCGACATGTATTGGTTGCAAAAGGATTCTGGAACATTGTGCAGGGTGTTGAAAGACGTCCTGTTACACCTGTAACAAAAGGTACTGCGAATACAGGTGCTGGAGCTGATGAAGATGGTGTCAAAGATGATACTGTGCAGATTCCTGTTCGTGTTGCTATTTCTACTGCACCTATTGCAAAGCAGATTCGTTGGGATGGAAGAGATGCCCAGGCACATGCATTGATAGCCCTGTCTATCAAACGTGCCATTATTCCTCATATTCGCTCTTGTAGAACAGCTAAGGATGCTTGGGATACACTTACCACATTGTACCAAGCTAGGAATGAAGCTCGTGTTGCTTACCTCCGAAAACAGTTGGAGAGTGAGCACATGAATGAAGGTGATTTTATGGACAGTTTCCTAACGAAGATCAAAGACTTGAAGGAACAGTTGATTTCTGCTGATGAGGTTATACCAGATAGCTCACTTGTGCAGACCGTTCTGAATGGTCTTCCTGATTCATATCAGAGTTTTGCTTCTACTCTTCGGTTGATGATGAAAGGCAATCCAAATGCATTATCATTTGAGGAGTTTGTCTTTGTTCTGTTGCAAGAAGATCAGTCCAGGCAAAACAGGTCCATTATGCGAGTTGCAGATCAAGCTTTCTTGGCTAGTCAGAAGGGCAAAGGAAAATGGAGCTCTTCAACTAGTAAGCAGAAATCTGCTTATTCTGCATATTCGAAGAAGGAAGATAAAGATGAGAAGAAATCAGAAAAGCAGAAATTGTTTTATAAATACTGTAAAGGGAATGATCATATCGTAAAGAACTGTCCAAAACTGGCTGCTAAAGAGGCAAAGAAGAAAGAGGCTGGAATGGTTGTTGCAGAGGCCTCTACACCAAAAACAGAGTCTGCAAATCTTGTGCAGGAAGAAGAATGGGCGTTTACTACTGTCTGTAGTTTTGACCCATCTTCTCATGAGCAGTGCATGTCTGCAGTAGACTCAGATGTTTGGTATTTTGACAGTGGGGTGACCAAACATATTACCTCGCAGCGCAGTTTCTTCTCTTCACTCGAGCCTCCCCCTATAGGGAATATTGTTACATGCGCCAACAACTCCTCTTATCATGTTATGGGAGCTGGTAAGATCATTTTGACTACTGCTGATGGTAGTTCTTTCACTTTGTCAGATGCTTTATTTGTGCCAGGGATCAAAAAGAACCTGTTATCAGTTTCTGCATTAGCCAAGATTGGCCTGGTTGTGAAATTTGTTGATGACAGATGTACAGTTCATGATCTGTCAAATGGTGATGTTATTATTGCTTCTGGCATTTTATGTCGTGAGCTATATAAGCTCATAGACTATGAAAGATCTGTGAATGATTCGGCATGTGCAATTCATGATTCTCAGGCTATGTCAGATGCAAAGCTTTGGCATGCACACTTTGGTCATCTGAATTTTGCTAGTTTGCTATGCCTGCAGAAATCTGATATGGTGTCTTCTTTGCCCAAGCTTGAGGCACCTGGAAAACATGTATGTGAAGGCTGTATTTTGGGCAAAATACAGCGTTCCTCCTTTCCAAAAGATGGTTCAGTTCGGGCTACGCAGAAATTGCAGCTTGTACATAGTGATGTCTGTGGTCCTATGCAGACACCTGCTTTTGGAAACTATCTTTACTTCGTGACTTTCATTGATGATTTTTCCAGGCATGCATGGGTATATCCACTGAAGGCAAAGTCCGAAGTGTTTTTGTGCTTCAAACAGTTTTTGGTTTTGGCTGAAAATCTGTCAGCATGTAAAATGGGCACCCTCCGTTCTGATCGAGGGGGGAAATATATGTCTTCTGATTTTAATGCATTTCTGGCTGAACGTGGGATAAAACATCAGTGTACAGTGCCGTATACACCTCAATAGAATGGAGTTGCTGAACGGAAGAACAGGTCACTCATGGAGATGGCGAGGTGTATGGTCAAGAGTCAGGCTTTACCACATAGTTTCTGGCTTGAGGCTGTCATGTGTGCAGCATATGTACTTAACAGGCGTCCCACTAAAGCGTTGCAGTCTATCACTCCATATGAGGCTTGGCATGACCGCAAGCCATCTGTTGCTTATCTGCGTGTTTTTGGTTGTTTGGCATATGCATTAGTGCCTAAACAACATCGTAGATAATTGATGATAAGGCAGTAAAATGTATTTTTGTTGGGTACAGTTCTGAAAGTAAAGGCTATCGTCTGTATCATCCACAGACTAAATGCATTTTGGTTAGCCGTGATGTTGTTTTTGTGGAAGATGCTATTCAACCATTACTTTCATGTACCAATGAGACATCTGTTAGCTCCAAAGACATGTATGATACTCTGATGCCTCTTTTTACAGGTGGACAGTCTAGTGCGCCTAATGAGGCAACTTCTCAGCCTTTGCAGGTTTCATATGATGATGCAGATCATTCCATTTCTGATACAGATTTACATGTTGCACTTGTTGATGAGAGAGCTGATATTGAGCAGGCAAAAACTATGCCAAAATGGCTGGTGCAGACGTTGCGTGACAGCAAATTAGATGCACCTTTGTCATATCGTACTCGTTCAGGCTCTCATAGTGCCTCCTTTGCATCAGATTGCTATGCTATGGCTGCGCCTAGTCTCTATGATGAGAATGAGCCTGTTTCTTTTGATGAAGCACAGAATTCAGAAAATTGGATGGCTGCTATGCAATCTGAATATGATGCTATAATGAAGAATGGTACATGGTCTTTATGTGACTTGCCTCCTGGCAAGAAGGCCATTGGCACTAAGTGGGTATACAAGCTGAAGCGGGAACCTGATGGTACAGTTGACATGTATAAGGCTAGGCTTGTTGCAAAGGGTTATGCGCAGGAAAGAGGCATTGATTTTGATGAGACCTTTGCACCTACATGCCGTATGACTACTGTTCGGAGCATTTGTGCGCTTGTAGCCCATCATGGTTGGAATGTACATCAGTTGGACATTAAAACAACATTTCTAAATGGTGACTTGCATGAAGAAGTGTATGTTTTTCAGCCCTGTGGCTTTGTGCAGAAAGGGCATGAAAACCAGGTGTCAAGGTTAAAGAAGGCATTATATGGTTTAAAGCAAGCACCACGTGCTTGGTATGAGAAGATACATGCCTATCTAGTTGCACATGGTTTTGAGAACAGTCCAACTGAAAGCACCTTATATGTTAAGCGTGCTAATGATGTGCTTCTGATCATTGTTGTCTATGTTGATGACATGCTACTCACTGGCCCTATTGAGAAGCATATTGCTAATTTCAAGGCTGATTTGCATGCCTCATTTGAGATGTCTAATTTGAGGCATTTGCATCACTATTTGGGCATTTAGTTTATGCAAGTTGATGGTGGAATGGCTTTGTGTCAAACGAAATATATTGACACATTATTGCAGCGTTTTGGCCTTGAAGACTGTAAGCCTATTGCCACTCCTATGGAGACAGGTTTACGATTGAGTCTTCATGATGCTAGAGATGCATTTGATGTTGTTCTCTATCAGCAGGCTGTTGGATGCTTGATTTACTTATGCATTACTCGGCCAGATATTCAGTTTGCTGTTTTACAGATTAGCAGGTTTATGCATTGCCCAGGAGTCACGCATTGGAAGGCGGTTAAGCGCATCTTTCGCTACTTGAGTGGTACTCGGCTACCTGGGTTTTTTTATCCCAAGGGGGGATCACTACCGCCAGATTTGCATGCTTTTTCTGACTCAGATTGGGTTGGTTGCTATGACACTCGTGTGTCCACCAGTGGTTTTTGCTTCATGCTTGGTAGCTCATGTATATCTTGGTTGAGCAAGAAGTAGCCTACTGTGGCCACTTCCAGTTGTGAGGCTGAGTATAGGGTAGCTTTCACAGCGACTGTTGAGTGTGTGTGGCTCAGACGCCTTATGGCTGATTTGGGTGTTGGCCAGTCTTTTGCCACCACCATCTTCACTGACAGTCAGAGCGCATTGGCAGTTGCGAGGAACCCTGTGTTCCATGCTCGTACTAAGCACATTGAGGTGCATTATCACTATGTCAGGGAGAGGTTCTCTGTTGGGGAGATCAGCTTGGCATATGTGCCCACGCAGGAGAACATAGTAGACCTTTTCACGAAGGCTCTGCCTAGGGAGAAGTTTGAAGCTTTCTGCAAAGCTTTGGGCTTACTTCCTTTTGTGGAGTGATTTCCACATAGCTTGGCACTTCCTTATACATGAGTGCCAGCTCCTCGTTCACCGCATCACTTCCAGGGGGGTATTTGTTGATATATTTAGGTAGTGATGTGTGTGAACACACTAGGACCGCCGGGGCACTTTTTTCCCTCTTTAGGAGGTTTTTTTCCCTCGGCTTGTATATACGCCTATTGCCCTAATGGGCTACTTATCTTTGTACATTCTCTAGTAATACATTCAGTATTGTGCGTTGTGCTCCAAGCTTCTCCTTCTTCCTTGTGTTGTTCGCGTGCTTCCGCAGACGTCTAACTCCAACAGTTACGAGGTGAAAAGCACCTCTTCTCAGTGGTGATAGGTTAACATCATTACAGTGACATTAGACTAGTTGGGGATCCTCCTCAATCTTCATTAATAATGTTGTAACGTATTATCCTCTACCCTCTTGATGAGCTCATATATTATCCTTGAGTGTGCATACCTAATTTCATTTTTTAGATGTAGCACAAAAGTGTTGGTTTTATTCATTGATAAGAATTTGCACATATGTCTTATGTAAAGACTTTCAAATTTTGTTAAAAGTACCTATCTAGATAAATATACCATCTTCTCCATGCCCTCAATGCACTCACCTTTTGTGCATCATCTCCTCCTCTACTTAGTGCATGATTGGACCCATCCATATCGTCCTCTTTGGCACTGGCCTAAAACAAGCCCATAGAGCATGGTACCAACAGATAGATAAGTATCTCTTGGATTAGGTTTCAAAAGGTATGCTTCTGATGCTAACTTGCATGTTCTAAAGAGAGGAGGGAAGACAATTGTGCTTGTACTCTATGTAGATGACCTTGTGATTACAAGAAATGATGATGCTCTTCTTCAACATTTTGGCTGAAAATCTGTGAGCATGTAAAATGGGCACCCTCCATTCTGATCGGGGGCGAAATATATGTCTTCTGAGTTTAATGCATTTTTGGTTGAATGTGGGATAAAACATCAGTGTATAGTGCCATATACACCTCAAAAGAATGGAGTTGCTGAAAGGAAGAGCAGATCACTCATGGAGATGGAAAGGTGTATGGTCAAGAGATAAACTTTACCACATAGTTTCTGACTTGAGGCTATTATGTGTGCAACATCTGTACTTAACAGGTGTCACAACTAAAGCATTGTAGTCTATCACTCCATATGAGGCTTGGCATGGTCGTAAGCCATTTGTTGCTCACCTGCATGCTTTTGGTTGTCTAGCATATGCATTAGTGCCTAAACAACAAAGTAGGAAATTGGATGATAAATTAGTGAAATGTATTTTTGTTGGGCATAGTTCAAGTGCACAAATGCTATGACTACTGTTCATAGCATTTGTGCACTTGAAACTCATCATGGTTGGAATGTACATCAATTGGACATTAAAATTGCATTTATGAATGGTGACTTGCATGAAGAAGCGTATGTTTTTCAACCCCATGGCTTTGTGCAGAAAGGTCATGAAAACCAAGTGTGCATGTTGAAAAAGGCATTATCGGTTTGAAGCAATCACTATGTGTTTGGTATGAAAAGATACATGCCTACCTAATTGCACATGGTTTTGAGAACATTCCAACTGAGAGCACCTTATATGTTAAGTGTGCAAATGATGTGCTTCTGATCATTGTTGTGTATGTTGATGACATGCTACTCATTGGTCCTCATCGGAAGCATATTGCTGATTTGAAGGCTGATTTGCATGCCCCATTTGAGATGTCAGATTTGGGGCATTTGCATCATTATTTGGGCATTCATTTATGCAAGTTGATGGCGGAATAGCTTTGTGTCAATCGAAATATATTGACACATTATTGCAGCATTTTGGCCTTGAAGATTGCAAACCTATTGCCACTCCTATGGAGACAGCTTTACGATTGAGCCTTCATGATTCTGGAGATGCATTTGATGTTGTTCTTTATCACCAGGCTGTTGGATGCTTGATTTACCTATGCATTACTTGGCTAGACATTCAGTTTGCTATCTCACAGATAAGCAGGTTTGTGCATTGCCCAGGTGTCAATCATTGGCAAGTGGTTAAGCGCATTTTTCGATACTTGAGTCGTACTCGGATGCTTGGATTGTTTTATCCCAAGGGGGAATCATTTTCACCAGATTTACATGTTTTTTTTTACTTTGAGTCTAGGCTGGTTGCTATGACACTCGTGTGTCCACTAGTGGATTTTGCTTTATGCTTGGTAGCTCATGTATATCTTAAGGAGCCTACTATGGCCACTTCAAGTTGTGAGGTTGAGTATAGGGCATCTTTCACATCGATTGTCGAGTATGTGTGGCTTAGACACCTTATGGCTGATTTGGGTGTTGGCTAGTCTTCTGCCACCACCATCTTCAACATCAACCATATTGCATTGGTAGTAGTGAGGAACCCTCTGTTCCATGCTCTCGCTAAGCACATTGAGGCGCACTATCATTATGTCAGGGAGAGGTTCTCTGCTAGAGAGATCAGTTTGGCATATGTGCCCACATAGGAGAACATTATAGAGCTTTTCACAAAGGCTCTACCTAGGGAGAATTTTGAAGCTTTTCGCAAAGCTTTGGGCGTACTTCCTTTTGTGGATTGATTTCACATAGCTTTCTTCCTCGTTCATCACATCACTCCCAAGGGGATTTGTTGATATATTCAGGTAGTGATGCATGTGAACACACTAGTGTAGGAGATTGTGCTTCGAACCAATGGCATAGTAGTGAAACATGAGAGTAGAGATACCTCACATTGTTGGAAACCAAGAAAGAGGGGAGAGAGAGAGAGAGAGAGACGAAAACCCTCCATCATACATACACAAACACGAAGTGATAAGATAAAGTAGAGATAGAGAGTGCTCTCTCTCTCTCTCTCTCTCTCTCTCTCTCTCTCTCCCCTCCATACGTGCACAAATATGAAAATGGGGCATGCCGTTGATTAAGTGATAGAAGTCACGTTATTATACAAAAGTAGGAGCCCCTTTGGCCAATCAAAATGAGATAAGGCTTTCGATAGGATTACCCTCTTATTTGGAGAGGGTTCACACACAAAAATAAAGCTCATAGCTAACAATCCCCCCCCCCCTTGAGCTTGATTATACAAATATCTCTTTGGGAACTATCCTTTCCTCACAACTAAACTAGGGGTGGTACAAAATAAGGGGGAATCATTTCTGCCAGATTTACATGCTTTTTTTGGCTCTGAATCTATGATGGTTGCTATGACACTCATGTATCCACTAGTGGATTTTGCTTTATGCTTGGTAGCTCATGTATATCTTAAGGAGCCTACTATGGCCACTTCAAGTTGTGAGGCTGAGTATAGGGCATCTTTCACAGTGATTGTCGAGTGTGTGTGGTTTAGACACCTTATGGCTGATTTAAGTGTTGGTTAGTCTTCTGCCACCACCATCTTCACTATCAATCATAGTGCATTGGCAATTGTGAGGAACCCTGTGTTCCATGCTCTCGTGAAGCACATTGAAGTGCACTATCATTATGTCAAGGAGAGGTTCTCTACTAGAGAGATCAATTTGGCATATGTGCACACAAAGGAGAACATTACAGAGCTTTTCAGAAAGGCTCTACCTAGGGAGAAGTTTGAAGCTTTCCGCAAAGCTTTGGGCGTACTTCCTTTTGTGGATTGATTTCACCTAGCTTTCTTCCTCGTTCATTGCATCACTCCCAAGGGGATTTGTTGATATATTTAGGTAGTGATGTGTGTGAACACACTAATGTAGGAGATTGTGCTTCAAATCAATGGCATAGTAGTGATTCAAACATGAGAGTAGAGATACCTCACATTGATGGCAACCAAGAAAGAGGAGAGAGAGAGAGAGAGAGAGAGGAAAACTCTCCATCATACATACACAAACATGAAGTGATAAGATAAAGTAGAGATAGAGAGTGCTCTCTCTCTCTCTCTCTCCTCTATATGTGCACAAATATGAAAATGGGGCATGCCGCCGATTAAGTGACATAAGTCATGTTATTATACAAAAGTAGGAGCCCCTTTGGCCAATCAAAATGAGATAAGGCTTTTGATAGGATTACCCTCTTATTTGGAGAGGGTTCACACACAAAAATAAAGCTCATAGATAACAATCCCCCCCTTGAGCTTGATTATACAAATATCTCTTTGGGAACTATCCTTTCCTCACAACTAAACTAGGGGTGGTACACAATATATATTTCCTTCCCATGTACAATGAAGGTGGTACCATGTTTATATCCTTCCTTCAACAATCTCATGGGTGGTACAAATCCTTCCCTATACATATGAAGATGGTACAAAGAGGATGTTTTACAACACATCATCATAGATGAAATAGACTTGAGCGTCTTCTTCTTCCTTTGTCTCCTCTGCTACATTGACATTGCTAGGCCTTTTGTTGAAAGCTCCCTTTTGTTGTTGTTGATGATGATGATGTTGTTACGTAGATGACAATGCTTTGTAGCATGGCTGAATTTACCACATATTTTGCAAGGGGTTAACTTGAAAACAATCTTTTGAAAGATGGTTGGTGCGATTACAATGAATGCATTTTGTAGCTCTTAAAACCAAGGCATTTGTTGTGAATTCATCATGTGTTTTCAACTTATTTTCATGCTTTTGTAGAGAGTTTATGACATCTTCTAATCTAGGGATAAGATCTTTTTCTTTAAGAGCAATTACAATTTGTCCAAACTTATCATCGATACAACTTTGAGTAGTACGGCTACTTGATCCTCATTTTTGATAGGGCATTGCACATAAGGTAATCGGGTACATAGTCTCTTCCACTTGTTTACAAGAGTAGGCATATCTTCTCCTTGTGACATGGTAAGAGAATAAAGTTGCATTTTAAGTGCAATTTTGGAGTTTCTAGATAAGAGAATAAAGTTGCATTTTAAGTGCGATTTTGGAGTTTTTAGAAATAGCACCAAAATTTTGCTCTAAGGTAATCCATGCTTGGTTTGCAGTAGTGCAATCATCTAAGAAGTGTACGTAATTATTATCTAGAGAGGTGAGTAACATTCCAAGTGCTTGTTCATCCTTTTCAATGAAGTGCACTAAACCTCTTCTATGCTCAAGTGTTTCATTTGGTGCAAGCGGTTTTGTGATGGAGCATAACTGTTTAGTCATTAGATGACCCTTAATTTTGATTTGCCATGTGTAGCCTTGGCCATTGAACTTGTCTAGAGGCCTTTCACTCATATTGGAGAGGTCTTACCAAAGTGACTCACTTTGGCAGTGTCTAACTCCTTACAAGAGGCCTTCTATTTGGAGGATTAATATGTGATGAGAAGGTCTTACCACTAAAAAAAAGAGGGTAGTGTCTAATCCCATGGGAAAGCTTAAAAGACAATTTTTATACACATATCACATGCTTAGATCTATGTAGATTATTACAAAACATAAAGAGATTCTACGTAAACTTCTTTAGTAAATTTGAAAATTGACTTACGAAGAAGAGATTCTACGTAAACTTCTTTAGTAAGTGGTCTACAGTAAAATAGCAGCTGATGCGTGTGCCTTTTTGTCATACATGCTTCCAATAGACTAGCAACATTAGTGATGTTGTGCTGATATTATTTGATGTTGTACTATGCGTCCAAGTATTGAATTTTATCCCAAGCCACTTGTTCGGGTGGTTGGGCCTCTTGCCTCTTGAGGTGGGGGTGAGGGTTCAACCCTCATCGGAAACATGTAAGGGACATGTCTATCATGGAAAGTTGTATCTTGTGGTTGATGTGCCACCGTTTATCCTACCCCGTGGTAGTTGTGACCGCAGTATAACCCAGCTATATAAACCCTTGTTCTTGTGGGATAAAGGGGATCCCATGGGTACTATGCCCTTCCTTGTACAATAACAAACGATTGTCATACGCTCGAATCGATTTGGCACTATCGATGCTCTAAGGTGGACTTGAGAGGTGAGTGCGATGAAGCTATGTAAATAGGGCCGAGATGGGAAGCAGGGGAGGACCTGAGACTCATCAATTTGGTTCATAAGTACTTGAATCAATAATCATCATAGAGAGAAGATGTAGGTTCGAGCCTGTCTTGGTAGAAAAAAAAGACAGAAAGGATCCGAAAAGCTTTGATGCCTCCTGCTTCCGGATGAGTGCACAATCAAGAAAGGCAAAAGATTGAGCATGATCTTCCTGTGTGATGAATGGAATTTTCATGTCCTACGTATTTAAAGCATATGATAGCACTCAGGACTCCTCTTTGAGAAGTTCCATCATTGTTATCCATTCCTCTTCCTCAACCACAACATTCCATTAGAGATAACGATGTGCAAATAAAAGCCAAAATGGAGGCTGCAACAACTCTGATACCAGATGTAGGAGATTGCACTTTGAACCAATGGAACAATAGTGATTCAAATGTGAGGGTAAAGGTACCTCATAGTGATGGTGACCTGGAAAGAGAAGAGAGAGAGAGAGATGAAAACTCTCCATCATACATACATGAACACAAAGTGATAAGATAAAGTAGAGATAGAAAGTGCTCTCTTTCTCTCTCTCTCTCTCCCGTATATGTGCACACATATGAAAATGGGGTGTGCCACCGATTAAGTGATGGAAGTCATGTTATCATATAAAAGTAGGAGCCCTTTTGGCCAATCAAAATGAGATAAGGCTTTCGATAGGATTACCCTCTTATTTGGAGAGAGTTCACACACAAAAATAAAGCTCATAGCTAACAAGTAGGACCGCCAAGGCACCTTTTTCCCTCTTTAGGAGGTTTTTTCCCCCGGCTTGTATATATGCATATAGCCCTAACATGTTACTTATATTTGTACATTCTCTTGGTAATACATTCAGTATTGTGTGTTGTGCTCCAAGCTTCTTCTTCTTCCTTATGCTACTCACATGCTTCTATAGACCTCGAACTCCAACACCATGTCACTCACTCAAATTCCTATGGATGATTCTATTGCTCAAGGTCACATTTCTATACTTCATGAAGTAAATGAGCAAATAATGAAAAGTCAAGAACATTACACACGTAATGCTAATAAGAAATGGTTAGGAAAGGAATTTAAGGAAAATGAATTAGTCTGGTTACATATCATTAAATGATGTTTGAGAAATATTCTACAACATCCTAAAGGTAAACTTGCACCATGTTATCATGGACCGTTGTACATTATTCAAAAGGTTAATGAAAATTCATTTAGATTAAATATACCATCTAATTGGAACATATATAACTCTTTTCATATTAGTTTACTAAAACCATTCAAAGGCACTTTACCATTCACTCCTATTCTTGATGATCCTCCTTTGCTTGAAGAAGAATCTAAAATATTAATTCCTTTGAAAATAATTGATCATGATGTAACTAGTACATGTACAGGTACTCAATATTGTAGATGTTTAGCTAAGTATAAAAATTATTATATTGAGGAATGTTGGTGGATCCATAAGACTTCCTTGACACCTCATTATGATCACTTATATTCTATATATCATTCACATTCACATAAATATAATCACTCTAAAATACATTTCCATGCATGTGTTTTTACATGGAACATGCTTATGTTGTTCAGTGATGGGACATGTGACTGGCCATCCATGTCTATTTTATTTATAGCAACTCAGGTGAGTTGCTTTTTCAACCGGGAGGCATGTTATCACTTATGGAATATTGAAGTTTGGAGTTTAACTTATTGAGATATTAATGTGTTTTGTGCTTTGATATAGCATCTGAAGGTTCGTGAGGACATGAATTGGTGTGGATATTTTGGATGTGTCTGGACACGAATAAGAGAAATTATATTTTCTATATATTTTATAAATAAAGACCCATGTAGAGGGTTCTTCTAGAAAATAGTAAAAAGTATTAGGATTGTTGTATATCATGATTTTTGTAAATAAAAGATAGGGCTCTCCATAAAAGAGAGCAACTTTTTACTTTCACACATTAAGGGCCACCCTCATTGTAATCTCTATTTTCAATGCACTAGAAATCCTATAAATACACGCTCTGTATAGACTCATCGAACAGAGCGTGGGGGAGATTGTACCCAATATTGTGCATTGTCTCATCTATTGCATATCTCTATTTTTTATGTGTTTTCAGTGTTCGACTCTCTATGTACGCATGTATGTAAGATCCTGCAATAGATGAATGCGAAAATTCCTTTTTTGAACTAAGGGGAAGCTTGATGTTAGCACCAATACTCAAAAGTACTGGATTGGAGTAAGCCATTTCACATACATGTGGATGCTTTGAGCTATGCAATAGAATGTATCATAGCCCAATTGGACGATGACGGTAAGATGGACCTCCCTATTGCATATGCAAGTTGACAACTCAATAGTGCTTAGAGAAATTATACAACAACTGAAGAAGAGGGCTTAGGTATAATCTATGCAATGAAAAATTTCAGCCACTATTGATGTCTAACAAAATCAATGTTTTATTGGACCACCAAGTTCTCTTGTATTTGGTTAATAAAACATCTACAACGAGTCACCTATTTAGATGGTTCTTGCCACTTATGGACTATGACTTTTAAGTAGTAGTCAATAAGGTAAGCCACACATTTGAGTTGATCATCCAAGCAGATCATCTATGTCGATCAACCAATGAAGAAGCTACGAGTGCAATAAATGATGATATGGTGGATGAGTATAAGTTCAGTACAAAAGAGGCAACGAAGTGGTATGATCCACTAGTGCATTTTCTCATTGTTTTTTCTCCAAGTCATCTGGATATGAAAGTTTCTCCAAGAAGAGTTAAAGAAGCACATCAATTGTAGATCAATGCAGGTTGTACATATCATAGAAACAACCAAAACATATTACTTTGTCATGTGGAGGAACTAGAGGACCTTTTGTTCATTGATAAAGCTTAGAAAAGCACCATGGAAGCTCATTACCCTATTTCTCACATTTTGCAAGACTTAAAGAGAGATGGCATACATTGTTCAAGTATGGAAAAGGACATAGCAAGCTTTGTACATGAATCTCATGAGTGAAAACTGAAACTACCTATAGAAAATTCTACTCTTTTTAAAATAGTTTTTAATACCAAATGGAGTCAACCCATTGTTGAAATCCTTAAAACTGGCAAGATACTAGCAAACATGTCTCAGACATGTCAATGCTCTTTCGAAGAAACTGCAAAGGAATATACATTGATTAGGAATTGATTGTATCAACATGGGAAAAAAAATTACTTTGCATATGTGTCCATTAATCAAAATATCTATATTAGATGCTACATAACCACATGTGGCAACAGGACATGTTTCTCCTAAGAGAACCTTTCAAATGTTAATGTTTGCTAGTCTATGGTGGGCAACTATCCATACAGATGTAGAAAGCTATGTCAAGAGATATGATATATGCCAAAGTGATAAATATCAATTCAAAAGAGATGAGATGCCTTTAAGGCCAATGATGGGAGGTAGAGCTTTTGCCAAGTGGGGCATTGAATTTATTGGACCTATTCATCCACTAGAAAAAGTCTCACACATAGAATACATGATTGTAGCTATCAATTATTTAACAAAGTGGATTGAAGCCAGAATCATTACTAAGAATGATGCTCAAAAGACTATCAAATTCCTATTTGAGAATATTTTCACACACTTTGGACTTCTGTTGATAATCAAGGTCACACATAAGTAGCAAAGCACATAAATGAAGTGGACACACAAGATGAAGGAGCATGTAGGGAACTCCAAGGGGCACATGTCAAATTTTCATAAGAAATCCCTATAAATATAATGACTTTTGTCACTAAAAACCATTGTAAATACCATTTTCCATTTTTACAACTCCATTTTGTTCAAGCCGAGGAGTCCTCGAGCTTGAGGAATATTAGAAGTAGCATCCTACCAATTTTCATAATTTTTAGATTTCGTTTGAGTCCCCAAATAAGCCCTAGAACCTAATTTTCAACTAGGCCGGACACTAGGTCTGGACAGGGCCAAAACTACTAAAAAAACTCTAAAAAGGGCTCGAGAGCTCATTTTAGGGGTTAGCTTGTTGTTGATTTCAGCTTTGTAAGAGAGTTCTTTTGTAATCGGAGATCTTCCATTGTTCTACTCTTTGCTCTTACCTTGTGCACGCGTGTGTGTATGTGTGTGCATGCTTGTGTGCTTTCACTCACACACTTGTGCACTTCACTTGCTCTTGGTCTTCATACCGGTCCTCACGTCTCCGTGGATTGACATTTATGAGGTGAAGCTCCTCACACCGATACTTACCATTGTGCTAGAGTGACACCAAATTTGGCATCGTTGTCGGGGAGAGAGCTTGGAGGACGAGTGTGTGATGGTAAGACGTAGAGTAGCGACGTTGGAAGGTAAAAAAATCACCATTTTTAGTTTAGTTTCTGAGTTTTTCTTCTCCTTCATCTTCATCATCATCACCATCTCCACCCACCTTCATCTTCTCTATTTTTTCCATTTTCTAGAATACATTCACCTCGTTTTTCATTTGTGGCTGCGAGCAAGAAGCTTAGAGGGGGTGCAGAGCTAAAATGCTGGAGAAATACTAGCAAAATGCCCAAAAAATTTAGTGATCAATCTTGGACATGACAAGACCTACGCCAAATGTCGTGAGTGTGATATCGTGGGTTTGAAGAGAGATTTTGCATCTACAGACACATAGGAGTGACAAGGAGGGCACAAAGTACTCATATTGCAAAAATTTTTGAATTTGGACTCCAAAAAATCCAAGTGTCATGATTTCCCGTGGTTGAGTATCGCGACACCTAGGTGTCGTGATCTCCTGTGGTCAAGTGTCGTGATATCTGGCCACGTCAGATATCGTGAGAATGTTGCGACATCTGGCAGATATTGAGTGTCGTGATTATTCCGCGACATCTAACGAGTGTTGGATATCGTGGACTTAGCTTCGTGAATTGTCAGAATTGAAGTCTTGGATGAAGAGAGATGCTCAAGCAAGGAGCATTATCTATATGGGAGTCAATGATTACCTGTTACCTCACATTAGAGGTCTTGAAAGTGCAAGTGATATATGGAATGCTTTGGAGGAGCATTTCCAAAACACCAAAAAGTCAAGGAAGGCATCCTTGTGGTCACATTTTACCACATTCAAGAAGAAGGCCTCTCAATCCATCTCAGATTATGTAACAAGGATGAAGGACATTGCACATGCATTAGGAGCAGTTGATGAAGATATTGAGGAGGATAAATTGGTAAGGCAAATCCTCACAGGTTTGAGAGGTGATGACAAATGGAAGCCATTCATTTTGTCTACTGAATTATCACTAGATCATTTTACTCGTGACTTAAATCAGTTGCTAGGACATATGCTAACCTTTGAGCAGGATGGTGAAAGTGATAAAAGTGCAAGTCAAGCAATGTATTCAAAGGATAAGAAGAAGAATATCAAAGGGAAGCAACAAGCAAATGAAGATGAAGGTACAATTAGCCAAGCTAACTTCCTAAGAGGAAGAGGAGGTGGCAAAGGTAGAGGAAGAGGTAGAAGTAATAAAGATGGAGTCAAAGCTTGCTGGATTTCTGGTAAGACAAATCATTTAGCTAATGATTGTTGGCATAATACTCAGAATAATGGTGGATATAATCAGAATTTTAATTCAAGAGGAAGAGGTGGCAGAAATCAAAGAGGCAATTTCAGAGGTAGAGGTAGTAGAGGCTATTTTGGAAGAAATGCAGGTAGAGGATTCCAAAGCCAACAATACAACAATACCTACTACAATTATGCTTTGAGGATTCAACATTGATAATGAATGCAACTTGTGAAAGGCAAAGTGAAGATCAAAGAGTCTTCTACATTGACTCAGGGTGTAGCAATCACCTGAGTGGCAACATAGCTTTGATGAATGATTTGGAAAACAAGGTAAATAATCATGTAGTTCAAACAGGTGACAATACAAAGCATAATGTGAAGTCAATTGAATCAGTGAAGGCCAAGGATGGTAGTACTCTCTTGAGTAAGGTTTTGTATGTTCCTACAATTCCAAAGAATCTGATAAGTGTAGGACAAATTGCTGAAAAAGGTTATGAAGTCAGGTTCACTAATGAAGGAGTTTTTGTGGAAGACCCTAGCAATGGGTATAAACAAATTGTTTCAGGAAAGAAAGAAGGAAGATTGTTCACATTGAAGATTCAAGGTAATGTTGGTCATGCCTTGTTCACCTATGGAGAACATAAGATCTCTGAGTTAATCTTTGGCACAAAAGGCTTGGACATTTTAATGAAAGAGGTATTAAAGATATGGTTAATAATGGTTCAGTGCTTGGATTGCCTAATGTTGCAGGTCAACATATGACACATAAATGTGAGGCATGTCAATTAGGTAAGGCTCATAAGCAATCTTATTCCAAGCATGGTTTTATGTATTTAGAGAAGTTGGAGTTGGTACACACAGATTTGTGGGGACCATCCAAGGATTTCATTATCAATGATTCAAGGTATTATGTGATTTATGTTGATGATGCTACCAGATGGATCACTATCTATGTGATCAAAGATAAGTCAGAGGTATTCAATACATTCAAACATTATCATGTGTATGCAGAGAGAATTACAAGTCAAAAATTGAAGAGACTAAGGTCAGATGGAGGGGGAGAGTATTTTTCTAATGAGTTTAGTGATTACTTGTGGAATGCAGGTATAAAAAGGGAAATTACTTGCAGGTAATCTCCTCAACAAAATGGTGTAGCAGAAAGGAGGAATAGAACTCTTGTTGAGTTTGCAAGATCCATGATGAAGGAGAAAAAATGCCCAAATTACTTGTGGGCCGAGGCTGTAAATACAGCCACATATTTGGTCAATAGATTACCATGTAAAGCTTTGCAGGGTATGACACCATATGAGGCATGGTGGGGTAAGAGACCTACTCTAGATCATTGCAAAGTATTTGGATGTTTGGCATATGCATATGTGCCGTCTCAATTAAGGCACAAATTGGAACCTAAAGTTGAAAAGTATGTGTTCATTGGATATGATGATAAGCAGATGGGATATAGGTTGTGGAGTCCATCCACAAAACAATTCCTTGTATCGAAGGATGTTACATTTGATGAGCAAGGTACTTGGTATGCAGGTACAATCAATATTTATGCATGTGATGAAGAAGTTATGAATCAAAAGAAAGGTAAATCAAAGGTTCATATATTTGATGAAGAGGAGAACAATGAAGTACAAGTTGAAGTTGAAGAAGTGGCAAGGTTTGATCCAAAATGTGATGAACTAGAAACCTCAAAGAGTGGAGAACTTAGAAGGTCATCAAGACACAAATGGCAACCTACAAGGTATAGCTATGACACTTCTTTTTTGGCTACCAAAGATTATGCTTATATGATAAAGGCAGGTGAAGACCCTTCTACATATGAAGAGGCAAAAGGTAAGAAAAATTCGGAGAAAGCTATGCAGGAAGAGTATGATGCATTGATGGAGAATCAGACATGGGATTTGGTTCCTAAACCAAATAGTCAGAAGATCATTGGATGCAAATGGGTCTACAAGACAAAGAGATTTGCAGATGGAAGTGTGTCTAGATATAAAGCTAGACTTGTTGTGAAAGGGTTTGCTCAGACATATGGTATAGATTATGATGAGACCTATAGTCCTGTGGCAAAGATGACAACCATCAGGACACTCATAGCTATTGCTGCATGTAAAGGTTGGAAATTATGTCAATTAGATGTGAAGAATGCTTTTTTAAATGGTTACATTTCAGATGATGTTTTCATGGAGCAACCACAAGGATTCAGAAATGAAAGGTATCCAGATCATGTATGTAAGCTCAAAAGAGCTTTGTATGGTTTGAAGCAGGCCCCAAGAGCATGGAATTATAGACTTGTGAAGTTCTTGAAAGAACTTGATTTCCAAGTATCTAAAGTAGATAATAGCTTGCTTGTTAAAGCAAGTGATGATGGGTTCATTTACATGTGCATATATGTTGATGATATAATTCTTACAGGTACAGACGAGAAAGGCATACAAGGATTAAAGAAGCAAATGAAAACAGAGTTCAAGATTAGTGACTTGGGAGACTTGTCATACTTCTTGGGCATGGAGATCTCATACACTCAACATGGAGTGTATGTAACTCAAGAAAGGTATTTGAAAAACTTGTTGGTCAAGTTTAAAATGGATGATTGCAGGGTAGCACCTACTCCAATGGAGGTGAATCACAAATTAAGCAGATATGGAGGAGAAGAGTTCAAGGACACGAAGCTATATCAAAGTTTGGTTGGTAGTCTAATCTATGCTACATTAACTAGGCCTGACTTGTCATATACAGTTGGAGTATTATCTCAATTCATGCATTGTCCTAGGAAAGAACATTAGATTGCAGGACAAAGAGTGTTGAGGTACAGTAAGGGTACACTCAAAGAAGGTTTGTATTATGGTTTTACATCAGATACAAACATCAAGATATATAGTGATACAGATTGGGCAGGTAATCCTGATGATAGGAGATCAACATATGGATACTTGTGTTATGTGGGAGATAAGTTAATTTCTTGGTGTTCTAAGAAGCAACACAGAGTTGCTTTATCATCCACAGAGGCTGAGTACAAAGGTATGGTGGAAGCTGCAAAGGAAGTGATATGGCTTAAGACTCTTATGAAGAGTTTTGACATCATTCATAGTATACCCACTATTCATGGAGATAACATGAGTTCATTGTATTTAGCTGCTAATCCTGTTTTTCATGCAAGGACTAAACACATTGAGATTCAGTATCATTTTCTAAGAGAGAAGGTGATGGATAAAGAGATTGAAGTTATACATACTTCAACAAAAGATCAGATAGCTGATATGCTAACCAAAAGCTTGGATGGACCAAAGCTACAGAGATTCAAAGATATGGCAGACATAAAGAAGATAGAGAAAACCTCAATTGATGATTGAGGGGGAGCTGTTGGTGCAAGGCAATCAACAATTGAAGTTTTGATGAAGGTTTGAAAGTCAAGGACTGAAGAAAAGACTGAAGAAAAGATCAAGATATGAATCATGAAGAAAGTACATGTTCAGAGAATGAAGATGTGTATACATATGTACATTAATTTAGAGATAGTTCACTTATACTTTTGTATGGTGATGAACTTGTACATATTTGCCTATATATACAAGTAAAAATATCGGGGAAAATATGAGAGAGCATGTGAGTAGAGAAATTAGATGTTGTATGAGTCATTAGACACTTTAGAAGTGAGTAAGATCTCTCTCATCACTCAGATGTAAAGGTTTCCAGAAATGAAGAAAAGTTACGCTCGATATTTCTAAGAGTTCTCCTTATGTGTTGAATCTTTTGTGAAATGCTTTTGTACAAGTATAAGTCTATAGTTGATTGACCTCTGTACAAATTTTCAGCTTCTAATTGTGATCAGGTTGAGAGAATTGAGTGTAGGAACATTTACATGTGTAAATCAAAAGAAGAGAAGTTACAGGAGGCATAAAATTCGATGCTAAGGTTTTGATCAGTTCTGTTGGAGATAGATGTCTGCGGAAGCACGCGAACAACCCAAGGAAGAAGAAGAAGCTTGGAGCTCAAACACACAATACTGAATGTATTATTAGAGAATGTACAAAGATAAGTAGCCCATTAGGGCAATAGGCATATATACAAGCCGGGGGAAAAAAACCTCCTAAAGAGGGAAAAAAGTGCCCCGGCGGTCCTAGTGTGTTCACACATCACTACCTAAACATATCAACAAATCCCCCCTGGAAGTGATGCGGTGAACAAGGAGCTGGCACTCATGTATAAGGAAGTGCCAAGCTATGTGGAAATCACTCCACAAAAGGAAGTAAGCCCAAAGCTTTGCGGAAAGCTTCAAACTTCTCCCTAGGCAGAGCCTTCGTGAAAAGGTCTACAATGTTCTCCTGCGTAGGCACATATGCCAAGCTGATCTCCCAAACAGAGAACCTCTCCCTGACATAGTGATAATGCACCTCAATGTGCTTAGTGCGAGCATGGAACACAGGGTTCCTCGCAACTGCCAATGTGCTCTGACTGTCAGTGAAGATGGTGGTGGCAGAAGACTGGCCAACACCCAAATCAGCCATAAGGCGTCTGAGCCACACACACTCAACAGTCGCTGTGAAAGCTGCCCTATACTCAGCCTCACAACTGGAAGTGGCCATAGTAGGCTGCTTCTTGCTCAACCAAGATATACATGAGCTACCAAGCATGAAGCAAAAAACCACTGGTGGACACACGAGTGTCATAGCAACCAGCCCAATCTGAGTCAGAAAAAGCATGCAAATCTGGCGGTAGTCATCCCCACTTGGGATAAAACAACCCAAGTAGCCGAGTACCACTCAAGTAGCGAAAGATGCACTTAACCGCCTTCCAATGCATGACTTCTGGGAAATGCATAAACCTGCTCATCTGTGAGACAGCAAACTGAATATCTGGCCGAGTAATGTATAAGTAAATCAAGCATCCAACAGCCTACTGATAGAGAACAACATCAAATGCATCTCTAGCATCATGAAGACTCAATCGTAAACCTGTCTCCATAGGAGTGGCAATAGGCTTACAGTCTTCAAGGCCAAAACGCTGCAATAATGTGTCAATATATTTCGTTTGTTACAAAGCCATTCCACCATCAACTTGCATAAACTGAATGCCCAAATAGTGATGCAAATGCCCAAAATCAGACATCTCAAATGAGGCATGCAAATCAGCCTTGAAATCAACAATATGCTTATCAATAGGACCAATGAGCAGCATGTCATCAACATAGACAACAATGATCAGAAGCACATCATTAGCACGCTTAACATATAAGGTGCTTTCAGTTGGACTGTTCACAAAACCATGTGCAACAAGATAGGCATGTATCTTCTCATACCAAGCACGTGGTGCTTGCTTTAAACCATATAATGCCTTCTTTAACCTGCACACCTAGTTTTCATGCCCTTTCTGCACAAAGCCACGGGGCTGAAAAACATACACTTCTTCATGCAAGTCACCATTCAGAAATGCAGTTTTAATGTCCAACTGATGTACATTCCAACCATGATGGGCTGCAAGTGCACAAATGCTCCGAACAGTAGTCATACAACATGTAGGTGCAAAGGTCTCATCAAAATCAATGCCTCTTTCCTGCGCATAACCCTTTGCAACAAGCCTAGCCTTATACCTGTCAACTGTACCATTTGGTTTACGCTTCAGCTTGTATACCCACTTAGTGCCAATGGCCTTCTTGCCAGGAGGCAAGTCACATAAAGACCATGTACCATTCTTCATTATAGCATCATATTCAGATTGCATGGAAGCCATCCAATTTTCTGAATTTTGTGCTTCATCAAAAGAAACAGGCTCATTCTCATCAGAGAGACTAGACGCAGCCATAGCATAGCAATCTGATGCAAAGGAGGCACTATGAGAGCCTGAACGAGTACGATATGACAAAGGTGCATCTAATTTGCTGTCACGCAAAGTCTGCACCAGCCATTTTGGCATAGTTTTTGCCTGCTCAATATCAGCTCTCTCATCAACAAGTGCATCATGTAAATCTGCATCAGAAGTAGAATGATCTGCATCATCATATGAAACCTGCAAAGGCTGAGAAGTTGCCTCATTAGGACCAGCAGTGATTGTCCACCTGTAAAAAGAGGCATCAACGTATCATACATGTCTTTGGAGCTAACAGATGTCTCCTTAGTACATGAAAGCAATGGCTGAATAGCATCTTCCACAAAGACAACATCACAGCTAACCAGAATGCGTTTAGTCTGTGGATGATACAGACGATAGCCTTTACTTTCAGAACTGTACCCAACAAAAATACATTTTACTTCCTTATCATCCAACTTTCTGCGATGTTGTTCAGGCACTAATGCATATGCCAAACAACCAAGAACACGCAGATGAGCAACAGATGGCTTTCGGTCATGCCAAGCCTCATATGGAGTGATAGACTGCAACGCTTTAGTGGGACACCTGTTCATTACATATGCTGCACACATGACAGCCTCAAGCCAGAAACTATGTGGTAAAGCCTGACTTTTGACCATGCACCTCGCCATCTCCATGAGTGACCTGTTCTTTCGTTCAGCAACTTCATTTTGTTGAGGTGTATACGGCACTGTACACTGGTGTTTTATCCCATGTTCAGCCAGAAATGCATTAAAATCTGAAGACATATATTCCCCCCCTCGATCAAAACGGAGGGTGCCCATTTTACATGCTGACAGATTTTCAGCCAAAACCAAAAACTGTTTGAAGCACATGAACACTTTGGACTTTGCTTTGAGTGGATATACCCATGCATGCCTGGAAAAATCATCAATGAAAGTCACGAAGTAAAGGTAATTTCCAAAAGAGGGTGTCTGCATAGGACCACAGACATCACTATGTACAAGCTGCAATTTCTGCGTAGCCCGAATTGAACCATCTTTTGGAAAGGAAGAACGCTGCATTTTGCCCAAAATACAGCCTTCACAAACATGTTTTCCAGGAGCCTCAAGTTTGGGCAAAGAGGACACCATTTCAGATTTCTGTAGGCGTAGCAAACTAGCAAAATTCAGATGACCAAAGCGTGCATGCCAAAGCTTTGCATCTGACATAGCCTGAGAATCATGAACTGCACATGCCGAATCATTCACAGATCTTTCATAGTCTATGAGCTTATACAACCCACGACATAAAATGCCAGAAGCAATAATCACATCGCCATTTGAGAGATCATGGACTGTACACGTGTCATCAACGAATTTCACAACCAAGGCAATCTTGGCTAATGCAGAAACTGATAACAGGTTCTTTTTGATCCCTGGCACAAATAAAGCATCTGACAAAGTGAAAGAACTACCATCAATAGTAGTCAGAATGATCTTACCAACTCCCATAACAGGATAAGAGGAGTTATTGGCGCATGTGACAGTATTCCCTATAGGGGCAGGCTCGAGTGAAGAGAAGAAACTGCGTTGCGAGTTAATATGTCTGGTCGCCCCACTGTCAAAGTACCAAACATCTGAGTCTACTGCAGACATGCACTGATCATGAGAAGATGGGTCAAAACTACAGACAGTAGTAAACGCCCATTCTTCTTCCTGCACAAGATTTGCAGACTCTGTTTTTGGTGTAGAGGCCTCTACAACAACCATTCTAGCCTCTTTCTTCTTTGCCTCTTTAGCAGCCAGTTTTGGACAGTTCTTTATGATATGATCATTGCCTTTACAGTACTTACAAAACAATTTCTGCTTTTCTGATTTTTTCTCATCTTTGTCTTGGTTCTTTGAATGTGCAGCATTTGCAGATTTCTGCTTACTAGTAGAAGAGCTCCATTTTCCTTTGCCTTTCTGACTAGCCAGGAAAGCTTGATTTGCAACTCGCATTATGGACCTATTCTGCCTGGACTGATCTTCCTGCAACAAAACAGAGACTAACTCCTCAAATGATAAGGCATTCGGATTGCCTTTCATCATCAACCGAAGAGTAGAAGCAAAACTCTGATATGAGTCAGGAAGACCATTCAGAACGGTCTGCACAAGTGAGCTATCTGGTATAACCTCATCAGCAGAAATCAACTGTTCCTTCAAATCTTTGATCTTCGTTAGGAAACTGTCCATAGAATCACCTTCATTCATGTGCTCACTCTCCAATTGTTTTCGGAGATAAGCAACACGAGCCTCATTCCTAGCTTGGTACAATGTGGTAAGTGTATCCCAAGTATCCCTAGCTGTTCTACAAGAGCGTATGTGAGGAATAATGGCATGTTTGACAGACAAAGCTATCAATGCATGTGCCTGGGCATCTCTACCATCCCAACGAATCTACTTTGCAGTAGGTGCAACAGAAATAGCAGCACGAACAGAAAACTGCACAATATCATCTTGGACACCATCTTCATCAGCTCCAGCACCTCCAGCACCTCCAACACCTGTATTTGTAGTACCTGTAGTGGCAGGTGTAACAGGACGTCTTTCAACACCCTGCACAATGTTCCACAGTCCTTTTGCAACCAGTACATGTCGCATCATATAAGCCCATAATGGGTAGTTGGTACCATCCAACTTATCCTCAATAGCCAACATACGGAATACATCACTGCTTTTAGCCATGGCCGGTGACTAAAATACCTTGATGCAGAAAATTGACTGTATCTCAAAAAGTTGAACGGAACTGCCCAGACGAGTTCTGCTAGACCTGTAGCAGACTTCGAGACGCTTAAACTGGTGAACAGAAACTGGTATATACCTTTGGCACAAAAGGACGAAATAGCCTACACAAGCGTTGCAATAGTGCGTTCGGAGGCCGAAACGAGCTCAGATCGCGATTTCAGCACCACATAGCGAAGCTGTTTTGATCTTGAAAACACCCTGAGTATGCTCACCAAATTTCGTGCGAATCTGAGACTGCAGATGGAGGAGTATCGACGGCGCCCTAGAAGAAGCGACAACCTGCTCTGATACCAATTGTTGGAGATAGATGTCTGCGGAAGCACGCGAATAGCACAAGGAAGAAGAAGAAGCTTGGAGCTCAAACACACAATACTGAATGTATTATTAGAGAATGTACAAAGATAAGTAGCCCATTAGGGCAATAGGCGTATATACAAGCCGGGGGAAAAAAACCTCCTAAAGAGGGAAAAAGGTGCCCCGGCGGTCCTAGTGTGTTCACACACATCACTACCTAAATACATCACAACACACATCCTCCAAATTGGTGAAGGTTTTGAGTTACTCTTGTTATAGAGGTGCTCTAACTTCAAGAGTAGCTTGTTCTTTTGGAGATTAACACTCTCCATCAATTTGTCTATAGCATATGCGAGTAGGCAACTAAACGTTGCAGAACGAAATTATACAACAACTGAAAGAGAAGGTTTAGGCATGGTATATGCCATACAGAAGTTTAGACACTATCTATTGGCCAACAAGTTTAAGTTTTTCACTGATCATCAAGCGTTATTATACTTGGTCAATAAACCTTGCAATACTAGATGCTTAGTAAGATGGTTCCTCTTACTAATGGAATATGACTTTGAAGTGATTGTTAGGAAAGGTAAGACCCACCTTAGAGCGGATCACCTTTCTCGCATCACTTCAGGAGAACCACAACAAGGAGTGTCTGATGAACTACTTGACACTTATTTGTTCAATTTAGAAGTTGTTCCTAAATGGGCAAATAAGTTAGTACATGTCCTAACCTTCGGACCCACAAATAAGAATGTAAAAACAAGCAAAGACGAAATTGTAAAATCATAAAAATATCAAATATTGGTAGGAAGCATGTACAAGTAAGATACAGAGGGTGTACTAGCTTGTTGTGTCGAGGACGATGAACATACTAGTTGGTTGCAACAAGCCCATGAGGAATTGCTAGGAAATCACTACTCTAAACAACGAACATTGCAGAATCTAAAATGCTTAGGAGTGTATTGGCGTAGTATGGACAAAGAAATTTATGAGTGGATACTGATGCTTTAGGTACCTATCTTGTCCAGGACTTTACATGAATCTCTCTACTGCGTAAGTCTAAGCATCCACTCATGCTTTCTGGATTTGTACCAAAATCCCTGTAAGGATAGGCAAACATTATGTTTTACCTTCAACATACTTAAGTACCGTCTTCATGGTTGCAAACTACTCTCTTGGAATTTCTTCACTCTATTCAGACTTGGAACAATTTTACTCTTTTCACATTTTTCCATTGGATAAATGGAACCTGAGTGAATAATTCCCAAAAGAAATTTTATTATCAATACTTGGGCAAACTTCAGAGTAGTTCCAATCACATGTTCTTGGACAATCATGTCCAAACCTTTCCTCAACTTCAGTTCAAGCATACACTGATGCCTCTCAGATTCCAAAGCTAAAAATATTTGATATACCTTTAGGTTATATCAATATTTGGACTTAAGTACTGATACTTGTGGTTTGGGAATTGCTAGGAACTACTTGCTCTTAAACTTACTTGAAAGATTCCAGTCTCTCATCTAAGGAGATTTTCTTTCAAGAACTTTAGATTCCTACCGAGGAATCAAGTAATACTAAGCCAATTATTCATCTTGGAATCTTTTGCTTTACTAAAATAATATTTTTTAAAAGAAATCTTGACTTTTGGATAAACAATAAAGCTTTAAGTCTTGTTCTTGTCCAAAAGATATTCCTTTTTAACCAATGAAATAGTTAACGAGACTCTTTTCTTTATTGGCTTATCTTTAGGAAATAGCTTGATTCCTAAAGATTACTTTGACGTATCTTTTAGAAAATATCTTGATTCCCAAAGATTACTTTTGACTTGGGTTTCTTCTTTAAGCTATAATTAGCTTAGTTAACAAAACCAAGCATAATTTTCTCATCCTCAGAACAGTGCTTAATAAAGTTTCCATTGTTTTTGAAAACTTTGCATCTTGACTAGAGATGCAGTCATGGAACCTAACATCCAACTATTGAACTCTAAAGTTCAAATGATGCTAAAGTTTATTCATTTCTTTGATGTTCATCAGTCAAAGAAAAAGCTTCAAAACTTCCATGATTTTTTTCAAATTTGGAATATATCAACTATCCTTTGAACTTAAAAGTTCAATTCCTTCTTTGCAAAGTCCCCCATGAGTGAGCTTAGCAACCCCCCGAATTTCGAGAAGAGTGGCATCCTTCTGAACTTGCTAGGAGAAGCAAAATTGACATACTGCACAAGTCGGTCTTGAGCATGTGCAGACTCGAACCCAACACCTACCAACCGCTCATAATTGAGCTAACCACAAGCTTAAGCGCTTATTGCCTTGCCTATTAAGATAGGAGCTATTGTTCTTCAATACACAAATAGCACAGTGCGGATATAAAATGTTGCGTACAGGTCGGGCAGCATGGATAGCTCAGTGGACAATGCTCTCAAAGGGATGGGTTCGAACCTCATCTGTTGTGATCTATATGACGATATTAATCCTTTTGCTAGCTATCATCTACGATTCGGAAGAAGGTTCCGTACCTAAAGGGGAACTAACCCATAAAATAAGATTGGATAATTGTTAAATGTCTAGCACTACGGGCTTTGTGGTCAGGGAAGTAAGTTTGCAAGAGCTTGGTCATGGGTTCCATTCCCATGCCTGGATTTTCCAGAAGCTAAAGGTTGACTCATTTTTGGTTTACAATTAAGCTCCACAGTGTTACATCAGCACTCTCCAAGCTAAATCATATGAGTTCAAGTCCTGAATCTAACGATGCATTTACTATACACCTTTATTGCAGCGTTGAAATCTTGCAGAAATCAAGATAAACTGCAACACTAATAAGGACAAATTTGTAGTGGGTTCGTGGTTGAAGCATTGTGCTTGCAATTAAATGGTCACAGATTCAATTCCACAAAGCCACCACTTGAAGCTAAGTTCTCCTTTTGCTTGTCACATACACGAATTTGCAGCTCGAGATTATTAACCTCTTGAATTTATCCGTCGTTATTTACGTTTAAAATATCATTAATTACGATCGTCGCTTGCCATGTTGGATAGAGGAGATCCCTTCATAGTGGAAGGTTGCGAGTTCAAACCTGAATAGTTACCACATCTAGGGTAAAACTCTATTTTGCTATTTCCATAAATCGAGCTCCCTTTTGCGCCACCAAGAGGGATTCGATGTATTTTCTGCACACCTGTGAGAAAAAACTAAGCCAAGGAAGATGAAGAAGAGCTTTCGTGGGTATGATGAGAAGAAGCTCTACAAGCTTTCCATAGAAGCTCAAGCTTGGGAAGAAGATGATAATGAATCCTACAAGGACTCCAAGAGAGTTTAAGAAAGATGATGAGCCCCCCAAGGTCACCATGAAAGCTTGCTCTGATACCAATGCAAGATATGACCACCATATGCTAGAGAGATGACTCTCCTCCCAACCAAATGCCTCTATATATGCTAGAGAGATGACTCTCCTCCCAACCAAATGCCTCTATATACAATTCTCTCTAGGGGACTGCCTTCTTGGACAAGTGGATACTAACCATCCATGTGTCAGCCATGTAACTGCATGTGTGCCAAGTGTCCCAATCAACTTGAGTTAACTCAAGTGGATGCTTCTAGAAGGCTCTAGATCTCTTTGGACAAAATACTCTCCCCATGTACCCTATAGGGATTGAACCCAAGACCTCCTTCTTCGCACCCTTGAGACTTAACCACTAAGCTAAGTGGATCACTTGGTTACAAGAGTAAATGACGTCCTAGTAAGTGTAAACTCAAGATCTTTGGTCATACACATGGGTGACCAAACGGTATCTGATTTCAAATCCCCTTGAACAGGTCGGATCCTTAGATCATAGACTTACTTTATTACAATTGTGCATGTATGCTTCGTTTACCTTCTCAAGACAACACAAGAATTTAACTTTTAGATGATGTGGCTGATGTGAATTGAGTGCTCAACCAATGAAAGTGCGGAATTTGAATATGTGAAATGTTTGAAGATGCTAACATAGGCATTGAAGAGTATGAAAAGTTCCAAGATATTGATATGGATCATGATAAATATGTTTTCAAAGAATCCAAATTTGGACTATAAAGATATATTATCATGGAGCGATGAGAACAATCCGATTTCTTTGTTTGCTCTATTTTTTTGTATGTTTGGTGTTTATCTCCACACTATTTCTCTCTAATTTTTGAGGTTCAAGGTCTTGCTATAAAGACTCTAAGGGTACATATTCTAAACTTGATACTTTACTATATTGTTTTTTTAATATTTTTCTTAAACATGTTGATTCTCTTGCTTTGAGTTTTTTCTCATAGAGGTTTCTTTGATGATGGAGGTGAAGATTACAATGAAGATATGATTGGATAATTCAGATATTCTTACATTTGAGAGATATTTTGTGGGCAGGATTGAATGTTTATAATGATTGAATGTAATAATGGTGAATTGAAAGGATATTTATATATAAGTTTTCTATGTATATGAGATGAGTTCACATCCATCCTCATCGAAATCCATTGACCCCATTTTGCACCATGCTTTCGATCATTCATTTCAAAAGTATGCATTAAATAGGGGTATAATTTTTTCCATGCATAGGCATGTGATTAGTTCATCCATGCACATTATTTGCAAAATCAATTTTATTTCCTATATATTTGAGATCTTCTTAGAGTTTCATTGATTGGATCTTTAGGATGAAGCTTAGGAGGTTCATGCGATGATGATTTCCATCACTCAAACTCAAATGTCAATCAAGTCTACTTAACAAGCTCGCTTTTTGATACTTCAATGGTATATTTTGGATAAAATAGGGAGTTGATGGATGGGAACTCTTCATTGTTGTTCCAAATTAAATTGATATTGCTTCATACAAAGAATTATGAAACCATCAAAGTTGATAAAATATCTAAGCTTATGAGCTTATCAAATTAGTTTCCTCGTGAAGCTGTGCCCATCAAAAGTTTGGGATGTTTTGGCAAATATTTTTTGAATATTGTTTAATGGAATTAAAGAGGATAGCAATGGTAGTGAACACATCCATATTCCAATTCATATGCCATGAAATTATAAATCATAGTTTCATTTTTATGGAATTAAGGGAAACCTGGGAATAGTGCAAGGACTCGAGTGATGAGGTTTTCTAAAAGAGATCTATTCTAAACCAAGAAAATGCAATTGATGCATTCAAGTATACAGTTAACGTCAATTACAGGGATGGATCTAGCAACTTTTTTGTGAAAGATTCTTCTAATGCTTCACTTTGGGAGGTTACTAGGCAATAAAACTATTGAATTTTTATTGCTAATAAGTTTTGAAAAGGTATATTTGAGGAGGGAGTAGATATAAGCTAGTGGAGGAAACTTATGAAGAAAAAGAAGCGCATATATGGAGTCACAACAATAGGAAGAGGAAGGGTACTCTAGAGTGCAAACGTACAATGAATTCCTATAAGATTTAAGATGATTCATATGTGGGAAGCTATTCACAGTTAAAGAAATATATATAATTGCAGATAAAGCACACTAGTTATGGATTGAAAGATGCACGTTCATAATCTAATCATATATAGAGGCACAAAATAGGAAGATGAAATGTTCTCTAGAGTGCAAACATACAATGAATTCCAATAAGTTTTTATAGTATTTATATGTGGGAAGTTATTCACACTTAAAGAAATACACATAACTAGATAAATAACACACTAAATATGGATTCAAGGATGCATATTCATATTCTAAGAATACATAGAGGCCAAAAAATAGGAAGAGGAAATGTGCTCTAGAGTGCAAACATAGAATGAATTCCAATAAGTTTTTAGAGGATTTATCTCTGGGAAGTTTTCAAATAAAGGAAGTTCAGCCTTGGCCTACTCTCCTAGACTTGTATTAATTAAAAGAAAAGAAAAGTACAAGTGAAGAGGACTAGTGCCCACGGGATCCCCCAAGTCCCATAGAGCAGGAGTAGCAGGGGTAGCTTTTACAGAGTTTAGATGGCATTAGAAAGAAGGTTGATCACCCTCTCATCACCCTCGTGCGGGTCCCACTTAGGTTTAAGCTTATTGTTGATCAGAAGGAGCACTTGATGATGCCTGAAGGGGGGGGTTTCTTATAGTTAGCGATTCTTTTACCGAGGAGGAATAGTGATTTTTCATTTGACCAATCTTGGGGGGGGACGCCAAAGTTATAAGCACATCTTTCCCACCAGATCTTCCATACGACCTCCCCTGTGATGGCATTCCAAAGAGTCACAGAGTAGCCGATAGCTTCTCCCAACAATGCTTGTTTCCAACCGATATGTTTCTGAAGTCTAATTTTCTTTTCGACAATCTGCCAAAGCCTGTTGGAGTTGGGACACGTAAAGAAGATGTGAGAAACATCTTCAATGGACTAAAAGCAAGGCTTACACCAAGGAGGCACCCCACAGATTTTGCTAGCCTTAAGGTTGGTCTCTTCCACGATGAAGAATTTGCCATAAGAGGACATACTTTTTGATTTCTATGAGAGGGTGCCAGATAGTCATGAACTTCATGTCCCACCTCAGCCACGTCCACAACAGCCACCACTTCCTATTGAGGTTAGCCTGATAATCAATGTTTTATTTGATGTTCGGGATTTTTGCTAGTCAGTTACCTTTGTGCCATCTAAGAACAAGTGGGCTCTGCATGTCCTACCCCATGAGAAGACGAACTTTAGACTGGTCCCAGGCAAGACATTTGCTTTGCAGGGTATTCCATTCTTCATAGGTGATGTTGATGCTAGGGTCGATATCCGCGAAATTGATCCACTGGTTGTTGTCTTGTTTCCAGAGATGTTTCCATTTTTTGAAGCCTTTGTTCCATAGCCTCTTGTCGATTCGAATGTTCCAAGATTCCATGATCCGGATGCCATGGATCAAAAAATAGATAGAGTCGTTTTGTCTGATACCGACCACCCATTTCCAATCTTCACTTACTCTTATGAAGCGGTTGACTTTATTCCAACTCTTCCATAGGGAGCACACAAGATTTGAGCCTTTCGGGGAAACCAGGATCAGGGAAAACAAAAGGTTTAGAATGTCAAGATTCTTCCATTTTGGGAATCCCACAAGAGTCAAGGCATTATTGCTTCTGAAGATCAACTTGGTCCATGAGGCCTCCCCATTCCACCACGCCTTAATCAACCATTTTGCCGCAAGTTTGTTAGCCATGCACTGGATGTCCAGAATGCCAAGGCCTCCACAATCTCTTTGACTCGTCAGATGGACCACTTGATTTTAGGCACCCCCTCATGTTGTGGTCGCCCGTCCAAAGGAAGTTTCTGTAAATACTTTCTAGTTTGGCCAACTCTTGCTCCTTCGGTCACCAACAGGAGAGGAAGTAAATGGTCGTCGAAATGAGGAACATGTTGATAACCATTGTGCGACCAATGAGATTGATTTGCATACCTCTCCAATAGTTTAACTTGTTTTCGAGTCTCGATAGGACCCAGTTCCACCGCTGCTCCATCGAGATACCAAAGCCCAAGGGGATCCCAAGCAACCAAAAAATTTGGCCTTGAGGAAGGTTTTGACAGCCATGATCAAAGAGAAAGTCAGACTGGATCCCGAAAATAGCCTGAAAGCGGTCTTTGAGTGGTTGATTTTGGATCCAGAGGCCACGCAAAAAGTATCCAGGCACCTCCAAAAAGTCCCCAAGCTGGTAGTATCCTTGTGGACAAACACGTTCATATCATCGGCAAAAAGTCTCATGGTGATCTGGCCGTGGTCGCAAGGCAACCGGAGGCCTTTGATGTTACCCGCTTCCACCTGTTGCTCCATGAGCCGGCTAAGCCCTAGCAATGGCAAAGAGAAGGGGAGCCAATAGACACCCTTGTCTAATCGATCTTCTTAGCTTGATCACCTTCGAAAGTTGGCCATTAACATTAATTTGAGTCGACGCATTTCTAAGAAGGGTCGAGATCATCAAGTTATTAACAATTAAAGAAATATGCATAATTGTAGAAATAACACACTAGATATGGACTGGAAGATGCATGTTATAATTAGGTTTCAACACAAATGCTTGTCAGTGAGGTTGTCCAAGCTTTTTGATCTTCAATATCAGCACACATGGAAGATGGGAGTGCATTTCCATGCACATAAAGAGTAAAAAGAAAGATATTTTCGAACAGAAGATCATTGCTAGAATACAAATAAGGTCCATAGATACGTGATGATGGTTGAATTATTGGGCTAGCATCACATTGTTTGAAGATGTTTTCAAAATCTTATATATGAATTATCAAGTTAACCACATGTTCATTCTTATGTACTATGAATTGTATAAACGATAGATCTGCTTGAGTTCATTATCGTTGATCTATTTTGGTAGTGATGTGTGTTAACACACTTAGGACCACTGGGACACTTTTTCCATCTTTAGGATCCTTTTTTCCCTTGGCTTGTATTACCTCTATAACCCTAATGGGTTACTTATCTTTGTACATTCACTTTGTAATTTATTCAATGTTGTGTTGTGCTCCAAGCTTCTTCTTCTTCCTTGTGTTGTTCATGTGCTTTCGTAGACCTCAAACTCCAACAATTGGTATCACAGGAGGCCTTTGTTTCATCTAGGGTGTTGTCGACACCCCTCTAGTCATAATCTCAAAATCACACAAAAATTAGTGAGCATATTATAAATGACTAGCAGCTCAAAACTACTTCACTTTGTGGCATAAAAATTTTGATATGATCTCGTTTCAGCCTCCGAATGCACTTATGAAGAAACTTTCCTCATTTCATGCCAAACATGTTGATATATTTAGGTAGTGATGTGTGTGAACACACTAGGACCACCGGAGCACTTTTTTCCCTCTTTAGGAGTTTTTTTTTTTCCCTCGGCTTGTATATATGCCTATTGTCCTGACGGGTTACTTATCTTTGTACATTCTAATGGTAATACATTTAGTATTGTGTGTTGTGCTCCAAGCTTCTTCTTCTTCCTCGTGTTGTTTGCATGCTTCCACAGACATCTAAATCCAAGAATTGGTATCAGAGAGGGTCACTGCTTCATTTAGGGCGTCGTTGATTTGACACCCCTCCGATTGCAATCTCAGAATCGCACGAATTTTGGTGAGCAGTGGTGCCGAAATCGTGATCTGATCTCATTTTAGCCTTTGAACGCATATCATAGTGCTTGTGTAGGGAATTTCATCTTTTTGTGCCACAGACATATAACAATTTTGGTTTGTCAGTATAAGCGTCTTGAAGTCTGGTACATGTTTAGAAGAATTCATCTAGGCAGTTCTGTTCAACTTTTTGAGATACAATAATTTTTCTACATCAAGGTATTTCTGTCACTGACCATGGCTGAAAGTAGTGATGTATTTCGTATGTTGGCTATTGAGGATAAGTTGGATGGTACCAACTACCCACTATGGGCTTATATGATGCGACATGTATTGGTTGCAAAAGGATTGTGGAACATTGTGCAGGGTGTTGGAAAACCTCCTATCACACCTGCAACTATTACAACTACAGGTACTGAAGCTGATGCAGAAGGAGTCGAAGATGGTGATATTATATAGATTCCTATTCCTTCTCTTGTTTCTATTTCACCTACTGTAGAGCAAATTTTTTGAGATGGCAGAGATGCCCAGGCACATGCATTGATAGCTTTGTCTATCAAACATGTGTTAAGTGTCAAATTGTTAAACCTTTAAAACGCTTCGTTCTAACTATCAGAAGAGCGTTTAACCGACCTAAGTGGGTTCTTGGGAGTGGAAGGGGTCTGTAAAAACAGAGGCCCTATACTTAGTTCCCAAAATAACTTCTATTTGCTGTCTTTAAAACAGTGTCGACACAGTCTTAGCTCAGCTCCCAGTAGCAACTAGACTACACCGAACTTATCGGTATCTTGGTACCGACTTACTTCAAGCGAGCATCCTATTGTAACAGTACAGTAACCCATCCTTCATCAAGGCAGTGCTCACAGTCAAGCAACCGAATCACAGAAGGTATCTACGGGTTCACTTACAGTATGAGGACTATCACACACTAGAATTACCCTTAATCCTAGGTAATTTCTCACCGTACAAGTGCAGATCGAGATCAGCACTACTTCTGCACAATGCTCTAAGGAAGATCACTACAGTCACACAGACTTAGCAGTTCAACAAGGAGAAGAACACTACGTCGTACAACTTAGCAGGGCAATTCATCATAACGATCCACAGTAACTCTTCCAGGAAACGATTCAACATCTTACTGACTGGACTAAATTCACCGGGTAACCGAGATTGACAGATAACAATACAGGACACCACAGAGTATGCAGAACTCAAACAAGAAGTACTACCCCAACACTTAAGATTCGTTGCGCAAACTCAATCAAGACGAATAACACAGCTACACACGACGACCTAGAGTACTCAGAAACTAAACAACACACACTGCTGCAACATTCAAACAGACAACCAGACGAACAGTCTGGTGATAACGCAACAATATGCCCGAATCCCCACTACTCTAGAGCGCTTCTTTCCATTGCTTTATAAAGATTTACAAATATGTGCGTAACTACTTTTTGTGCGTGTCTTACAAAGATTTCCGTTACATCTGTCCCACTCCGTCAGTCGACTAACACTGGCACGCACGGTGGACTCGAACCCGCAAGTTTTTACAAAATTACTGTTCGTCGATGATTCCTTCTAAATACATATTCCTAGCTAGTCTAAACGTTCGGGCAATCTTTTTCTTTAGTGTTTCTAACATTTGTTTAAGGGTATTTGGCTCTACTAAGTGCGCATCTATTTTAACAGAGCTAAGAGCGATGGCTTTGGTGAGCAAAATTTCGGCCTGGGTTTGCAAAAAGGTTTCTTGTAGGTAGAATTCATTTGACAGGGCTGCATCCCTTGAAACCTTCATTTCGGCCAATTGTTTCTGCATGTTAATTACTCGTTCTTTCTGATTGATCAGTTGATTATCTATCCTTTCGACATGTTGGTTCTGAAACTCTATTGTTTTGTAGTAAGCATCTCTTTCTCTTCGAGCATTTGCTAAGTCTTTCTGATATTTAGATTCCCTGGTCAATTGGTGTTTAAGCATATTATGGACACTGTCTAAAGATTCTTTTGCTCTATGTAGTTGTTCTTCTGCCTGCTTAGCTTCCCTCTCCTGCTCTTGGCTTTTCTGTACTACTTCCTGCAGCTGGACTCTTGTTTGTTGTAGTAGATTTCCTAGTGCAATTCTGGTATCTTCTGTGTCTTTGAGTGTTTGATTTAGTTTCGTGATTTCTACGTCGGCAGCAATCAGTAATTCTTCCTTTGCATGTATTGCTTCTAGAGCCTCATCTCGTTGAAGTGTGATTTCTTCCTGTTTCCGGAGTATGGCCTGTAATTGCTTTATCTGTTCATTGAGTGCGTAGTTTTCTGCCTTTACTGCCTGTAACTCTTCCTGGAGGGGTGTGATGTTTGCCTCCATTACTTCCAATTTATACTGGAAGTCTTCGCGAAAAGTTTCTGTGATTTGCTTTAGTTGTTGCGGCAATTGTCTTGATAATTCGATTAGCATCTGACCCATTGATTCTAATTGAGCAAATACTGATGTGGAGGGTGGTGGGAGAGGGAGACGAGGTTGGGAAGATGATGCAGTAAGTTGCTGTGAGGTCGGAGGGGAGTAGTTGGGGGATGAGGCGGAAGAAGCTGCGGGCTCGACGGGTGCGTTAGGTGGAATAGGAAGGTTTGGGTTTAGTGGAGGTTCCGGTGGTGGAGTGGGAATTACGGTTTGAGTTGTTACCTGGTTTGTATTTTGTTGTTCCTTCTCCGAAAATGTGGACTCTACTGCCTTAATTAGTCTGTCCAATGCGTCTTTAGCAGCTTGTTCTTCCTCTGTTTGTTGTTCTTCTTCATACTGTTGATTCGATGTTTCTTCGGTCGATGTTGTTTCGGCTTCCTTACGAGTTTCTTGTGAGCTAATTCTGATCCTTTTTCTGCGCAAAAGCTGGTTGAGTTCCTCTTCATCTTCTTCTTCTTCGTCGTCTAGTAGCTGTATCGACTCCTCATGTCTCAGAATGGGCCCCCGAGGTGGTGGTTGGGCTGCAAGGATTGCCGGGAAGAGAAATGAGAGTATGTGCGGTAATCGGGACCTGGGCATGCCTCCCTTGTTCACCTGCTTGATTATTGCTACACACTCCTTGTGGATACGTTGAAAGAAATAGGTCGCGAAGTTCACTGGTTCCCGGGCTGCTAAATCTATGGCCGAGTAAAATGGCCGGGATATGCCGTATGTGCGCTTCTGTAGGTTTAGGATTGCAACTAAGAACTGCAGTGCTAATCTTTTTGGTTCTGGCCGACATAAAATCGCGTACTCGTTCGATGAGTACCTAGAAAATAATTCTCTCATGGTTGCTTCGGGTAGGTTAGGGCCTTTTTGTCTACCTTGCGCAGGGAGTCGAAAGGAATGTGCAAAAGATTGGAGAGTGATTACGGCTATGGTGGGTAAGGAAGTGATCGGCCAACTCTGCTCTGTAGTAGGCGTGTTGGTGATGGCGGAGATGATGTTGGCGAAAAATGGGTGGGACTCCACTGAATGCCAAGGCAGTTCAGCGAAGTTTGCCAACCCACGTATGCGCAAGTACTCTCCTACCTCGGTAGGGAGACCGTCACGAAAAGCGGCATAATTAGCCAAGGCTTCCATGGCGCACACGAAGACAGAGCACATAACACAGAACACAGTGAAAACACAAAGCACAATCACATAAACACAATAGCGTTGTTCGGCGAACTGGAGAAGGATATGTAGTGGTGCTGTAGCAGAGAGTAATCAAAAGCAGTAATAATCACGCGGCAGGGGGGTGATAATTCTTAACTTCGGTATGCATGCATGAAGAGCTAAAAAGGGCAGGGCGGCTTTAGTCATAAATAGGGTCCAAAACGCGGATATTTATAGACTTATATTATTAAATACACACAAAGAAAAGAAATGTAAAGAAAAACGAGTGCCAAACGACGCGGCCCACCGAAAAAAACGTTTCAGTGCCGGTTAGCTGCGTGTTGGTATGGTCGCAACTTCGAACCATTGATTACTTTCGGAAGAGGGTTTCCGGTCAACGTAGTCAACCGAAAAGTTGTTGGGTCCACTTGTTCTGAAATCCGGTAAGGGCCATACCATCTTAATTTGAATTTACCAGCAGACTGATTCGACTTTGCATTGTAAAAAAGGACAAGTTGTCCCACCGTAAAAACTGGAGTTTTCAAGTGTCGATCATGCGTCCGAGCCTGTCTTAGTTGTACTTCCTGCATAGTTAAAAAGCTGTGCCATCGTTGTTCGTCTAACTCTCTGAGTGTATTCAACCGAAATGACAGTGAGTCTTCCGGTAGCAGTTTCTGAGCGATTGCTACTCGTAAACTTGGTATAACAATTTCCATTGGTGCTATTGCTTCTAATCCGTAAGCTAGTTTGAAAGGTGTCAATCCTGTTGTTACCTTGTATGTAGTCCGGTATGCCCATAACACTGCAGGTAGCAGTTGATCCCATCTTTCCGGTGTTTCCATGATCAATTTTCGAAGCATATTCAGCAGAGATTTGTTTGTACTTTCGGCCAAACCATTAGCACAAGGATAATAAGGAGAACTAAACTTATGTGTGACCTGGAATGACTGTGTAAGTGCCTTCATTAAATTGTTTACAAAATGAGTGCCTTGATTTGAAACAAGTTCCAGTGGTAAACCAAAACGTGGAAAGACATCAATTAGCAGACATTTTGCTACCACAACAGCTGTAGCAGACCGTAAAGCTCAGGCTTCTGCCCATCTGGTTGCATAGTCTGTACAGGTCAGAATGTAACGGTTGTTACTGAAGACTGCTGGAGGTGTAATCGGACCGATAAAATCTAGACCCCACTTCTGGAAAGGTTCCAATGGTAAGATGGGTTGCAGAGGAAAACGATGACGTTGTAGGGGATGTCCAGATCTTTGACAAGTATCATAGTGTTTGACAAACTGTGATACATCTCTGTGCATAGTTGGCCACCAGAGACCACTCTACAGGATTTTCCGGTGTGTTAAGTCTGCTGCAAAATGGCCACTGGAAGGAATCGAGTGAGCCAAAGTAATAATTGAGTTAACTTCATGCGGTGGAATATATCGAAGTAAAATTCCGGTATGATCTACATAGTATAATTCTCCAGCAATTAACCGAAATCGGTGGCTAAAGACTGCAATTTTCCTGCGTACTGCCATAACAGTCTGAGATGGAAGGCAACCATCAGTGAGAAAGGTCAGGATCTGATCATAATAGGTAGATGGTGTAGGTGGGTCTGTAATTTCATCATTCGTTGGCTCAGAGCTATAAATCGCTGGAGTCATGTCATCTATACCTACCGGAGCTTCACCGGAATCTAAGCGGGATAGGAAATCTGCTAAGGCATGTGAACTGCCTGGCCGATGAATGACTTTGTAGTCAAATTCCTGTAAAAGTAGAACCCATCGTGCTAATCGACCACCTAGATGTTGTTGCCGAACCAGATAGACAAGTGCAGCATGATCTACATGAAATGTGAATTTACGGCCCAGCAAATAATGCCTGAATTTTTTGACAGAATATACTAGCCCTAGACATTCTCTTTCTGTTACAGAGTAATTCTTCTCAGCAGGGGCTAATCTTTGACTTGCATAGTACACTGGTCTGAACCACTTATCAATTTGTTGCATCAAAACGCTTCCTATTGCTATATCTGAAGCATCAAGAAATACATGAAATGGGCGATCCCAGTCCGGCGGCTGTAAGATGGGAACTTGTGTTAATAAATTCTTTAAACGATCAAATGCTATCTGGCATTCTTGGGTCCACTCAAATTGTCAAGGAGTCTTGGTGATTAGCTTGTTCAGTGGTATTGCCAAATGAGCAAGCCACCGTAAGTGTCGTCCATGCCATCTTACTTGGCCCATGAAGCGCATAACTTCCTTCGGTGTAGTGGGCACCGGAGCTTCTAATACAGCCGTGATCTTGTCTAGATCTACTCGTATACCTTGTGCAGATACGATGTGGCTAAGGAGCTTGCCACATGAAACCGCAAACACAGATTTGTTTGGGTTCAAACAGAGTCTGTATTCTCTGCATTTCTGAAAGAAGCACCGTAAATGGAACAGGTGTGCTATCATCTTGCCGAAGATTGAAAAATCATCAAGATATACTTGCATGAAAGAGGTGAGATAAGGGGAAAATATTTCCTGCATACATCTTTGAAATGTACTTGGGGCATTCCTTAATCCAAACCACATAACAGTACAAGCAAATACACCCCAGTTGGTAATGAATGCAGTTTTTGGTATATCCTGTTCAGCCATTCTAACTTGATTATATCCACTGTATCCGTCTAAGAATGAATACATTTCATGTCCTGCTACTCTATCAAGCATTGTGTCAAGAAAAGGGATCGGAAAAGGATCAGGCACTGTAGCTGCGTTCAGTTTCCGGTAATCTACACATATTCGTAATTGCTTACTTTAATGCATCTTTGACTGAACGTGGGATAAAATATCAATGTACAGTGCCATATACACCTCAATAGAATGGAGTTGTTGAACGAAAGAACAAGTCACTCATGGAGATGGCAAGGTGTATGGTCAAGAGTCATGCTTTACCACATAGTTTCTAGCTTGAGGCTATCATGTGTGCAACATATGTACTTAACATGTGCCCCTCTAAAGCATTGTAGTCTATCACTCCATATGATGCTTAACATGGTTGCAAGCCATCTATTGCTCATCTGCGTGTTTTTGGTTATCTGGCATATGCATTAGTGCTTCAACAACATCGTAGAAAATTGGATGATAAAGCAGTAGAATGTATTTTTGTTGGGTACAATTCTAAAAGCAAAGGCTATTGTCTGTATCATCTGTAGAAAAAACGCATTTTGGTTAGCTATGATGTTGTTTTTGTGGAAGATTCTATTGAACCCTTACTTTCATGTACGAAGGACAGTTAGCTCCAAAGACATGTATGATACATTGTTGCCTATTTTTACAAGTGGATAGCCTATGATGGTCCTAATGAGGCAACTTCTCAACCTTTGCAGGTTTCATGTGATGATGCAGATCATTCCATTTCTGATGTAGATTTACATGATGCAGTTGTTGATGAGAGAGATGATATTGATTAGGTAAAAACTATGCCAAAATGGCTGATGAAGACTTTACATGATAGAAAATTAGATCCACCTCTATGATATCATAGTTGTTCAGTCTCATAGTGCCTCTTTTGCATCTGATTGCTATGTTATGGCTACATCTAGTCTTTGTGATGAGAATGAGCCTGTTTCATTTGATGAAGCACAAAATTCAGAAAATTGGATGGCTGCTATGCAATCTAAATATGATGCTATAATGAAGAATGGTACTTGACCTTTATGTGACTTGCCTCCTAGCAAGAAGGCCATTGGTACTAAGTGGGTATACAAGAAGAAGTGTAAGCCTGATAGTACAATTGACAGGTATAAGGCTAGGCTTGTTGCAAAGGGTTATGCACAAGAAAGAGGCATTGATTTTGATGAAACCTTTGCTCCTAGTTGCCAAATGACTACTGTTCATAGCAACTGTGCACCTGCAACTCATCATGGTTGGAATGTAAATTAGTTGAAAATTAAAACAACATTTTTGAATGGTGACTTGCATGAAGAAGTGTATGTTTTTCAACCCCGTGGCTTTGTGCAGAAAGGGCATGAAAACCAAGTGTGCAGGTTAAAGAAGGCGTTATTTGGTTTAAAGCAAGCACCACGTGCTTGGTATGAAAAGATACATGCCTATCTCATTGCACATGGTTTTGAGAACAATCCAACTGAAAGCTCCTTATATGTTAAGCGTGCTAATGATGTGCTTCTGATCATTGTTGTGTATGTTGATGACATGCTGCTCACTGGACCTCATGACATGCATATTGCTGATTTTAAGGCTGATTTTCATGCCTCATTTGAGATGTCTCATTTGGGGCATTTGCATCACTATTTGGGCATTCAGTTTATGCAAGTTGATGGTGGAATGGCTTTGTGTCAAACAAAATATATTGACACATTATTGCAACATTTTGGCCTTGAAGACTATAAGCCTATTGCCACTCCTATGGAGACAGGTTTATGCTTGAGTCTTCATGATGCTGGAGATGCATTTGATGCTATTCTCTATCAGCAACAGACTGTTGGATGCTTGATTTACTTATGCATTACTCCACTAGATATGCAGTTTGTTGTCTCACAAATGAGAAGGTTTGTGCATTACCCAGGTTTCAAGCATTAGCAGGCGGTTAAGTGCATCTTTCGCTAGCTGAGTGGTACTCGGCTACTTGGATTGTTTTATCCCAAGGGGGGATCACTATTGCTAGATTTGCATGCTTTTTTTGATAGTGATTGGGCTGGTTGCTATGGCACTCATGTGTCCACTAGTGGCTTTTGCTTCATGCTTGGTAGCTCATGTATATCTTGGTTGAGCAAGAAGCAGCCTACTATGGCCACTTCCAGTTGTGAGGATGAGTATCGGGCAACTTTCACAGTGACTGTTGAGTGTGTGTGGCTCAGATGCCTTATGGCTGATTTGTGTGTTTGTCAGTCTCCTGCCACCACCATCTTCACTGAAAGCCAGAGTGCATTGATAGTTGCTAGGAACCCTGTGTTCCATGCTCGCACTAAGCACATTGAGGTGCATTATCATTATGTCATGGAGAGGTTCTCTGCGGGGGAGATCAACTTAGCATATCTGCCCATGTAGGAGAACATTGCAGACCTTTTCATGAAGGCTCTGCCTAGGGAGAAGTTTTAAGCTTTCCACAAAGCATTGAGCTTACTTCCTTTTGTGGATTTATTCCACATAGCTTGACACTTCCTTATACATGAGTGGCAGCTCCCTATTCACCGCATTAATCCTAGTGGGGATTTGTTGATATATTTAGGTAGTGATGTTTGTGAACACATTAGGACCACTCGGGCACTTTTTTCCCTCTTTAGTAGGTTTTTTCCCTTGTCTTTTATATACGCCTATTGCCCTAATGGGCTACTTATCTTTGTACATTCTAGTGGTAATACATTCAGTATTGTGTGGTGTGCTCCAAGCTTCCTCTTCTTTCTCGTGCTGTTCACGCGCTTCCGTAGACGTATAACTCCAACAAAACATAAATATAGGTTTTGGTTCAAAAGTACAAGTGCTTTGAAGTTTTATGTAGGTTTAGTAGGGCATTGGTAGGGGTTTTGTTCAACTTTTGGGATACGGTCAGTTTTCTACATCACGGTATTTAATCAGTGGCCATGGATGAAAGAAATGATGTATTCCACATGTTGGTTGTTGAGGATAGGTTAGATGGTACTAATTACCCATTGTGGGCATATATGATTTGACATGTATTGGTAGCAAAAGTGTTGTGGAATAATGAGAAGTGTATGTCGTAAGTTTTAGCATTAGCCAAGATTGGCTCAGTTGTCAAATTTGTTGATGATAGATGTAAAGTTTGTGACCTCTCAAATGACAATGTTATTATTGCTTCTGGCATTTTATTTCATTCAATGTATAAGCTCATAGACTATGTAAAATCTATGAATGATTTGGCATGTGCAGTTCAAGACTCTTATGCTATCTCAAATGCAAAGCTTTGGCATGCATTGAGCCCATCAAAGTCATATTTGTCAAAGTACATTTGGTCAAATTCAAAATGGTCAAAGTCAAGATGGTCAAAGTCAAAGTGGTCAAAGTCAAGTTGATCAAGGTGCACAGGTAGTCCACAATCAATTTATTCACAATGGGTATGTTTTGTAGAAAGTTGGGTGTAGCTTGCAGATGGTCTTTTTGTAAGGTTTTCAAGGTTTTTAAAGTGTTTGGAAGGTTTACGTGGATCCTCCCTTATGGACACACCTTGGACAATTGAAGGACAAAAGTGAAGGCAATTGAATAAGAAGTAGTACACAAAAGTGAAAGTATGGCCCCCCATGTAAATTTTTGTTTTAGTCCTAAAGTCACTAAAGGACAATAGGTGTCATTGGTTGTACACATTTTGAGACATTCTTGGGACATCAAAGTGAGCACCAAGATATGCTATCAATTAGGAGCGTATGTAAGTGAATCGACACACAAGGCAAGATATGCATTATTCTTGGAGTTAGACTAAGCAAGTGAGAGCATTGTCTACACTAGGTGAGAAGAGCAAGGGACATTCAGCCAATGTGTGATGCCGAGAAGCAAGTGTGAGAAAAAGTGTGCAAGAAGGGTGATCTAGTGTGTGCAGAGAAGGTGTGTAGAGAACTAGTAAGCAAGGCAACCAAGGTGGCCCAAGGACCATTGAAGAGGTGTGCACATTGATAGAAAGGGTTCCCCTCCCTCCTACCCTATTGGAAGCTTGAGTGCAAGGTGTGCACAAGAGCAAGCTCCTGGAGAAGGTGGAGGTTTGATGCAAGTGACATAAAGAACTTTGGGTATCTTGTAACCTTGTGTGTGTGAGTATTCATTGGGATTAAGCACTCAACACAGAGATCACTTGGTTTTGTTTGGACATCAATATTGTATTTTTCCCATTGGTAATCAATATGCAGAAGCTTCTGGTGTTTGTGTTCCATTTCTTCTCTTCTTTCTTCTCCTACCAACACTCAAGTCCCTTTCTGCAAAAGAATCCTGCAACAAAATTTGGCACGCCTGACAGGACCACAAGGAGGCTTGAGCATAGAAGAAGCAATATTTGCAAAGTGTAGAAGAAGTGCAAGGATACCGACAATGCTGGTCTGAGAGGTAATCTTTCTTCTATTTGGAATTCTCTTAGCCAAAGAGGAGTATGAGCAGCTCATGACCGTAACCTGGTCTCAAACCTTGAGGGTTCCTTGCAAAGCAACAAGAAGAAAAGCTATTTGAAGGTCAACCAGCTCTTTATCATTAACATCATCAGAAAGGAGAATGGCAGCTCAAGTAGATTTAGAAAGTCTACTCTCAAGGTTAAATATCAAATTGCCATCTTTCAAGGGATAAGCACAAGAAGACCCAGATGAACATATTAGGAGATTTTCAGCCTTATGTAAGACAAGGGGTCTAATGGGAAGAGAAGATGCATTTTTCACTCTTTTCCCAGCCACATTAGAAGCGTTAGCAGACAAATGGATTTTCTAGTTTGCCGATAATCACTTCACTATATGGGACCTAATGAAGGAAGCATTTAAGACACTGTTCCAACAAGGGAACACTGTTGAAAATATTATTGAAGAGTTAGAAAATCTAAGACTAGGACCTTTGTAGAATTTGTCACCAGAGCCAAGGCATTGATGGCTAAATTACCAGACCCTCCCCATGACTTCTTCATCAAGAAGTGGCTGGCTAAACCACTTCCAATTTCAACATAGTGTAAAATTAAAGAGTTAGAGTTACCTACAACAATAATTGAAGAGTTCATTAATACAGCCACAACATTGGAGCAGATTAGGCATCAATATGGGACAAGCTCTTCTAATTTATCATAACTTGCAGAATCTAAGGACCTATTAATTCAGCTAAGGAAGGAACATGAGAGCTTGAAAAGGAAAAAACCCCACAAAGAGGAGGAAAGTGCAGTAACTTAGCTGATGTGAGAAATTGAGGCCTTAATGCTACAAAAAGAAGAGGAAGCCCAAGAAGAAGAGTTGGCACAACTTCGATAGGAGTTACAAGAACTCTGGGGAGGTGGCATAGAAAATGGATTGTGGTGCACCATGTGTAGTAAACAGGGTCATGTGGTAAGTGAGTGTCCACTTTTAAGTGTACCTTGCCAGTTATGCAGGAAAACTATTCATGAGGCTCAGGAATGTCACTCAAGAGGGATGCCTGCACAACCTTATTGGGGACAAGGAGGTGCTCAACTATCAACCAATGTGATGGCAAAAACCCCTAGCCAAGGTAACAACTATAACCAATGAACTAGGAGTAATTTTGGAAATGGGCCTAGAAAGCCAGATATTTTTTTTAGGTGTGGAGAATGAGGGCACTATCAGAGCAAAAGTACTTTGCTAGAAAATGCCCCCCCCCCCCCCCCCCTTGCAGGAATTGCCTAGATGTCAAAGATCATTACAAAAGTTGTTCCCCACAAAAAAAGCATCTACCTCGGGGCCCCACATCCAAATGATCTCTGTGAATAAACAAAGAGTAGCAAAAGAAGTCAATGTTGTGCAATCACCATCCACTAAAGTAGTAGAATTAGAAGAAATTGACTCCATGGTTATGCATATAAGGAATAAAGGGAAGATTCAAGAAGAAACAGGCAAAGGTTCAAGTACTACTGGAAGGTCCAAGGACAAGAGGATACATCAGAGCAAAGCATACACATATGAAGATACAAGACAAGAGAAAGAAATCCCAACTAGATGTGAAGATGTAAAACAAAAAGAAGATGTTATAGATACCAATGATGTCATTGGAAATGCATCCAATCGGGCCCACAAGGAATTTGAGAAATCAAACATCAAATTGATCTTAAGGAACCTGGAGCTTCAAGTTTATTCAAATAAATCAAAACAGAGGTTAGTATTCTTGAGCTAGTAAATATGGATGCAAAATTCAGGTATGAGGTCTTGCAGATTGTTGATGAGGCCTCCTCAACCACCTTAGTGGCAAAGACTACTACTATGACAGGATAAGAGTGTAGGGGAAGCCCCTCTCACGGATTATAAGAGTCCATGGTTGACAATGACTATTAAAGGATACCAATTACAAGGAGTCATAGTGGATGGAAGTTCTGACATAAATTTGATGCCCGAAAATACTATGGATAAGCTTCGCCTTCATCCATCTAGACCTGCCAACTTCACCATAACCCTGGTAGATCAAAGCAAAGTAAGGCCAATGGGAGTGATCCCTAGGGTTCCACTGGAATTACAAGGTAACCTCTTCATTTTAGATTTTGTGTTGTTAAGATTGCCCTAGGTAAAGGGAGGGTTTCCCCTCCTAATTGGAAGACCATGGCTAAGGCATGCTAGTTTCATCCATGATTGGGGCGAAGACACTATGTGGATACAGTAGAGGGGACATGAACTTATGCAAATGTATTTGGAAGAGGGTCCAGACCACCAAGGGAACACTAGCATGATGCAATCAATTGGCATTTGCATGGAAAAAGAAATGGAGGACCAACTGCAATTAGAGTTCGATGAGGAAGAAGACATTATGACTTGGTTTCAAGCAGGAAATTCTTTCCCTTGTTATGGATTTTTTCTAAATAGTTCTTGTATAGAAGAATATTATGAAGGAAAGGAGGATAAAGTTCAGGTTGATGGATTGGGGGAGCCAGTAATAGACCACAAAAGGGGGATAAAGACACCCCTAAAATGCAATTTGGATGAGGATATTACAACCATAAGGAAGGAAACTATTGAAGTTAAAGACAAGATAAAACACTCGTGATGAATTTTCTTTTCCTATTAAAGAAATCCCTGTAGGATGGATGCAAGACAAAGAAGAACATATTGAAATTCAGAATACACCTGCTTATGAAACAATATGGGAGAAAGTAATGGAAGAACACAGAGTTGGAGATGAATAGGTAGACACATTGGTGGATAGAAACCCAGTCAAAGAAGTTCAATTAGGCACACAAGAAAATAATCGTCCAGTTTTATTGGCCACTTGGTTGTGGAGCTACTCTGAGTTGCTTGAAAAGGTAAAATCTTTCTTGAAACCTTATGCAAATGTGTTTGTCTAGCATTACAAAGTTTTAGAAGGAGTGTGTGCTAATTTTGGAGAGCATAAAATTCCTCTCCTTGAAGGAGCGAAATTGGCAAGAGGTAAAAGTTATAGACTAAATCCAAAATATGTCGAGGCTGTCTATTTAGAGATACAAAAAATAGAGGATGTAGGAATTATCATCCCTCTGGAACACTCAGAATGGCTCTCACCCATGGTTATCATACCAAAGAAGAATACCAACAAAATAAGGATTTGTGTGGATTTGAGAGCACTCAACAAAGGTAACCATTCTAGATGGATTCCACATGCCTTTTGCAAAGCAGGTCATTGAGGAAGTGGCTAGACATGCACTATATAGCTTCATGGATGGCTTTAGTGGATATAATAAAATATCCATTCATCCAGAGGATTGCGAAAAGACTGCTTTTATTACACCATGGGGCACATATGTATATGTAAAAATGCCACTTGGACTTAGAAATGCTCCAGCCACATTCAACAAGACTGCCAACCTTATTTTTGAACCCTTATTGTTGGAAGCCCTTAGAATTTTCATAGAGGACTTTTCATCCTTTTCAAGCACTTACATGGAGACTCCTTTGGATTGCTTGGATAATCACTTGAGCCAATTGCACAAAGTTTTTAAAAGATGTAGAGAGACAAAACTAAAGTTGAATCGTACTAAGTGTCATTTCCTCGTGAAAGAAGGAACTCTCTTGAGACATGTAGTATCTGCTAAAGGTATGGATCCTGACCTAGATAAAATTATATCTATACTTAAGTTACCCAAACCCAAATCTTCAAAATAAATTCAAAGCTTTTTGGGGCATACTGGGTACCACAAGAGATTTATTAAAATGTATGCAGAGGTACCAAGGCCATTGGCTAAACTTACAGGTAAAGAAGTACCCTTCAAGTGGGAGGAAGAAGAGGAACTTATCGGACATTAATGTCAAAACTAGTGGCTACAACGATTCTTATTACACCGGATTGGTCGAAGATTTTTCATGTACATGTAGATGCAAGTTCATAGGCAGTGGGTGCAGTTTTGACTCAACATAGTGAAGAGTAAAAGCTTGATAGAACTATTCAATATGCTAGTTGAATTTTGACAAAGGCTGAAAAAAATTTAGCAGCACAGAAAGGGAAGCCCTAACAATGGTTTTTGCTGTCCAAAAGTTTCACTATTACTTGCTATGGATGAAGTTTGTTATGATCAATGATCATCAACCACTCAAGTATTTACTAAATAAGCCACAAACAACTCGCACGGTATGGAGGTGGCTCCTTTTGTTCCAAGAATTTGATTTCTTTGTAGTCCATAGACCTGGAAGAAAAAATGTTATGGTTGATCACCTGTCTAGGATTAACAGAAATGATAAAGCAATTGGAGTGAATGATGACTTCCCAAATGGTGAATTGTTCTCTATAAGAGCATAAGGATGGTAGGGCGACATCAAGAATTTTCTTACAACTGGTTTGTATCCAAAAAAGGCAAGTTCTATGCAAAAGAAGAGGCTGCTAATCAAGAGGAGACCTTTTACATTCATTGAAGGAAAATTATATAGATATGGTAAGGACAACCGGCTTAGAAAGTTCATGGAAGAAGAGGAAGTAAGGCAAATTGTTTTAATTGCACATGAAGGAACATGTGGTGGGCACCTTCTAGGCCATATTATGAGCCAGAGAATCCTTGATGCTGGTTTATGGTGGCCCACATTATTCAAAGATGCAGATGAGTGGGGGAGAGCATGTGATGTCTATTAGAGGTGTGCCCCCAAGCCCACAAAGCAGCGACACAACCCCTTGGTTGTTTCCACTTCATGGAAACCATTCAATAAGTGGGGGTTGGATTTTGTAGGGCCCATCTACCCCGCATCAATTCCAAAAAGATAAAAGTCTCTGTTGATCACCACCGACTATGCAACAAAGTGGGCTGAAGCTATTGCCTCTCCTAATTGCACATCACTAACAATTGCAGATTTCCTTTACAGTAATATTATTTGTAGATTTGGGTGTCCTCTTGAAATTTGCACAGAACAAGGAACTCATTTTGTGAACAAAGTTCTGTATGAAATTTTTAAGACATACAAAGTTTTACATACGACCTCTTGTGCCTATTATCCAAGAGCTAATGGGCAAGTAGAATCCACCAATAAGCTATTGATTGCCATGTTAAGGAATGAATGTATGTTACAACCCACTTGTTGGGGCACAACTTATCAAGGTACCCTCTGGGCTTACAGGTTGGCTTACAAAGAAGCAACATGATACCCTCCATTCCAATTGGATTATGGGGTATTTCCCATTGAACCCTTTGAATTTCTACATGGTTCACCAAAACTTGCATTTATGTAGGGAAAGAAAGATTTTGGTGTCTTTGAGAGACTTGATGCACTGCACAAAGTGGAAGAGATCCATCTATATGCTGCAAAACAATTGCTAAAGACTCAAAGAAGAGGAAAGAGGCTCATGATCGCAATCTATGGACCAATAACTTACAAACAGGCATTTTAGTTCTTCTCCATAAACCTCAACTCCAAACACAAGTATGAGGAAAGTGGCTTCCACATTGGGAAGGACCTTACATAATTAAAACAATGGTAAAATGGGGTACAGTGGAGTTAGAGACCCTGAAAGGAGAGATACTACCATAGGTCAACATATCAAGGCTCAAGGCCTATAATCAGCAAAAGTAAAGCTTTCTGGATCACCTGCAAGTTGCAAAATTTGTCTAGGTTGTACATAGCCTTCTCGTATCATTTTTTTTGCTTAGGATTTATTAGTTTTCATCAATTTTCATGCTTGTTCTTTGCGTTTTTTATGAAATTTAGAGCCATTTCACAACCTTTATTATGAACACCTAGCTCGAATTTTTTAGGAAGTTTTTAAGAATTTTTTACATTTTTTTAAAAATGTTTCTAAGGTTTTTATCTTTTTCTCAATGTCATTTTTCTTGATAAAATAGAAGAGAAAAGGAAGATCTCTATGGTTTTGAGTGGGAAAAGTGCTCTAGAAACTTATAGAATGTTTTTTTTATTTTTTTGATTTTTAAGGAATTTTTTGGATTTCATTTTGATTTTTATCTATTTTTTTGGATATAAAAAAAAAGCGGCTCCCTTGGCTGTTATTTTTTTACTTAAAAAAAACTTCTCTCTCTACCTTCTTGTTGGTGCAGAGCAATCAACAATTGAAGTTTGGAAGTCAAAGAATGAAGATAAGATCAAGTTTTGAAGCATAGAAGAAGTTTACATTCAGGAGTTGAAAGAAATGTACACATATGTACATTAGTTCAGATATAGGTCACTTATACTTTTGATTAGTCATAAGTTTGTAAATATTTGCCTATAAATACTATGGAAAATGTCAGGACCAGTGTGAGAGAGCATGAGAATAGAGTAATTAGAAGTTGTATGAGTTTTTTAGCCATCCTAGAAGTGAGTTAAGTCTCTCTCATCAATAGATTTAAAACTCTCAGAAATGAAGAAAATGTTGTGCCCGATGTTTCTGAGTTTTCTCATTTTGTGTTAGATCTTTTGTGAAATGCTTTTGTACAAGTCTAAGTCTATAGGTGATTAACCTCTGTACAAATTTTTAGCTTTCAATTGTGATCAGGCTGAGAGAATTATGTGTAGGAACATTTGTATGTGAAGAAGTGTTTACTGGTTCTTGAAATAGGTGCAAAATTCAAAGTCAATGTTTTGATCAGTTCTCCTTCCACAGTTTAAATTTCTGAGCAAGTAAGCACTTAATCTTTAAGTTGGAAGGTAAGCTACTTGTGGCTAAAAGCATTTGCTTGAACGGGTTCTATTCTTGGAGAACCATGTCTTAGAGGTTATAGGTGTCTAAATCGACTTCTCAGAAGTACAGTTTTAGACATAGGTGACTTGTGAAGTTGATTTCTCAAAATCTACCAAATCTTTTGGAGTGATTCGACTTGCAGGAGGTGTGCAATCTTTAGGCGACACCTTGTGCAAAGTTTTATAAAAAACTTCACACATTTGATAAGTCAATGAGAAAGATATGTGCACCAGACTTTTTGTAGAATCATCCTTTTCACAGATTTTCCAGAATCCTTATAATTGAATGTTGATCCTCCAAATTGGTAAAGGTTTTGACTTACTTTTGATATAGAGGTGCTCTAATTTCAAGAGTAGGTTGTTCTTTTGGAGATTAACACTCTCCATCAGTGGTATCAGAGCAGGAAGCATCAGAATTGAAGGAAGAAGGATCCCGACTGCTGCAGGTGCAAAGAATTCAACATCTGAAGGTTCAAAAGGTGAAAGATTCAGAGCAAAGCTTGAGAAGGAGATCATACGACATCAAGGAAGTCAAAAGGAGTATTATTTGAAGTAAAGGTACATCTGTTACTCATAAAGTTTAAAGAATTCAATACACAGGACAAGAAAGGATGGGAAATTCTCTTTAGATAGAGAAATTGGATAGAGAGAACTATCTAGCATGGTCAATGAGGATGGAAGCTCATCTAATGAGCAAAGATTTGATAGGATATATTACAGGTGAAGAAGAAAAGCCTCAATTCAGAGATCCTAGTGTTCCAACTAGGGAGGAATTGTCAGATTTGAAGAATTGGATGAAGAGAGATGCTCAAGCTAGGAGTATTATCTATATGGCAGTCAATGACTACTTGCTACCTCACATTAGAGGTCTTGAAAGTGCAAGTGATATATGGAATGCTTTGGAGGAGCATTTCCAAAACACCACAAAGTCAAGGAAAGCATCCTTGTGGGCAGGATTTACCACATTCAAGAAAAAGGCCTCTCAATCCATCTCAGATTATGTAACCAGAATGAAGGACATTGCAGATGCATTAGGAGCTGTTGATGAAGACATTGAGGAGGATAAATTGGTAAGGCAAATCCTTACAAGTTTGAGAGGTGATGACAAATGGAAGCCATTCATTTTGTCTACTAAATTATCACTTGATCATTTTACTCCTGACTTAAATCAGTTGCTAGGACATATGTTAACCTTTGAGCAGGATGTCAAAGGTGAAGGTGACAAGAGTACAGGTCATTCAATGTACTCAAAGGATAAGAAGAAAATTAGCAAAGGAAAGCAACAAGCAAATGAAGATGAAGGCACAACTAGTCAAGCCAACCTCCTAAGAGGAAGAGGAGGTGGCAAAGGTAGAGGAAGAGGCAGGAATAACAAAGATGGAGTCAAAGCTTGCTAGATTTGTGGTAAGACAAATCACTTAGCTAATGATTGTTGGCATAATACTCAGAGTAATGGTGGATATAATCAGAACTTTAATTCAAGAGGAAGAGGTGGCAGAAATCAAAGAGGTAACTTCGGAGGTAGAGGTAGTAGGGGTTACTTTGGAAGAAATGCAGGTAGAGGATTCCAAAGTCAACAATACAATAATACCTACTACAATTATGTTTCAAAATTGATAATGAATGCAACTTGTGAAAGACAAAGTGAAGACCAAAGAGTCTTCTACATTGACTCAGGGTGTAGCAATCACCTGAGTGGTAACATAGCATTGATGACTTATTTGGAAAATAAGGTATCTAATCATGTTGTTCAAACAGGTGACAATACAAAGCATAATGTGAAGTCAATTTGATCAGTGAAGGCTAAGGATGGTAGCACCCCTCTTGAGTAAGGTCTTGTATGTTCCTACAATTCCTAAGAATTTGATAAGTGTAGGACAAATTGTTGAAAAATGTTATGAAGTGAGATTCACTAATGAAGGAGTATTTGTGGAAGATCCTAGCAATGGGTATAAACAAATTGTTTCAGGGAAGAAAGAAGGAAGATTGTTCACATTGAAGATTCAAGGTAATGTTGGTCATGCCTTGTTCACTTATGGAGGACATAAGATCTCTGAGTTAGATCTTTGGCACAAGAGGCTTGGACACTTCAATGAAAGAGGTATCAAAGATATGATTAACAGTGGTTCAGTGCTTGGATTGCCTAATGTTACAGGTCAACATATGACATACAAATGTGAGGCATGTCAATTAGGTAAGGCTCATAAGCAATCTTACTCCAAGCATGGTTTTATGTATTCAGAGAAGCTTGAGTTGGTACACACAGATGTTTGGGGACCATCAAAGGATTTCAGTATCAATGGTTCAAGGTACTATGTGATTTATGTTGATGATGCTACCAGATGGATTACTATCTATGTGATCAAAGATAAGTCAGAAGTATTTAGTACATTCAAACATTATCATGTGTATGCAGAGAGAATTACAGGTCATAAGTTGAAGAGATTAAGGTCAGATGGAGGGGGAGAGTATTTCTCTAATGAGTTCAATGATTACTTGTGGAATGCAGGTATAAAAAGGGAAATCACTTGCAGGTACTCCCCTCAACAAAATGGTGTAGCAGAGAGGAGGAATAGAACTCTTGTTGAGTTTGCAAGATCCATGATGAAGGAGAAAAATTGCCCAAATTATTTGTGGGCCGAGGCTGTAAATACAGCTACTTATTTGGTCAATAGGTTTCCATGTAAAGCCTTGCAGGGTATGACACCATATGAGGCATGGTGGGATAAGAGACCTACATTAGACCATTGCAAAGTATTTGGATGTTTGGCATATGCATATGTGCCATCACAATTAAGACACAAATTAGAACCTAAAGCTGAAAAGTATGTGTTCATTGGTTATGATGACAAGCAGATGGGTTATAGATTGTGGAGTCCATCCACAAAGCAATTTATTGTGTCTAAGGATGTTACGTTTGATGAGCAAGGTACTTGGTATGCAGGTACTATCAATATTAATACAGATGATGAAGAAATTGTGAGTCAAAAGAAAGGTAAATCAAAGGTTCAGATATTTGATGAACAAGAGAATAATGAAGTGCAGGTTGAAGTTGAAGAAATGCCAAGATTTGATCCTGAGTGTGAAGAACCAGAAACCTCAAGGAGTGGAGAACTCAAAAGGTCATCAAGACACAAGTGGAAACCTACAAGGTATAGCTATGATACTTCTTTTTTGGCTACAAAAGATTATGCTTATATGATTAAAGCAGATGAAGACCCTTCTACATATGAAGAGGCAAAAGGTAAGGAAAATTGGGAGAAAGCTATGCAGGAAGAATATGATGCATTATTGGAGAATCAGACATGGGATTTGATTCCTAAACCAAATAGCCAGAAGATCATTGGATGCAAGTGGGTTTACAAAACAAAGAGATATGCAGATGGAAGTGTGTCTAGGTATAAAGCTAGACTTGTTGTGAAAGGGTTTGCTCAAACATATGGTATTGATTATGATGAGACCTATAGTCCTGTGGCAAAGATGACAACCATCAGGACACTCATAGCCATTGATGCATGTAAAGGTTGGAAATTATGTCAATTAGATGTGAAAAATGCTTTTTTAAATGGTTACATTTCAGATGATGTTTTCATGGAGCAACCTCAAGGATTCAGAGATGGGAGGTATCCAGATCATGTGTGTAAGCTCAAGAGAGCTTTGTATGGGTTGAGGCAGGCTCTAAGGGCCTGGAATTATAGACTTGTGAAGTTCTTGAAAGAACTTGGATTTCAAGTATCTAAGGTAGATAGTAGTTTGCTTGTGAAAGCAAGTGATGATGGGTTCATTTACATGTGCATATATGTTGATGATATAATTCTTACAGGTACAGATGAGAAAGGCATTCAAAGCCTAAAGAAGCAAATGGAGAAAGAATTCAAAATCAGTGATTTGGGAGATTTGTCATATTTCTTGGGCATGGAGATTTCATATACTCAACATGGAGTGTATGTGATTAAGAAAGGTATTTGAAGAACATGTATGAGGACATGCATACACGTGCTGGAAAATGAAGTGGTTTAGCTTATATGTGTGAGAAAAGACTAATCCACCTCTCTAACTCACTTAAATACTAAAAGTGTACCACTTATAGCATTTTTCACTAAATCGAGGATTTCTCCCAAAACTCCAAATATGGCCAATAGTAGGTTCATTTCGAAGCTCTCAACGAGACGCATCTACTGGAGGTGGTCTCACTTGATTTTGACAAATGTGCTTCAAGTTATGACCAAAATAGTGAATGGTGGGAAACACCCACACTCACTCCACAACTTCTACTTGCTCACACACACACTACAGTAGCTCAGAAGCAGTGGGGAGGGGTAGACAACATTCCTACACACACATTCCGAGCATTACACACACATAGAAGATCAAAGAGAAGATGAAAATCTGCAAGCAAGAAGCAATTTTGAAAATCAGGAGCTCTTCCTCTTCACAATGGCAAAAAGTCTCCACAAAGAGTCACAAGGTGACTTATATACATGTGCCCTAAATTAGGTCCTTTCACACAAGAGACCGGCACTTTATTACTAAAAAGTGAATTTCCTACTAATTTACAAGGAATATATTACAATGAGCTGGGATTATGCATCTGGAGGACTCCTCTAGTGTATTTACATGGCTTGAGGGAATTTCCTAAGACTCTGAAGAAGAAAAAATATGCCCATTAAATTTGAAAATTTTGGGGCTCCTCTTTTGTGCCTCTCTGCTCTGCAACACTCTCCCCCTCTTTGTCTCTATCGTCCCTTGACAAGCTTTTGCTTCTCGTTTGCTGCTTGTCTAAGCTTTCTGAATACACGCACCCAGTGGTCGAGGAAGCGACAAGGACTATCAGAGAATTTGTTATTTTATTTGATATATGTCCTTTGCTTCTGTTTTCCCCTTGGTATTCCGTACATCACAAATCTAGGTTACTGCATTCAGTCGGGCTGTCACGCACGCCATCGGTGACTAAGAATGTGATGTTCTTAGTCACCCTCTTCAACTTTTTAGCCTCTGCCTCTTTCTAACTTTTGGTCTTCTGATTTGTCTTTATCTTCATATATCTGACCCTATTGTATTGCTTTAAGCCTGTTTATTTTCTGTAACGCACGCTATCATTGGGAGGATTATTACTTGCCAAGTATTGTCTTGCACTTCTTCATGGATACTTCCTGGCCCTGGTCCGTCCTTCCCATGAAATGTCCTGGTTCTGATTGTTCTTTAATTCCATTCCTCAGGACCTGGATGTTTGGCATTGTTGCCTGATGCGTGCCCCTACGGGGGCTTTGGGCAGAGGGTGGTTCTTCTACTTTATTATCTTCATTGTTTATTGAACAGTTTTGGTCTTTGATTTTCTTCTTCTTCTCTTCTTACTCGATTCCCCTTCCACATGTCCCTCCTCCTGAACTCTATCATCCCTGACAGGCTTTTTGTGGCGATGTGAGTACGTTTGAATGGCGGTTTGCTCTCTTTGATTAAGCAGGTTGGCGTGACATATCATAAATTCTTTCCACTGGGTGGACTTCACTCCATCCTCTGGTGCTTGTCGATGATCCACAAAAAAGCTTGTTTCATAAGCCACCAATCTTGCATTAAGATTTGAAGTCATCTTTACAAAAATTTTTGAATCAATTTCAAAGAAGCCAGTAAAAAATGCTTCTTCAAAAGTTTGCATATATGTGCTTGGCAAAAACATAAGTCGTGAATAGTATGCCATAAGTGTTAAGCAGCTCGAGATGGTGGAAAGATAAAAAAATGAGCGCTTCGGATCCTTGTGTAATGCCGATGAAGTTCAAAAACATGTATTTCGCATGCCGGAAGACTTTAATAACTGTAAGGAGCATGCTGAAAATTTTATTCGTCATTTTGACTGCTAAATCTGGCACAGTCGCATATCTCGCAATCCGAAATTCCATGGTTTTCACCATGTATTCTTCCATCGGTAGGTAATTATGCAGTGGATTTGGTAATAGCGGATAATTTAGCCATTGACTATTTATGCTACTTTGGCGCTGTCCTTCCCAAAATTGCGACTAGGAGCGTCTATGGGGTACTGGACAAAAAGATGGGTTTACCTGAAGTGCGTATGGCGATGCTTCCCATTGTACCCGGAGTGTAGGATTCTTTTCCAAAATTTTGCACCTCCATATAGGATCAGCCTTTTCGAATTCTTCTTGAGTATAGTTGAATGAATCTTTGCTGAATTGGAGGTTGTTGTCACGCTCCTTATTTGTCGTTGTCTTTATATATTGCCACGTTTGATCTTTCAGGAGGCCATATGGTACATTAAAAGGCTTCAAGATTTGTTCCAAGTTTTTGCTCTCAATCATGGCTTCCTTCATGACCTGGATGATTTGATCTTCAAATTCAGCAGTAAGTTGGGACACCAGTAGTGCCCTCTCATCTCGGCTCAGTTCTGCAATATCCCGATGATTATGTTCAAATTGGATCTCCATTTCCTCCCTTATCGGTGAATGATGTAAGGGGGGAGAGAGAGGACGTACCTCAATCTCCTCAGTAGCCGCTGTGGATTTTGGAACTACTGGTGTCCCCTACGTTGCCTTTTGTGCGAGCTGATCTTGTAGTTGCTTTATCATTTCCTTCTTTTGCTTAATTTCTTCCTGGGCCTTCAAAATTGTTTCCTTATTTTTTTGAATTTCTTCTACTACTACCTCGAGTTGATCAGCGCCTTCTTTACATTGCACTAGATATCTATTCTAAGCCTTTTTCCATTTCGCCCTTAGAGCCGTGGTATCATCCATGTACCTCTTTTCCCATTCGGCGATGGTTGCCTACTCCTGCTTGAGTTGATCTTCATACTTAGCTATTTTTTCCTCCATTTCCTTTATGTCTTTTTTTGGCCTTTCCTGAACCTCTATGGGCTGATCACTCAGAAGAGCTGTCATTAGCTCCTTGTTTTTGTTCCTTAGGTTTTCTGCCTCATCCATGTATATCTTTAGTTATGATTCCAATATTTTGCTTCTTGCATTCATCCGTGTCTTCTCGGCCTCACTAGCCTCATATTTCTTCTGTAATTCGTGTAGTTGTTCTTTTAATTTTGCATTTTCCGTCTCTAAGGTTTTGCACTATTGTTTGACTTCTTGAACTTCATTTTCTTTGTGTGTTATTTTCTCTCTTGCTAGATTTAATTTGGTTGAAAGGTTCTTACCTATTTCTTGAAGTTCATGCTTGTCCTACATTGCTTGATCATAGTCCTCATCAGCCTCAAGCATTAACTGTTGCGTATCCATTCGGTTTTGATCATGTCTTGCACTATCGGCTTGAGCTGAGCGATGTCGACATTCAACCATGTTCTTGGTATGCTTGGAGCTTCTCCTGTTTGTACATCCTTTCCGTGCTCCATGTGGATAGTTTTGTTATGTGGTTGTCTAATCTCTAGTTGTATTGTCGGTTCTTTTCGTTCTTCTTCAAGGTCAATAGTTTTCGTGGCACTCCCTTGAAATGTGACATCCATGGGGGAGGGTTCTGCCACAACCCATATCGGAGTGAAGGGTTCTGAGTCTTCGACTGTAGCTTCTTTAGGCTCTTGCTTTGGATTCTTGATTGATTCCTCTCCTTTAAGCGTTGTCCCTTTGATTAGAATTTTGGAAGTGTCATTTATTCTGATGACATGTGTCCCTTCTTGGTTTGCCTCCTTGCCTGCGGTGTCTTGATCGGGGTGGATGGTGTTGTCATTCACCTTCATGTCCCCTTCTGCTTCATTGTAGTTTACTTCATTAAGTTCCTCCCAAGTCCATCATCCTTTGATTCACTTTGAATGTCCACATTTAATAAGGATGTGTCGGGTTCTTCTTGTGCATCCGAAGATGAGCTTGAATTATCCAACCCTAATTCTCTGTATCGATGTACCTTGGTGAGCTTCTTTTTTGCATCCATATCTTGGTGGGCCTATTGGTAATGGTGCCCTTGCACTGATAGATTAACTTGCCCTTCTGTATATTGGTGTGCATCTTCTAGGGCTTTGGTTAAGTCTTCTTCTGTAATTGGTCTTGGCTCTTCAATTCTTGTCTTTGGAAGTACATGTGCCCTTTTCGTGGCTAGAACTTCTTCTTCCATTTGCTTTACTTCCCTTATTCTCTTTGTTCCTCTCATTTTGGGTTGAGAGCTAGTTTCCGCCTCCTCAACAATCTTAACTCCTCTTTTAGGGGACTGTGGCAATCTTGGCATACTTAGCCATAGCAGTCGATGATGGCATTTCTTGGAGGTGCTCTCTAATGCCTAAGGCATGGTAGATCAATATGGTCAGAGCTACACTGCCGATCAGGAACTTCTTGTTATTCCATTGCTTTTTTGCCTCAAATAGCCGTTCTTGTATGTATGGAGTCAGATTAATTTGATTGACAATCTGTTTGATAGCATGTGAGAGTAGTTGAACAATTATCTTCTGAGGGGCGGTGTATCGATGCATGTTTGGGAAGCAGAAGTGCTAATGAATGAGTCTGACTTCCTCTTCTATGTCAACTCTATTGATGTTAGTGAATGTTCTGGTTTTTGCCCCTCGACTCTCTTCCTTCAAGACAGTGATTCCGTCCTTCTCCCATCCAAAAGCTTCTTTAATCAAATCATGTGTAAATTGGATAACTACCCATTCATCTACTTCGTCCATGACTTTGGTCTCTGGCACCAATGGGTCATGTAGTGGTGGCTGTAATGTATTCATGACTTGTGTGCACCTTTGAAAGTCGGGTTTGTAGATCGGCAGTTCAAAGTATTTGTGTATACCCTCTTTCTTCACGATGTCCATTGTAGATGGGAGCTCATGCACCACTTTAAAATCTTGAGACATAAGCGGGAATTGATGATCCATATCCATGATTTTGATATTCACCAGGAAGAGATACTCCCCGACTCGTTGATCTTCTCTAAACCAATGTCCCTTTGCTTTGGTTACACTCTGTAGAGGAAATTCCAATACGTCCTCCTGAATCGTTGCTTCAGAATCTTCAGAAGCCATTTGCACTTGTAATGAAAAGTGCATAAGCTTCAATAGAAAATATAGCAATTGTGCGGTGCATTGCAGTGACATGTTGTCTTTTCGTCACTCCGTTTCCCTTGCTTCTATAAGTGAGCTCTCTTACCACATATTTTTATTTCTTTTTTGAAAGAAAACAAGTATTAGTATAGCCGAAGCATTTATTTATTTACATAGTATGGCCATTCCTAAGGAAGTTGAAGCTATGAACTATTCCCCATTGGAGAATGTGCACCACTAATTTTATTATGTACATCAAGTGCCGAATGTGTGGCCTTGTAATATGGCCCTATTATGCATACTTTAGGTGCATTTGAGACTTCATGAGTGCAATTGGAATCTTCGTTGTTCTGGTGTTCCATCCCTCACATTTGCTTTGGTTTCCAAATCCATTTCGTGGTTGCATTGATAGGCTGTGCCTTCTCTTTGGTCCTTCGAGCTTCATGTGTTTCCTTTGTTTCTTCTAATGTCCTAGTGATAGGGGTTTTTCTCTTCATGTTTCTATGACGAGTCTGACTTGGCTTCGTTGTCTGAATGTCTTGATGTAATGTATCCTCTTGTTTGCTTATCTCTTGATTGGCTGCTTGTCTGACCTTCTTGGGAATCCATATCTGTTGTCGTGCCTTCTGAGCTTCAATCAAAGGCCTAGGGAGCCATACTTGCAAGAGTATTTTTGGTTCGGATTTTAGTAAAGAATAATGCTTGCCCTCCTTTCCTTCTCATGAGCTAGTGTAGCGTTCTCTAGTTTCTGCACTTGGTCCTTGCGTACCCATTTGAACCTGACCTTTCCTAGATGCGAGTATTTGATTGTGGTTTTCCAAATTGGTGATCCTTCTGTCGTGTGAGAAACTCTCAGAGTGTTGGTTTCCCTAGTGTCTAGCCGTTCACCAATTGTACAGGATGAATTCACTTCTTCCTTGGACAAGTTAGGGTTTGAACTCTTTCTGCTTCTTCCAAACTTGCTTATGAGGGATTGCTCTTCCTTGCAGTCTTCTGCACTCTTGATGGCTTCTGGTTTCGGTGAGGGCTTCTCCCCTAACAGACTAAAAATTTCCTTGTGCCCTATTTTGGTTGAAATATAGCCTTGCGCTAGGTGGATGCTTACTTCATTCTCAATGATCCAATCTTGTCCTAGGATCAAGTCTTCTATTAAGTCTTCATCCTTGCACACTAAGACTCGTTGTTCCATGGAGGAATTTCCTAGGTGGAGGGATACATTAGTTTCTCCCATGCATTCTATGATTTGACCTCCGATACCTATCATATGAGCTTTCGTGGGAGTCATAATCGTTTGAAGATCTCGTATGACCTCATTTCGTATGCAACTTAGTTCTGCTCCTGAGTCTATCAAGGCATCTATCAATTTGTACTGTGTCTTGCCAATCCCTAGGTTTAAGTAGGGTTGTGACATGTAGGCATTAGTCGTGTCAGACTTATGGACTTGGTAATTAACCATAGGGATAGGCTCTTCTCCTTGGAGATACCATTCGTCCCTTTGCCTAATCCACTCTTTCTGTTTCTTAATACATTCCAAGGCTTCTTGCGTGCCTCTTCTCTAATCCGTTCTTCCTCTTTCTTCCTATTTTGTGCACCTACGAGACATGCTAACATGTGATCCATCAATGGCTCCATGAACCGTTTCACTCTACATCCACTTATGTAGTTAGGAAGAATGTCTCCATCCAAAGTGGCTAGATTAACTGCTCCACTCGTCGAGATCCTATTGATGATTAGAGGTCCATATCCGAGTTTTTGTAGCTTTTTGGCATGTTGCTTCAAGGTGTAGACTAGGACTAGGTCTCCTTCTTTTAGTCCTTTGTCTTTTATGTGAGCATCATAATATGCCTTTTGCCTTCTCTTGACTGCATAGATTCCTGCGACCGCTTGCAACCTAGTTTCATGCAGCGTCTCGATTTGGTCTAGTTGTTGGGATAATTCATGTCCGGTCCATTCATGCTGCTGGGCTACTCTCAAAGTGGGTATCAAAAAATCAATTGGTAGAATTGCGTTCTGTCTGTATACTAGATTGAATGGGGTGGTTCCAATGGAAGTCTTATACGCGACTCAAAAGGCCCAAATTGCATGATGCAATTGTTTGCCCCAGTCAGACCTCCCATTAGTGACAATATTTGTCAATACTATGCATAACACCTTATTGGAACTTTCTGCTTGACCATTGGCTTGAGGGTGGTATGGGGCTGACTTTTATGGATCACTAAAAACTCATTCATTAGAGACTCTATTACTTCATTAATGAAGTGTGTTCCTCGGTCACTCACAATCTCAATTGGTAATCCGAAACGAGTGAATATATGCTCAAATAGAAACTTAGCAGTTGTTTGAGCATCATTCCTTCTAGTAGCCTTTGCCTCTACCCATTTTGTCAAGTAATTGGTGGCTACTATGATATATTCGGCATGTGACCCTTTGGTCGGTGGGTTAATGGGTCCTATGAAATCAATACCCCATTTAGAGAATGCTCTAGCACAAACCATAGGTCTCAATGGCATGTCGTCTCTCCGGATCGGGTATTTAGCTCTTTGGCATGTCTCGCAACTTTGTACATAGGTCTCCGCATCCATATGCAAATTTGGCCACCACAAGCCCGCAAAGAGGATCATCTTCACGATTCTCTCGGATGAGAAATGACCTCCTGCCGCACCTGCGTGTGCCATCTCTAATACGGGTAAATATTGTCCCTCATGCACACATAGTTGTAATTGGTTGTCTTTTCCTCTCTTAAACAAGTTTCTTCCTATGAGTACATAATCTTTGCTCATCTCTTCTAGGGATCGTTTTCTCGCTAAGCTAACTCCTTCCTCGTGTTCTCATGTCTTTAGGAATTTGACCAATGTTTTGCTCCAATTGGGTGCTATCGTTGAGAAAGGGATCGTCTCCTGGCATTCTGCACAGTTGCTCACATAGTCATGGACATCCTTAGGCATGTCAGGCTAGTATACTCCTAATTGCTTTAACTCCCTAATAGTTACATGAGTTCCTTTGTGTGTCCTCAATTTGTTCACATGTGCTTGTTCAATCAGATTCAACTGTTCGTCTTCCTCAACACATCTTAGCATTACACCATTGGGTTCCTTGTAGTACACACTTCCCGCAATAATATGCAAATTCCTTGACTGTAGAATTTCCTTGGAATTAGTTTCTCTGCCCACTTTGGACACACTTCCAAATTAAACAAGTAAGTGTCTGGCAGATCATTGGGTACTCCACTTGGTGGTTCTCTGTGTGTTAACCTAGAAAGGTGATCTGCTCTTACATGGGTATTTCCCTTTTTCACTATCACTTCAAAGTCGAACTCCATCAATAGTAGAAAGCATCTTACCAACCTTCCCGTGTTACAAGGCTTATTGACTAGGTACAATAAAGCTTGATGGTCTATGAAGAACTTGAACTTGTTAGCTAAGAGATAGTGTTTAAATTTTTTCACGGCATAGACCATTCCTAATCCTTCTCGTTCCGTAGTTGTATAGTTCCTCTCAACTTGGTTCAATTGTCTACTCACATAGGCAATTGGGTGATCTAACTTTCCTTCATCGACCGGCTAGGCTAAGATACAACCTATTGCATAATTAGAAGTGTCAACATGGATATGAAATGGCTTGTTCCAATTCGGTGTTTTCAGAATTGGGGCTGTGCTAAGCTGCCACTTTAACTCATTGAATGCCTTCTCGCATTCCTCCGACCAGGTGAATTGAGTTAAAAGTCCATACAAGGGTTTGACGATTATGGCATACATGTGGATAAATCGACGGTAGTATACACAATGTCCCATAAATGCTTGCACCTCTTTCGCATTCTTAGGTCTAGGAAGCTCCAAAATGACCTTAATCTTGTCTTCATCTGTGGATATTCCGTTTCTAAAGACTATGTGTCCTAAGATCTTCCCTTGTCTTACCATGAAGACACACTTCTCAGGGTTCAAGCAGACTCTATATTGTCGGCATTTACTAAATATCTTCCAAAATTCGGGAATGTGGTCTTGTCTTTGATTTGAATAGGTACATAGGTCATCTACATACACTTCCATGATCTTCTTCAGGAATTCTTTGAAAACATGACACATCAATCGTTGGAAAGTAGCAGGCGCATTAGTGAGTCCAAAAGCCATAACTCGAAAGGCATAGACTCCCCATTCAGTCACGAATGCCGTCTTATGTTGATCCTCTGTAGCTATGGCTACTTGGTTGTATCCAGAGAATCCATCTAACAAGCTTAGACTTCTTTTCCTACAACTCTTTCCAATAGATGGTCAGTGATGGGTAATGGGTAGCTGTCACGTATGGTGGCTGCATTGACCTTTCTCAAGTTAATGCACACTCTCAGTTTTTTGTTCTTCTTAGGCACAACTAATAGTGGCGATACCCACTCGGTGTGTTCTATTTCATATATGAATCCAATTGCTAGTAGCTTATCCATTTCTTCTTTAATTTTAGCCGCATAGACCTCATTATATGTATAGGGGCATTGTTTCGATGGTTTTGCCTCAGCCATCATTGGTATTCAATGAGAGAAAATCGAGGGTTCCACACCCTTTAGATCCTTATATGTCCAAGCGAATACATCTTGATATTCTCGAATCAATTGTATTAGTTCTTCTTCCTCCTCAATTGACACATCTTTACCTATGTATGTACATCTTTCTTCTCCATCTTCCACTATTACTATGATTTTTTTTGTTTGTTCTTTGTTTTCGTACGCTTCTCCTTCTCGAGCCTCTCTCTTAGGCATTTGAATGGCTATCTTTCTCTCTTCCACTTCGTATATTTTAAAATCCTCTTGCTCTCGTACTATGGGGGCTGCTTCAATTGCTAATATCTTGGTCACTCCATACTTGTCTTTGGTCTGAATAGCTTCTAGGTAACATTCTTTAGAGTCAAACTCCGGTTCCATCTCTATGCTCTCGTATTCCTCTTTCCACTCCTTTTCTAAGAGTTCCCCTGCTTCTACTTCTTGAAGAACAACCACGTACAAATTTACATCATAGCCTTCTTCATCTTTGCATTCGTTCATAGTTAGGACTTCTTCATTCACACATACGTCCATGGTGGCTAAGATTTCCATCCATTCATGCGGTTCAATGGTTTCATCAGGAAAGATTTGAGGCATGTACCTTGGGTGCTCTACAGGTTGGTAGTTAGGATGTCCTATTGGCCACAACTGTCTTTTATTATCCTCTTTCTTGGCTTCTTTACATATCCATAGCTGGGCATCCTCGTGCATCCATGATCCATTGTAGTGGAGGGACATCTCGATATGCAAACGTATGCAAGTTTATCTTGGTGGTATTTCCTCAATGTTGCAAGTATAATGAATCTCGTCCCCAGTCTTGCACTACCCGCATTTGTCTCATGAAAGGTCGTCCTAATATCATTTCGTAATTGTTAGCCTTTTCAAACTTACAAATGGCTAATGTGTGTTCAAATTCAACTCCACAGGTGGTTAATTTGATTCTTTCTAATATTCCTAAGGGTGTCTCCACATGACCGTTTGCTAATTGGAGCTTCATGCGTGTGGGTCGTAAAGCAGGCTTTCCCCATTTCTCCCAAATTTCCTTGGTGGCAATTCCTACCCCAGCTCCTGTGTCTAGTATAGCCTTGGTCATGTACCCATTGTAAGTGACAGGTAGACACGTATTACCTTCATCTCCTTCACTAAATTCTCCCACCTTATCCACTGGGATTTGTATCTTAGATGAGTTTTCTTTTCCCTTGTTTTCCTTTTCATCCTTCTCTTGCCTTAATTCCAGTTGACTTGCTAATTGCTTCCATAATTGCGGTTTAACCCGAAGTAATTCTTCCACAAGCAGTTTGCATTGTACTTTCGTCTTCTTAAGTTCCGTTAGATTGTGTGAATTCTTTTCTGAGTTTCCTTCTCCTTTTCCATGTACTGTGGGTGCTCGGATTATCATGGATTCCTTTTCGTATTCTCCCATATAATTTGGTAGGGTTGAAAGGCTCAGCGCTTCTTCTCTATTGCGGTCTAGTCTTGATACTTCCTCATATACTTCTTCCATGTTGGGATTTGGTTGATAAATTTCCACATCTAATTCCTTAAAGGAAGGCTTAGTCACTCCATTCTTCTTCCATCGTTCTTCTTGGATTCTATTCCATAATTCTTTTGGCCAGTCAGCCTCTAAGTCAGGTATTGTTGACATAGGTTTGTCCTGGGTTCTCACTCGCTCACACTTGTCCTCCTTCTCATTAAGTTCTTTATCCTTGGTTTTGACACACTCATTGTACTGCTCCTCAGCTATCCTTGTCTCTGGTAGAGCTGGGATAGTCTTTTCTAGGGTTGCTTGTGCTACCTCTATAAGTTTCCTACATATAGCAAGTCTCTTTTGCTCTAGTTCTCCTTGTGGGTAAAGCTTTTTGTGTTGTTCCAGAGTCGGTCCAGTCTTAATTCTAGCTTGGTACGCTTTCAACCACATGTCTAAATCATCCGCTTTTGGGTCAGCTATAATTGATCCTGGTTTCTCTGCTTCTCGGATAAGCGGTGGATTGGGAACCTCTTCTCGATTCTCTGGTTCATTAAGCTCCTTACTGCTTCTTGTGTGTTTCTTATTTTCTTGACTCTTGTTTTTCATCCATTTATCTTTGAGCTTTTCTCTTCTTTCCCTCCATTTTTGAGCTTTTATGTTTTGGGTACTCTCACGTGGGTCTTCAGAATATTCTACTATTTGAATTTTGGGACTTACAGTTCTATTGCTTTCTTATTCCTGTTCTGGTTGTTTTCCTTTTTGTTCTTTCGTTTGAGCTCGGGTAATGGCCATTAAGGGCATGGTGTATTCCTTATCACCTCTAGGTGCTTCTATCACTTCAATTACATTAATAGGTGCAGTGTCTTGGACTTTGGTTGGATTCTTAGGGCAATCTCTGAAAAGATGTTCCTTTCCACAATCATTGCAATATCCTTCCCAAGTCCTAGGGGGTGGTGGGTTGTAAGGCCGAGGACATTCTCTAATAAAATGGTCTCCTCCGCATCTATAACATGGTCCTCTCGGCACAGGTGGTCTAATGGGTGGTCTTCCAGGTGGTTGTGCTTTAGGCGCAGTATACATTAAAGTTGCTACCTCCGTTCCATAAGCTTGATCATAGCCTTCATATCCATAGTATGCTGAATCATATGCTGATTCGTACTCTAACATGTTGGCTTCATAGGGATAGTAATCTCCTGGGGGCAGCTCATATCCAGGGTTTGCTGATTCTACACTGGTCATCATTGAGGCTGACACTATGGCTCTTTCCAAATTTTCTTCTGGCTGGGCATACTTTACAGGTACCACATGCTGAGGATGTGGAGGTTGTAGTCCTAACAATGGTTGATGGTTTCCAAATTATGCTGGTTCATATGGCCTGGGAGCTCCTGCTGGTGTTGGGTAGGAATTGTATCTGGGCATATCTCTACCTGGCTCTCTGGGCAGATATCCCATATGGTCGATACTGAGGCCGTTGGAGGGGCCATGCCTGCCTATTGAATGGGAAGTTTTTCGTGGTGTGATTGGCGTTTTTTTGTTCTATGTGGCAGTACAACACGGCTCCTTGATGGGGCTGTCTATTGTAAGGATATGTCTGAGGTACACCAGTTCCTCCTCGAACACACAAGTGTGTGGGGTGATCTCCTCCACATAGACTACATCTTCGTAACATTGACACTCTTAAGGCTGGGTGTTGTTAAGTTCTCTGTCCTTGGACTCCTAGTTGTTGGAGCAAGTCTATGACAAGCCTAAGTATTGGCTTGAGTCCCACAAAGTCATAGAAAAAGCCTTAAAATGAAGACTATGTAAACTTCACTTGTGAACTACCTCTTGTAACTTTTGAAGAGTTTACTTAATGTAAAAGTAAGAGAATCTTAAGTGGTTGAGTCCACTTGATCAAGAATGGAAAGAGGAGCCACAAATTCATGATTTGTGGTAGGTAGAGAATCAAATCAATCATTGATTGATTGGAGAGTGATTGAGGGAAGTTAGCCTGCCAAACTCAACTATAAATAGATGGTAGTTTTAGTCGTGGTTAGAGAGACCTATGTGAAGACCTCCAAGAGCTGAGCTTTATGCCATATCAAGGTGTGATTACAAGGCACACATATGTATCAGTAAGTCATTGTATTGTACAAGCAATATACTTTCATTTTCATGATTATTTGAGTTCATCTTTCCATGTTCTTGTGAAGTGTACTACTCACTGCCATTACTCTCAGTTTTCTCAGTCAGCTTGCAGAGATGTTTTCTCTGAGCTTGATGCATCATTTTCAGTGATTTAACTTGGTAAAGTTAGCTCTATAAGTCTACTATATGCTCCAAAATTTGCATGTCATTTGGATGTTGCAATCTTCAGTTATGTTCATTTGAAGTCAACAGGGTCTGTTCATTTTCACTTCTCTGTCAGGTACCCGACTTTTTCACTCATCTTGTCAGAGGTGTTTCTCAGTGGTTACTTATTCAAATTCAGTGATTTAAAGCTTGTTAGATTCAGATTACTGTCTAATATAACCATACAAATTTTCATAATCATTGAATTTCTAAATTTTGAGTTATGTTGATTTTTATGCTCACTGGTCTCAAACTATAGCAGCCCATGAAAATCGGGATGATGTCATCAGTTGTTAAAACTCATTCTCAGTGTGTGGTTCATTATTTTTGATGAGATTACTCTTGAAAGTTAGCTCTTTAAGTTACCTAGACTTCCCCAAGAGGAATTAAGCTAATTGCTGCTGTGCTCAGAGAAATATGTAAAACACTGGATAGGTGTATGAACCAAGAATAGCAAGTTTTCACCTCTAAGCTAACTCCAACTTATCTGTTTTGATCTATCTTTTTGAGAGTGATCTTCCAAAGTACATAGGGTGTCTAATACATCCATTGGCAAGCTAAAAGGGCCCAACATATACTCCTGGAGTTCAATTGGCTGGTGTAGATCAAGGATTTTGCAACACCTCTTCATCTTCAAGCACATACCTATCCATCTCTTCACAGTGGTATCAGAGCAAGGTTGGACAACATGGCAGATGGATTTCCTTCATCAATTGACAAATTGGACAGAGGTAACTACTCAGCTTGGTCATTAAGAATGGAAGCCCATCTCCAAGGTAGAAGTTTATATGGTTATGTGGTTGGAGATGAAGTTATGCCAAGTTTCAGGAACAAAAGTCAACCAACACAAGAAGAGCAAGAAAGATTGAGCACATGGTGCTCCAAGGATGCACTTGCAAGGTCTTATCTCCTCAACTCTATCTCAGATTTTTTGTTGCCTCACATTAGAAGTTGTAAGACATCTCAGGAAGTGTGGGATGCACTTGAAGCTTTCTTTTCTTCAAGTACTAAAGCTAGGAAGCATCAACTATGGCTGGATTTCACAACTCTCAAGAAGGCTCCCAAACAAAATGTGACTGATTTTTTCACAAAACTCAAGGACATAGCAGATCAGCTGGGAAGCATTGGAGAGGTAATAGATGAAGAGCAAATTGTAAGGCAGGTCATCAATGGCTTGAAGGCAGATGACAAGTGGGAAGCATTCACCACAGCTATGGATTTGTACATGGACATGCATGTACCTGATTTCAATACACTCATTGGACAACTACTTACCCAAGAGGCAAAGCTGATCAAAAATCGAGAAAGCTCTAAAGGTAATCAATCTTCAACTTTATACACGGATAAAAGCAAGTCTAAAGATAACAAAGGAAAGGCAAAGAAAGTGGATGATGAAGCAGGTACATATCAAGCTAACTATGCAGGTAGAGGAAGACATGGCAGAGGTAGAGGAAGAGGAGGTAGACAAGGCAGGGGGAGATCCCAAGACTCCAACTCATGTTCTATTTGTGGATTAACTAATCATACAACTGAAAATTGCTTTAGGAATTCCAGGAATAAAAAAGGCAGAGGATACAATAGAGGAAGTTATGGCTACTCAAGAGGAAGGTTCAACAATTATCATGGCAACTACAACAACTACAATCATTCAAACTATCAAGGAGGCTACAAAGGAAGGAGAGACTACAATAACTACACAGAAGACTCAAACAAAGAGGATTCGTTATTGATCATGAACATGGCTATGCCACAAGGTAAATCTGATGAGCATGTTTTCTACATAGATTGAGGTTGTTCAAATCATGTGGCAGGAAATGTGGCACTCCTATCAGATTTAGAAGATCCAAGGAATAAGCATGAGGTACAAACAGGAGATGATACAAAACATCCTGTGGAGAAAATAGGTAATGTCAAAGCACCTGATGGAAACATCAACCTACTCAATAAGGTACTCTATGTCCCTACCATTACAAAGAATTTGATAAGTGTTGGGCAGATAGTAGAGAAAGGGTTGCAAGTCAGGTTCACAAAAGCAGGAGCATTTGTTGAAGATCCAAGTCAAGGATTCAGAAGAATTGCAAAAGGTGAAAAGACAGGTAGATTGTTCACATTTGAATTACAGGACACTAGAAACATTGCTCTCTTTAATTATGGTACTCAGACACTCACAGAATTGGAAGTATGGCACAAAAGGTTAGCACATATTGGTGAAAGGTCATTAAAGCAAATCTGCAGGGACCAAAGTGTACTTGGACTTCCTAATTTGTCAAAACAACATATGATTTATAAGTGTAGTGCATGTCAATTTGGAAAGTCTCACAGGTTACCATTCATGAAGAAAGGTTATATGCATGGAGATCTCTTGGAGTTGGTTCATACAGATGTATGGGGACCTAGCAAGGAAGCTTCAATATCTGGATCAAGGTATTATGTTTCCTTTATTGATGATTGCAGCAGATGGACTATCCTATTCTTTATGAAACACAAAGATGAAGTTTTTTCATGTTTCAAAAGATATTTGGCTCTTGTGGAGATCAAACAGGTAAATCACTAAAAAGGCTAAGGTCAGATGGAGGGGGAGAATACTTCTCCCATGAGTTTGATTCTTTTCTTCAAGAAAGAGGAATCAAAAGAGAGGTAACTACAAGGTACACTCCTGAGCAAAATGGAGTGGCAGAAAGGAGGAATAGGACAATTGTTGAAGCTGCAAGGTCTATGTTAAATGAAAAGCATTTACCTAATTACTTATGGGCCGAGGCTGTATCTACAGCCACTTACTTGATTAACAGGTTGCCTTCAAAATCCCTTGATGGGATGAATCCATATGAGGCTTGGAATGGAAGAAGGCCAAGCTTAGATCATTGTAAAATTTTTGGATGTATTGCTTTTGCTCATGTTCCTTCACAGGTTAGAGGCAAGATGGATCGAAAGGCAGAAAGGTGTGTATTTATTGGATATGACAACAATCAAAAGGGCTACATGTTATACAACCCTACCAACAAAGGATTCTTGGTAAGCAGAGATGTAGTTTTTGATGAGAACAATTCATGGTATGAAGATTCATGCAGGAAGATCAATTTACCATATGATCTTGAAGAAGATTTTCCAAAGCTTGGTAGAGAACAATCAAAGATTGAAGAACAAGACACCTCAGAGGATGATGAAGAATCTCACATGGAAAAGATCAAAGCATGGAAGTCTAAAGGTAAAGCAAAATTGCAGGAACTTGGACATGAGGCAGAATCATCACATCATGGCCTAAGAAGATCTATGAGGGAAAAGAAAAAACCAGAAAGGTATGGGTTTGACACCTCATTAGTAACAAAACATTCTATCTACATAGCACAGGACATAAACCAAGAGGAGCCATCATCATTTGAAGAGGCCAAAGCAAAAACAGAATGGAAGCATGCAATGAAGGAAGAGATCGAAGCACTTGAGGAAAACAACACTTGGGATTTGGTGCCCAAGACTTCATCCATGAAGGTAATAGGCTCAAGATGGGTCTATAAACTCAAGAAGGATTCTGATGGCTCAATTAACAGGTATAAGGCAAGGCTTGTGGCAAAAGGCTTTGCACAAACTCAAGGAATTGATTATGAGGAGACCTTCTCTCCTGTGGCAAAGATGCCTACTATTAGGGTTTTGCTTAGTATTGCCTCTTCCAAGAATTGGAAGATACTTCAACTAGATGTAAAGAATGCATTCTTGAATGGTTGGATAACAGAAGAGGTATATATGGCATAACCACCTGGTTTTGAGAATCAAGTTTATCCTGATTATGTGTGTAAACTTAACAAAGCATTGTATGATCTCAAGCAAGCTCCAAGAGCTTGGAATTTCAAGCTTGTTTCATTCTTGCAGGACAAAGGCTTTCAGCCAAGCAAGGCAGATCCTTCACTCTTTATTAAAAAGAGTAATTCCAAGGTCATCTACCTATGTGTATATGTAGATGATATTATATTGACAGGAAATGATGCAGATGGTATGAAGAAGATCAAAGATCAGATGAGAGAAGAGTTCAAGATAAGTGATTTGGGTTCACTTACCTACTTCCTAGGTTTGGAAGTTGTCTACAAAGATCATGGTTTGTTTCTCACTCAAAGAAAGTACATTAAAGACATGTTGGCAAAATTCAAGATGCAAGATTGTAAGATTGCAGGTACTCCAATGGAGGTCAATCACAAATTGAGCTGACATGAAGGTGAACTCATAGAGGACATCACATCATATCAAAGTCTAGTGGGTAGTCTCAACTATGCCACATTGACAAGAGTAGATATATGTTACAGTGTGAGTGTGCTAAGTCAATTTATGCACACACCAAGGAAACCACATATGGATGCTGCCAAAAGGATTCTCAAGTATCTCAAAGGAACCATAAATGAAGGACTTTATTATCCTTATGTATCTGATTTAGGTTTGAAGCTATTTTCTGATGCAGATTGGGCTGGCTCCAAGGAAGATAGAAGGAGCACTTCAGGTTATCTTACCTTTGCAGGTTCAAAGCTTATTTCATGGTCATCCAAGAAGCATCCTACAGTTGCTCTCTCTTCTACTGAAGCTGAATACAGAGGTCTTGCCATAGCTACTCAAGAAGCTATGTGGATGAAGACATTGTTCAAAGATCTTGGAAAGGAGTTTGGAACTCCAACTATTTTTGGTGACAATATGAGTTCTATTCATTTGGCTGCTAATCCTATTTTTCATGCAAGGACTAAACATATTAAAGTTCATTATCACTATGTACGAGAGAAGGTTCTAAGCAAAGAGATTCAAATATCATATGTGTCCACTCATCAACAATGTGCAGATATTCTAACCAAAGCATTGGATGGTACAAAGCTTTGCAAATTCAAGGCTATGATTGGTTTGCAGGTAATCTTGGAAGATTGAAGACCTCAAGCATACTTGGCTTGAGGGGGAGCTGTTGGAGCAAGTCTATGACAAGCCTAAGTATTGGCTTGAGTCCCACAAAGTCATAGAAAAAGCCTTAAAATGAAGACTATGTAAACTTCACTTGTGAACTATCTCTTGTAACTTTTGAAGAGTTTACTTAATGTAAAAGTAAGAGAATCTTAAGTGGTTGAGTCCACTTGATCAAGAATGGAAAGAGGAGCCACAAATTTGTGATTTGTGGTAGGTAGAGAATCAAATCAATCATTTATTGATTGGAGAGTGATTGAGGGAAGTTAGCCTCCCAAACTCAACTATAAATAGATGGCAATTTTAGTCGTGGTTAGAGAGACCTATGTGAAGACCTCCAAGAGCTGAGCTTTATGCCATATCAAGGTGTGATTACAAGGCACACATATGTATCAATAAGTCATTGTATTGTACAAGCAATATACTTTCATTTTCATGATTATTTGAGTTCATCTTTCCATGTTCTTGTGAAGTGTACTACTCACTGCCATTACTCTCAGTTTTCTCAGTCAGCTTGCAGAGATGTTTTCTCTGAGCTTGGTGCATCATTTTCAGTGATTTAACTTGGTAAAGTTAGCTCTATAAGTCTTCTATATGCTCACAAATTTTCATGTCATTTGGATGTTGCAATCTTCAGTTATGTTCATTTGAAGGCAACAGGGTCTGTTCATTTTCACTTCTCTGTCAGGTACCCAACTTTTTGACTCATCTTGTCAGAGGTGTTTCGCAGTGGTTACTTATTCAAATTCAGTGATTTAAAGTTTGTTAGATTCAGCTTACTGTCTAGTATAACCATACAAATTTTCATAATCATTGGATTTCTACAGTTTGAGTTATGTTGATTTTTTTGCTCACTGGTATCAAACTGTAGCAGCCCGTGAAAATCGGGATGATGTCATCAGTTGTTAAAACTCATTCTCAGTGTGTGGTTCATTATTTTTTATGAGATTACTCTTGAAATTTAGCTCTTTAAGTTAGCTAGAGTTCCCCAAGAGGAATTAAGCTAATTGCTGCTGTGCTCAGAGAATTATGTTAAACATTGGATAGGTGTATGAACCAAGAATAGCAAGTTTTCAACTCTGAGCTAACTCCAACTTATCTGTTTTGATCTATCTTTTTGAGAGTGATCTTCCAAGGTACATAGGGTGTCTAATACATCCATTGGCAAGCTAAAAAGGCCCACCATATTCTCCTGGAGTTCAATTGGCTGGTGTAGATCAAGGATTTTGCAACACCTCTTCATCTTCAAGCACATACCTATCCATCTCTTCACACTAGTTTCTTTGCCACTAGCTCCGCTAATTCCTCCACATTACTGGAATTGGAAGTAACCGTACTCCGAAAGTCTTCTGATTTAGTGGGGCTGGGTGTGCTCTTGAGATCCTCTACTAGATTGTCTTCTAGGTCGATACACTCTTGAAGACACTCATTCAGTGTTTGTAACCTCTTCAGGTAAACTAGTGTTCTTAGAGTCTCATTTGTTAGTTCATCCAAAAACAATGATATCATTTTTTGCTGAGTGGGTCTCTCTGTTGCTAGACATCTATCAACATACTGATTGAACCTTCGGGCGGCTGTTATCACAGTTTCATTAGGGTTCTGTTTAAAGATATGGATTAGAGACACGAAATTGTGTTTAATCCCTCTCTTAGTGAATTCCCGAATGAACTCTTGAAAGAATTGCTCCATATCTCCAAATTGGTTGGGGTCTAATGGCTGGAACCAAGTCAGAGCCATTCCTGTGAGGGTGAGTCCGAACGACTCATACTGCACGAAGAATTCGTCTACTTGTTCCACTCTTAGAACTTGTTTAAATTCAGCAATGTGATCATAAGGCTCTCCTAAATCGTCATAATGATTTCTCATGCATTTGGCCACCTGAATCGGTCTCAACCTTCTCATTGGTTCTGGCTGTCTAGGCATTACAGGGAAGGCGGGGGATTGCTGGTCTAGCTGGGGGCATTCCCGGCTGTAGTCCTATTGGTGTTTGTGGTCTTACGGGTGGTTAGTATTGATTACCTACTCCAGGGTGGGTCTAATTGTGTGGTTGCACTCCTAGAGTCACAAATTATACATGAGTTCGGTTCGGAACACTCCGTTGGCTAGTTTGCCCCAACATGGTGTGCTTTGCCTCTTGTTTGGTTCTGAGAGGTGGTTGCCTGCTCTCTCTGGGGGAATGCAGGCAAGCCCATGTATTTCAATCAAGCCCTGTCTATGGCATCCACCAACCAATATCTCCTCTGGTTCTTATCTAGGTATGTTATTCTAGTCTCGTCTTCTGGATCCTTTAGTTCATAAAATGTCATCGGGCTTTCTTCTCTTCCTTGGGCCGGAGAGTCTGTTTGAAGCAACAAGTCCATTCCATGGATCAAATAGACTTCCAATAGGTAGTCGTCTTGAGGTATCAAGTCCCCTCTCAAGTCTCGTGTCACTTGGGACTTGCCTCTAGGGGTTGCCACTATCTCCTCACAGTTTGGTCTCCCTAAGTTTTCCTGTCCCACTAACTCTCCTCTCTCATTGATCAACTTAGGGTATTTAGTCACTATGTATATATCACCCAGCTTATCCATGTATGCTCCTCGCTCATACTTAACAACCGGTCTGGGCACAATTGTTGCATCCATGAAAGTCACCATCCTAGCCACTGATCTGTTTAAGCCATCCTGGTAGATGGGGATCTCCTGGGCATTAGTAGAAACATACTGTAAGGAAGTGCGATACTCCCCTTCTACAGTGGTCATGAAGTTTTTACTGGGAGTGGGGCCCTGCATGTCTTCTAAAGCCATGGGTATCTCCTCCTTTGAGTCACTAGAGGTGTCTGAATAGACAGAGCGATGACTGACCTGAGTGGCACTTCCAACAGAAGATATGACACTTCTCCGGCTACTTAGCACCCTTCCTGATCTCAAGTTCATTCACCCTCCTGGGACTCTCTAGGTCTCTGAAACTCTTCCTAAGTGGCTCCTCAAATGCCTCAAGTTTGCCCTTGAAAATGCTTCAAATGCTCTGGGTGATACCACTTTAGGCGATACTGCTCTAGGCGATACCAAGCAGTCCATGATACGATACCACACAAACTCACGATACGATACCTGAATACTAGGCGATACGATACTATAGCAACAGGCGATACGATACCACTATTGGGCACAATACGATACCGGCTTCTCTAGTGACACGATAGCTCCAGAGTGGACGATACGATTCCAATATCCAGTCGCGATACGATATCTATGCACTGTCCAATACGATACCAGAAGCTATGGCGATACGATACTAAGATTGAGACGATACGATACTGAAAACCTAGACGATACGATACTGAAAACCTAGACGATACGATACCACTTTTTGGACAATACGATACCAAAACGGGCACGATACGATACTGCCACTAAGCACGACACGATACTGATCTTCTCACACGATACGATATCACAGCAGGTGGCGATACGATACCAAAATGGTATCACGATACGACACTGGAATGAGAGATGATACGATACTTAAGGGATGCACGATACGATACTACTGGAGGTGGCGATATGATACCACCGACCTGCACGATATGATACTGGATGCTCTGGCGATACGATACCAGAGTAGGGCACGATACGATACTAGTATGGTATCGCGATACAGTACGGGGACAAGCCACGATATGATACCAAAAGTGGACCGCGATACGATATCACTTTGGTAAAGTGCGATTGCGATACCAACCCGACGATACGATACCACAAGTGGTATCGCGATACCAAGGCTGGTAACTGACGATACAATACTTCGGCGAGTATCGCGACACAAGGAAATTTTTGGTATCGCGATACCAGAAACTCAACCGATCGCGATACTCAAGCCAAAATATCTCCAATTTCAAAAAGTTTTGTTTACCCTTGCTCTTCTCTCACCCCTCTTCACTCCGAACCTACTGTCTCACTCCAAGAAGCTCAAAAAAATACTCTGTCTTGGCCCACAATACCAGATGCTCAAGTGATCACGTTTTTGTGCACTTCTAAAGTGTTTTTGCCAATGAAATCTTACCTCTGTGATGTCTTGCTTGCACCTTGAGCTCAATAACTAGCTTTGATTGCCTAGAAAGCACGATACCACACCCACGATACCGATCGCTGTGCTCAAACGATAGTGCTTTCTGAACAAATGAGAAATTATCTGAAATTTTTGGTTTTTATACTTTTTTGGAGACTGAACTTAACTACTCTACTTTGAATTTTTTTTTTTGGGATTTTTCTTGGTGATCTTGACTTACTCCTACTTCACTCCTCTTCTCCTCTTCTCCTAACCTAACCCTAACTCTTCCTTCTCTCCCTTCCTACTAACCCTAAACCTAAAAACTCATTACACACACCTCCGGGATGTGAATTAACAAGTGATGAAGTGGTTGACGACTTGCCACTGAACGAGTTCACTTCTACAAGTACGATTTCGTCACTCTCGAGCTATAACCATCACGAAGGCACCTTGGCTGAGTGTTCCCCGGCAACGACGCCAAAAACGTGTGTACCTAAGTTAAGAAGACTTAAGGACTTGTGCCAAAGAGACTAAATCTCATTTGCCACACAAGTATGTATAGTGGGGAATTGACACACGCTTATTTGTTAATCCGATGAAACGACCTAACCAAGTGTATGAGGACATGCGCACACGTGCTGGAAAATGAAGTGGTTCAGCTTATATGTGTGAGAAAGGACTAATCCACCTCTCTAACTCACTTAAATACTGGAAGTGTCGATCGCGATACCACTTACAGTAGTTTTCACTAAATCGAGGATTTCTCCTAGCTCCAAACTCCGAATATGGCCAACAACGGTTTCCTTTTGAAGCTCTCGACGAGATGCATCTATTGGATGTCTTTCACTCGATTCTGACGACTATGCTTCAAGTTATGACCAAAACAGTGAATGGTGGGAAACACCCACACTCATTCAACTTCTACTTGCTCACACACACACTGCAATAGCTAAAAAATAGTGGGGAGGGGTAGACAACAGTCCTACACACATATTCCAAGCATTACGCACACATAGAAGATCAAAGAGAAGATGAAAATCTGCAAGCAAGAAGCAATGTCGAAATTCAGGAGCTCTTCCTCTTCAGAATGGCAAAAAGTCTCCACAAAGAGTCACAAAGTGACTTATATACATGTGCCCTAAATTAGGTCCTTTCACACAAGAGACCAACACTTTATTACTAAAAAGTGAATTTCCTACTAATTTACAAGGAATATATTACAATGAGTTGGGATTATGCATCTAGAGGACTCCTTTAGTGCATTTACATGGCTTGAGGGAATTTCCTAAGACTCTGAAGAAGAAAAAAATATGCCCATTAAATTTGAAAATTTTGGGGCTCCTCTTTTGTGCCTCTGTGCTTTGCAACACCAGGCTAGTCTTTGGTGTTTTGCATCCATCCTATGGTCAGCACCTGATGGCGCTATTGTGCATGTAGCCCTTCATACATTTGCTAACTTCCCATTTGGTCTATTCACCCCCTTAGTCATTGCCGCTGGTATTGGTTCGGGTAAGATTATGTATCGTGCCCTACCTTACCTATATCGTGGGTTGTCTCGCAAAGAGACAATTGCGTACTACCAACATATGTTCAGCAGTGATGTGGTGCCCTCAACTTGCCTCCTAGCCCTACTCCATTCTTTTACTTTTCATTTCCTCTTCCACAACCCTTCCTCTACCTAACCATTATATGATATTCGCATTGCCGACCCTCTTTACTATTTCATCCATGGTTGCCCATATCTGTATGCATCCTTGATGTTTCATTCTTTCACCGTTCAATCTCAGCAATACATTGCCACCATTGCTAGAGGGACACGGTCCGTCTCGGTTTATTCTACACCAATTTTAGCATGGCTATACTACTTACCTAGTCAGTAGTCCCTTCCCCCACCCTCCTCCATTCCCTAGCCACACCAACCGAGGCCTCCCATTCCCCTTGTTCGATCCTTCCGTCGCACACCATATTTTTGCCTCCTCCTACCTCCACTCACCAAAGGGATGAACCCCATTGTCTCCACCGCCCTGTCACTTACTCGTTGCGTCCACACCTGATTGATGGAATCTTTTCTAGACACTAGCTTCACCTCGCCCTCCCCTGTAGCCCTGCTTTCTTCTCCACACCCTCAGTCGATGGTTCTTGCTCCGGTAATTGCTTCTTTGTGCATCTCCATCGAGTCCACCTCCACTTCCCATCTGTGCCACTCCCCTCCTCCATCTTCCCCATGCCACTCACCTGCTCCCACACCCCCTCCACCTACCCCTACACCATCCTTCCCCGATAACCTCGTCGATGACCCTCTCTTCCTTGGTCTCCTTTGGGATGCTAGTCTCGTTGTGAGTGATGGGGCGGATGCTACACATCACTCACACGATTTGGTATTTATGATAACATCCCTCCACCACTAGTATGCAACCACCATCAAGCGCATCCATTTGTTGGCCGCCGTCTAGTGGAAGGCAGTTCACTCTTCATTGCATGAGATGCAACAAGAGCACGACCGCTTATGCGAGGAGGTCGATACATTGACTCACACACTATTGGAGCTTTGACAATGCTCATCAATGGGTATCTATGATAGCCCCACTTGCCGTCTAGTTCAGCATGAGCGGGACCATCTCCGAGGATTGCTGACTAGGATTGACATTCTATATGAGGATGCATCGATTATTCCACCTTTTCCCCTTGAGCATCCCCTTTAGTCGGCCAGAGAGGCCCCTCTAGATCCTTCTTCCCCATCCCCTGCTTCACATCCACCTCCCCAGCTTTAGATGTCCTTAGATAAGTTCCTACAGTAGGGTATTAGCTCTTTTTGGGTGTTGATTATTCTGTATCTTTCGTACTCACTTTCAATAGAGTGATTTTGTGTTTCCTTGTAGTTGTTTTTTTATGGGCATTTGCTATCCTTGCCCTGGTCAAGTAGCTTGGACGATTGCTATGGGCATATTTTGATTTGTATGACTCTTCATTTATGGGATATATTTTGGGACTTTCAATAGAGTGATTTTGTGTTTCCTTGTAGTTGTTTTTTTATGGGCATTTGCTATCCTTGCCCTGGTCAAGTAGCTTGGATGATTGCTATGGGCATATTTTGATTTGTATGACTCTTCATTTATGGGATATATTTTGGTTGTGTATGAGTCATTTTATTCTGTCTCTGAGTCCATTTAATTTCAATTCTATCGTATCTCCCTTTCCCCACAAACTAGCCCTCTCCCTACCCCCTCCCCCATCCCTTCCCTCATTCAACTTTTCTCCAGTAACTCTTGCCTCCCCATAAACCTTATCACCATTCCCCACCCTCTCCCCTATCTACGCCATTCCACTTTTCTTCCATCCCACCACCCCATATTTTCATACCATCTTTGCCATTTACCAGTTTGGCAATTTTTTTTTTGAGTTCATGCTCATCCACCAAATGTCCCTTCATCCTTATTCCCTCTCTATTTTCCAACTTCACAACTTCAACATACTGGTACACTAGGGACAATCTTTATGCTCATATTATGCTGACTTCTTTCCTGGTTTTGCCTGTGGTTATTTATTCTTTTTCTTTCCAAGACGGAGAGCCCATTAGGTGGTGGGCAACTATTGAGCCCATAAAAGTCATATTGGTCAAAGTCAATATGGCCAAAGTCAAACTGGTCAAAGTCAAGATGATCAAAGTCAAAGTGGTCAAAGTCAAGTTGGTCAAGGTGCATAGGTAGTGCACAATCAATTTATTCACAATGGTTATGTTTTGCAAAAATTTGGGTGCAGGTTGCAGATGGTCTTTCTGTAAGGTTTTCAAGGACTTTAAAGTGTTTGGAAGGTTTAGGTGGATCCTCCCTCATGGTCACACCTTGGAGAATTGAAGGAAAAAAGTGAAGGCAATTGAAGAAGAAACGGTACGCAAAAGTGAAAGTATGGCCCCCCATTTAAATTTTTGTTTTATTCCTAAAGTCACTACAGGACAAAATAAGGAGTCGTTGGCTATAGACATGTTGAGACATTCTTGGGACATCAAAGTGAGCACCAAGATATGCTATCAATTAGGCGCATATGTAAGTGAATTGACACACAAGGCAAGATATGCATTATTCTTGGAGTTAGACTAAGCAAGTGAAAGCATAGCCTACACTAGGTGAGAAGAGCAAGGGACATTCAACCAGTGTGCGACGTAGAGAAGCAAGTGTGAGACAAAGTGTGCAAGAAAGGTGATCTAGTGTGTGCAGAGAAGGTGTGCAGAGAACGAGTAAGCAAGGCAACGAAGGTGGCACAAGGACCATTGAAGAGGTGTGCGCGTTGGCAGAAAGTGTTCCCCTCCCTCCTACCTTATTGGAAGCTTGAGTGCAAGATGTGCACAAGAGCAAGCTCTTGGGGAAGGTGGAGGTTTGGTGCTAAGAAGGTTGGTGACATAAAGAACTTTGGGTATCTTGTAACCTTGTGTGTGTGAGTATTCATTGGGATTAAGCAGTCCAGACAAAGATCACTTGGTATTGTTTGGACAACATTATTATATTTTTCCCATTGGTAATCAATATACAGAAGCTTTCGGTGTCTATGCTCCATTTCTTCTCTTCTTCATTCTCTTACAAACACTCAAGTCCCTTTTTGCAAAAGAATCCCCCAACAACATGCAAGCTTTGGTCATCTGAATTTTGCTAGTTTGCTACACTTGCAAAAATTTGAAATGGTGCCCACTCTGCCCAAACTTGAGGCACCTTGTAAACATGATTGTGAAGGCTATATTTTGGGAAAAATACAGCATTCATCCTTCCCAAAAGATGGTTTAGTTCGAGCTGCTCTAAATTGCAGCTTGTTCATAGTGATGTTTGTGGTCCTATGGAGACACATTCTATTTGGAACTACCTTTATATCATGGCTTTTATTGATGATTTGTCAAGGCATGTGTGGGTGTATCTATTGAAAGAAAAATATGACATGTTTATGTGATTCAAACAATTTTTGGTTATGGCTGAGAGTTAGTCAGCATGTGAATTGGGCACCCTCCATTCTGATCGGGGGAGGATAATGTCTTCTGATTTTAATGCATTTCTAGCTTAGTGTGGGATAAAACTTCAATGTAGGGTGCCATATATACCTCAACAAGATGGAGTTGCTGAAAGAAAGAACAGGTCTCTCATGGAGATGGTGAGTTGTATGGTCAAAAGTTAGGCTTTACCGCATAACTTCTGGCTTCAGATTGTTATGTGTGCAACATATGTACTTAACACGTGTCCCACCAAAGTATTACAATCTATCGCTCCATATGAGGCTTGTCATAGTGGCAAACTATCTGTTGCTTATCTTTGCATCTTTGGTTGTCTAGCATTTGCATTAGTGCTTGAACAACAATGCAAGAAATTGGATGATAAAGTAGTGAAATGTTTTTTTTTGGTATAGCTTTGAAAGTGAAGGCTGTTGTTTGTATCATCTAGAGATTAAACACATTTTGGTAAGCCATGATGTTGTTTATGTGGAAGATGCAATTCAAACTTTCATGTATCAAAGAGACTTCAGTTAGCTCTAGAGATGTGTTTGATACTTTGTTACCTCTTTTTATAGGTGGACAGTGAAGTGTTGGTCCAAATGAGTCAATTTCTTAGCCTTTACAACTTCCACATGATGATGTAGATCATTCCATTCTAATTCAGATTTACATGATGCACTTGATGATGAGAGGGGTGATATAGAGGAGGAAAGTACTATGCCTAGACGGATAGTGCAGACTTTGAGAGATAGCAAATTAGATGCACCTCTACCATATTGTGCTCGTTTAGGCTCTCATAGTGCTTCCTTTGCATCAAATTGCTATGCAATGGCTGCTTGTAGTCTTTGTGATGAAAAAGAGCCTGTTTCTTTTCATGAAGCTTCAAAAAATTGGATGGTTGTTATGCAATCAGAATATGATGCTATTATGAAAAATGGCACCTCCTCTTTATGTGATTTGCCTCCAAGTAAAAAGCTGATTGGCACTAAATGGGTATACATGCTAAAACATATGTCTGATGGAATAATTGATAGGTATAAGGCTAGGCTTGTTGCAAAAGGTTATGCTAAAAAGAGATGCTTTGATTTTTATGAGACCTTTGTTCCCACATGCCGAATGAGGAACATTCATATCATCCATGCACTTGCAGCTCATCATGGTTGGAACATACATCAGTTATACATTAAAATTGCATTTTTGAATGGTGACTTATATGAAGAAGTGTATGTATTTCAGCCTTGTGGTTTTGCACAGAAAGGGCATGACAACAAAGTTTGTGGACTAAAAAAGGGATAATATGTTTTGAAGCAAGCACCACATGCTTGGTATGAAAAGATACATGCCTACTTGATTGCACATGGTTTTAAGAATAGTCAAACTGAGAGCAGCTTATATGTTAAGCATGTAGATGATGTACTTATGATCATCGTAGTATATATTACTAATCAATATTCAAGTAAGGATTTGACTTCCTAGAGGATTTTAAATCCTTGCATTTGGAAAGACTTGAATGACTATTTTCTAATTCTCTCAAATCTTGGCTATGCTAAACTCATGGTTTTGAGAAAAAAGCTAAGAATAATACTTGAAATGTAAATAAGAGCTCAAATCTTGGCTATGTCAAACTCATGGTTTTGAGAAAAAAGCTAAGAATAATACTTGAAATGTAAATAAGATGTATTCTCAAAGCTAGTGGCTTCTCAAAGGATCATTCTTAGAAACTATTGAAGAATGATCCTTTGGAGTTTTCAAAAAACTAGATGAATATTTCTAAGAGCGATCCATTTGAGTTGTGTAGAGAACTTATATTCTACTCAACAGATTACTCAAAAGTGATTATTTAATATCCCAAACTCGTGCACCTATTGGGGAAGAACACTCAAATCTCAACACTCGTAGTACATGTGAAAGACACAAGAACAAGAAGGTAAGTAGCAATAAAAATTGAGCTTAAGATATAAATCAAATCACTAGTCAGATACAAGACTCTTATCGTAACTACATTGGGAGGAAAATCCTAACTAGGAAAAACAAGGAGAAGAAAATAAGGGGAGAAACAAGAACAAGACAATAAGGGGAGAAGGCAAAAGAGGATAAGAAGAGGTATATGTACTAGTGCATCAAGACTACTTAGATATAGTGAAGAGCTTAGGGTGAAGGTGTTCAACAAAATGATGCACATGAAGAATGCCATGAGTTCATAAGGTGATGAGGTATGTGAAGCTTTAGTGCTCCAATGATTACATGTTGAGGAGCTAAGAATGATGCTCTAATTCCCCTCGAGAACCTCTCCCTCCACTTCTTATCTCCAATACATGTATCTTCCAATCCATTACTATCCATACCATGATCTGTCATTAATGTTCCGCTCCACATTTCTAACAACGTGTGGTGTCAGTACTTCATTAGGTTTTGAGAATTTGAAAGAGGCTTAAATATGATAAGAGATATAGAATTTCAGGAATTTAAGTGCACAAACCCATGCAAAACACTCAAACATTCCTAAATTGATCTTCAAAATCATTCGAATATGCTACTCCTAATATGAGATATACCCTATTGAAATTTCATTGAATGCATGTGATCACCCAAAAAAACGGAGGAGGAAAATAAGAGAGAAGAAGATTCCAAGTTTAGCCCAAAATTTTCAAGTTTTTCATGAACATCCGAAGTTCCTCATGAACCAAAGAGGATTCTTCACAAACCTTTTGTTTCTTTTGCTCTTGGGTGAGGGCATGTGTGAGTGCAAGGAAATAAGATTGGGTGAGCTGAGAAGGTAAGCGCATGCACATCAAGAACGCGTGGGAGAATTTAGGAACTTCTTTAAAACATTTTTTTCCCACACACATGTGTGAGAAAGGGGAGTGTGGGTGAGAGTGCAAAGAGTGTGGGTGAGAGTGGACACGTTTTCTTTGGTTTTTTTTTCCTAGGTAGCATACATGCCCAACAAGCCTATACATAAAATTTCTCAAGAAAATCCTTAAAATACATGAACAAATGTTGGATAAGTCAGATTCCCAAGGGATAAGATGGGACAAAATTAATGGAAATGGGCCCTTAAGTTGTTGTTTTAGTGTCAACTTGTGTGGTAACATGCCTATACAAGCCTTGGGATGATCTTCCTATGTTATGATTGTTGATGGGTATAACAAGAAGATGTGGATGTACTTTCCTTGTGATAAGGCTCAAGCTTTGGGTAAGATAAAAGAAAAACTAGAACTTGTTGAAACTGATCTAGGTAAAAGTGTGAAGAATCTCGGAATAGGAGGTGGTTGTGAGCTCAACTTTGAGGAGTAGGAAGGCTTTTGCAAGGCCAAAGAGATAAAGTGTCGATGAGTGACACCTCAGACATCACATCAAGATTTCACAATTAATGTCCCAGAAATTGGCCCAAAAAATTTGAATTTTTTTTGCAAAAACCCTAATTTTGCATTTTGTTTGACAGTCGTGATGGTCAGACACAATCACGATGATTAGTCACAGTCGCCATGGTGTTACACCCATGATGGTCAGAAGTCATGATAGTCAAGCCTTACGATGGTCGGTCACAATCGCGACTGTCAAATCATGATGATCACTTAGGATTGCAACTATCAAGCCACGACGGTCAACCCATGATGATGAGTCACAGTCGTGACTGTCAACTCATGACGATCAAGCCCCACGATGATGAGTGAGGATCGGGATGGTCAACACACGATGGTCACAGCCATGATGATCAAGCATAATCACGACGATAAAAAAAATGACAGCCAATCAGGATCGCAATTTTCAAGCACCGTCGCGATGGTGAGTCATCGTCACGATGGTGAGAAGTGGTCACGATGGTGTGAGCCAATCACCACGACGGTCAGTGACCGTCACAATGGTCAGTGACCGTCACGATGGTCAGATGTAGTCCCGATGATGTGCCATCATTGCAATGGTCAGAAAATCATGCAATTTCACAAAATCAAGCCTAGACATGTGCAATCCCTTACCTAAGCTCCTCCTTCATGCAAACAGTTTTCCCAAAATCATACCTTTTGTGACAGTCATGATGGTCAACATCAATGGCAATTTTCTGAGAGAAAATGGAGTTTTTACCTGTGTTTCTAGCAAATCCGTGTGTCGAGAGGCTACCCTGCAAGAGTAGTGCACCATAAAACATGAACATACACCTAAAAAAGCTCTCTCTCACTCTCACACACACATAAATGAGGGAAAGAGGAGAGAAAGGGGGAATATGAATGATTTTTTGTCATTTTTGGAGTTTGAGGTAATGATACTAGAAGAATAGGGGAGTAAAAATGTGTAAAAACTAACTACAAACAACAAAACAACAAAGAAATTTTACCTTCCAACAATTTTCTCCAATACACTTACCATCACAGGCTCAACCTAGAGCTCGTCCCTGGCAACAGTGCAAAATTTGGTGTCACTCTAGCACAATGGAAAGCACCAACTTGAGGAGCTTCACCTCGTAATTGTCAATCCATGGAGAGTTTAGGCTGATATGAAGATCAAGAGTGAATGATGTGCATGAAGAAGATGGTGAGAAATGCAAGAGCATACACACACATGCATACACACACACACACACACAAACTAGGAAAGTCGCGATGGAGTTCAATGGAAGGCAAGAAAAGAACTCTTAATCATATTCATCATCTTCTAGTTACAATAGCTCTTCTAGCTCTAGCTCATACATCCATTCATAAACTAACAACAACAACAAAATGAGCTCTCTAGCTCTATTTATAGTTTTTGCCTAGTTTTGACCGGTTTCACATGTAGTGACCGGCATAGGTAAAAAATATGTTCTATCTCTAATTTGAACTATCTAAGAGCTTCCAAAAATTACAAAAAGTGGTGGGAGCATTCTACCTAGACTCCTCAAGCTTGAGGACTCCTAGGCTTGCACAAAATGGAGTCGCACTCACGATAATTGGATGTATATACATATGATACATTGGTTTAGTGATAAAAATCATTGTTGTCATGATGATATCTTTTGAGTAGGTTTAAGTGCTTCCTCTTCTTCTATGACGAGAACCAATACTTGAACCTTTGCCTTGAACAATGAGTGAGGCTGATTTGGATTGGTTCTTTGATAATGGTGCTTCAAAGCACATAACTTCATGCAAAAGGTTTTTTACATCTTTGAAATCTGCACCCAAAGGAGGACATGTGGTGTGTGCAAACAATGCCTCTTATCCTATCATAGGATTAGGAGAAATTGAGCTTACAACTGCAAACGGAGGTATGATTGTGTTGAAAAATGCATTGTATTTACCCGTTATGAAGATTTTAATTGTAGTTCCATTGATTGCCAAAGATGGACTTCATGTACACTTTGTTGATGAGTGGACTTCATGTACACTTTCCAAAAGATAGTCATACACACACTACAAGAAAATTATAGCTTGTTCATAGTGATGTATGTGGTTCATTCAAGACTCCATCTTTTATTGAAGCATGTATATTTTGTTAATTTCATTGATGATGCTACTTGCCATACATGGGTGTTTCCTATGAAAGCAAAGAATGAGGTATTCTCTTGCTTCAAAAAATTTTTATTCTATGGTTGAAAATTTTTCTTCAAACAAGCTTTTGATTCTATGCATAGATCATGGTGGTGAATACATTTCACATGAGTTTAATGCTTTTCTTCATGAAAGAAGAATTTCACATCAATGTATAGTACCATATACACCTCAGCAAAAATGGCATTGTCGAGTGTAAACATAGAGCATTCCTTGAAATGGCATGATGCATGGTTAAAGGAAAGCACCTTTGTGACAAGTTTTGGATGGAAGTAGTCATGTGTGCAAACTATGTGTTGAATCACTACCCTACAAAAGCATTGACAGTCATCACTTCTTATGAGGCTTGGAATGGACATAAATCTATGGTTAGACATATGTGTGTGTTTGAGCTTGTTTGACATATGCTATTGCACCATCACAACAATGTCACAAACTTGATGACAAGGCAAATAAATTTATATTTGTTGGTTATAGTGCTCAAAGTAAGGGATATCATTTGACGAGCACAATTATTGTGAGTCCAAATGTGGTATTTGCTAAAAACTCGGTCTTTCCTCTACTTCAATGCAAACAACAGTCAACAGTTAGCTCACAAGATGTGTTTGATACCATCCATTGATGAACACAGTTACTATGAGTCCATATGTGGTATTTGTTAAAAACTCAATCTTTCCTCTACTTGAATGCAAACAACAATCAATAGTTAGCTCACAAGATGTGTTTGATGCACTCATGCTTTTGTTTGAAAGTGGTGCAAACTTGACTATGGACATGTAGAGCATCCAACTAAGGTTCAAAGGGGTCCAACTAATTTTCAGCCAAAAATGGTCGGAACTGCTAGAAATTTCTAATTTCACATATGGTTGAATATTTGCAACAATAAATGGCTGAAAATGAGCATGAAATTTAGTCAATGCATGATATACATGTTGATGATGTATTACGTAATGAACACATGTCTATCAAGAATGCAAAAAGTATGCCAAACTGGTTGAAACAAACTTTGCAAGACAGCTAATTGAGTGCACCTTTACTTGGTAGAACAAGATCAAGATCTCACCATGCATCAAGTAATTTTGTGGATTATTCTGTTATTTCAATAGCATGTAATGAAGAGCCAATTACTTTTGAAGATGCATATGACAATCCACATTAGATGAGTGCTATGCAATCAAAAATGGATTCCATACATATGGCAAAAACATATAGAGATGTGTTTGCTTACAGTTATAAAGATTTGAAAGGAATTGATCCTAACATTTGTGAACATAAGATTCCTATTAATCCTGATGCAAAACCTAGCAAACAAAGACACTATACATTTAATGACAAATACTCTGCTAAAATAAAGGAAGAAATTGACAAGCTGCTGGCTGCCAATTTCATCTATGAGATTGAGTATACAGAGTGGATATCTCCTATAGTTGTGGTACCTAAAAAGAATGGGAAACTCAGGGTATGTATTAACTTAAAAAAAGTTAATGCTGCAACTATAAGGGATAGCTATCCATTACCCATAACAAACCATCTTTTGGAAAGAGTTGCAGGTGAAGAGGTCTATAGCTTTTTGGATGATTTTTCAGGATATAATCAGGTACCAATAGCTTTGGAAGACCAACATAAAACTGCCTTTTCCAGAGAATGGGGAATGTATGCCTTTAGGGTTATGCCCTTTGGTTTAACTAATGCCCCAACAACTTTTCAAAGATTGATGTGTCACATATTCAAAGAATTCCTTAGAAATATAATGGAAATTTATGTGGATGATCTTTGCACTTTTTCATTAAAAAGACGATCATTTGAAGGATCTGGAAAATATATTCAAAAAATGTAGAACATACATAGTATGTTTAAATCCAAAGAAATGTGTGTTCTTTGTGAGGCAAGGGAGAATGTTAGGTCACATAGTTTCCAGAAATGGAATTTCAACTGATGAAAGAAAAATTAAAGCCATAGTGGAACTTCCAAGACCAACAAATGTAAAAGAACTTCAAACTTTCATGGGACATTGTGGGTATTATAGAAAATTTGTACACAAGTTTGTAGACATTGCAAAACCTTTGTATGCATTATTTGAGTGGACCAAAGAATGTGACCAAGCCTTTGAGACTTTAAAAACTTGTTTGATAACAACACCAATTCTAAAAACCCCATAATGGAATAAAATTTTTCATGTTCATGTGGATGCTTCAAATTATGCTTTGGGATGTGTGTTAACACAACCAATAGAAGGGAGCAAATTAGACTTTCCAATTGCTTATGCTAGTAGGCAATCGAATTCATCAGAAAAAATTATACAACCACTGAGAGGGAAGGGTTGGGAATGATATTTGCTGTTAAAAAATATAGACATTATCTTTTAGCCAACAAGTTTAAATTCTTTGTGGATCACCAAGCTTTACTCTATTTAGTAAACAAACCATGCCATACAAGTAGGATAGTCAGATGGTTCCTCCCATTGATGGAATTTGAATTTGAGGTAGTGGTCAGACAAGGAAAAACTCATTTAAGATCAGACCATTTGTCCAGAATCCAAACTAGAGAGCCAAGTTCACCTTTAGATGATGACTTACCAGATGCATATCTATTCAAAATAGAAAGTATTCATGAATGGGCCATGACTTTAGTACCTTTGCTAACCATGGGACCTCGCAGAACATCTGGCAACAACACACATCTGGTATTACAAAGTAGGAATTTTGTACTACTAGTTGGACATTTGTATCATCTCAATCATATGGGTATATTGGAATATTGTACTCCAGAAGATGAGCAGCAGGAGTATTTAAGAAGAGCTCATTGTTGGAATCCTTGTACTCATGCTTCCATGATAGTCACCTTAAACACACATTGGCCTAATCAGATTCAGGATGTAAAAAAATATGTTTCCAACTGCTGGGAATGCCAATCCTTGCAAAATTCAGAAATTACAACTTTGTATTGGTTTCAAAAAAATCCAGATTGGAGTGCAAACATAATTGAGGAGTTGAAAAGAGATAGAAAAGGAGAGTCAGTAAGAGCTAGTGCAGACTCAAGGAATTTACAAATGATTTTTGAAGAGTATCAACTGATAGGAGATCAATTGTACAAGAAAGGGATGGATGGATATTTAAGAATCTGTGTTCCTGAAAATAAGTATATGGAAATGTTAGAGATGGCACATTCTAGAGTGGCAGGAGGACATTTTTCAAGTGAAAGGACTACTAAACTCATATTATATTCTAGGTTTTGGTGGCCAAATCTATTTCGTGATGCAAGAACATATGTGAAAAGATGTGATATTTGTCAAAGAGTGAGTCAACCAAATAAAAGAGACAATATGCCTTTAGTACCACTTATTTTAGCAAGAGCATTTAGTAAATGGGTGTTGGATTTCATTGGACCTATACATCCTCCAACAAAACAATCCCATGCTGAATATATACTAGTAGCCACAAATTACCTGACCAAATGGGTAGAGGCCAGGGCTACAAAAAGGAATGATGCTTAGACTACTGCAAGATTTCTTTATGAAAATATTATCACCAGATTTGGATTACCAATTGAATTGGTAAGTGATAGGGGGACTCATTTTTTGAACCAAATAATAGAAAACATAACTGAGTATTTCATGATGAGTCATAGAAAGTCAGCCCTTTATCATCCACAAGCCAATGGATTAGCAGAAAGTACTAATAAGGTACTTTGCACTGTTTTGTCAAAATTGGTAAATACAAATAGGAATGATTGGGATTTGCAACTTAATCATGTCTTATGGGTTTATAGAGTGGCATACAAAACTGCAATTGGAACAACACCATTTAATTTGGTATATGGACAAAATGCAGTTTTGCCTTTAGAATTTCTTATTCCAACATTAAAAGTGGGAAATCAGTACAAATGGACTGGACATGAATTATCTAAGAGAGTGGTGGAATTGGAAAAACTTGGAGCTTCCAGACTTCAAGCAATCATGAGCATATATGCAGACAAGAGAAGGCAGAAAGCTTATCATGAGAGAAAAAGATTTGCAAGTAGGAGATCTAGTTCTAGCATATACAATGAAAGAACATCAGAAGAAGTTTCAAAAAAAAGGGCATGGACCTTATATTATCAATCAAATCAGTAACAGTGGAGCTATCCAATTAGCTAATATAGATGGATAAATCATGCCAAATTTCATAAGTGGATGTAGGGTAAAAATGTATGATCTTCCATTAACTGTTTCTGAATGGAGAAGAATACATCAAGCTCAAAACAAGAAAAAAGAAGAGGAAAAAATTAGGAATGAGGCTCAACAAGAGGCAAAGGAAATGATAAGAAAAATCAAGGAGATTAGAGAAGTTCTCTTGTGTGAAACACCTTTAAGAGTGAGAGAGCATTTGCCTGTTATAACACCGAATCTTCATAATGAGAAAATCAAGGTTTTGATAGATTCAGGTGCACAAGTTAATTTGATCAGTTCAGTTTTGTTGGATAAATTTAACTGAAAAAGGACTGAGAGTAAAACATTTATCAAAACACTAGAAGGACAGATAATACAAAGCTTGTGTTCACAATCTATTAAAGTTAAGTTCAATGAAGAATATATGAAAATAGATTGTGAAGAATGGCCTGATCATATGATGACTGAGAAATTGATTTTGGGACAACCATGGCTCAGGCAAGGTAAAGTAATTTTGGATTTTGAAGATATGAAGCTTAAATTGACAATAAATGACAAAAGGTTTTTAATGTTTTTATTGAGTGACGAAGAACAGGAAAATCAACAGGATATCTATGACTCAGATTTGGAGGGATTTACTTTTCCGCTAGAAGCTACAAAGGAACCACAAACAAAACTTCTTCATGAACAAATCTACTTTAGTCAAAAACAGGAAGAAATTGAAGAAACCAAAGGTGTTGAAAAGACAGAAGGAAGGAGGAAAGTGTGGAATAATCAGAAGCATCTAAGCATCAAGATAGAAAGGATGTGGAAACAAAGTACATCCAAGCACTGTTCATCAAAACAATTTTCCAAAACTAAATGGATATGGAAGCCAAAAACTTCCAAGTACAGTTTATCAAAAGAAGATTGTTTTATTCCAAAAAACAAAGTTAACAAGAATCAAGTATTTTTGGGTGAAAAAAATCAGATCTGCTTCAATGGAAAGAAAATAAGGATGAAGATACAAAAATAATGCAAAAGCATGATGAGTCACAAATGAAGGAAAGGGCAAAATGGTCATCAGACACACACTTTGGATTCTTATTAAAGAATTCAGAATTTCATAAGAAAAGAATTATGACATCCTGGAAATTATTTCCATTTACTTTACCTCATCCTTTTTTTGGGAAAAGAAATAGGAGGGGAAGAGAGAAAAGAGGAAATTATTATTAAAGAAAAAAGAGAAGAAAACAAAAAGAAAAGAGAAAGAAAAAGAGAGAAAAAAAACAACAACTCTTTTGTTTACATAAGTTATATAGCACAAATAAGATATAGGTTATAATTTGGCAAGATTAAGCAGTCACTATTCTTTCAGTCATTGTTTAATTATTTTCCTAAAAAAATCTAAATTTTCTTAAAAATTCATTCATTTTTTCTTTTTATTTAAAAAAATAATAATAATAAAAAAGAGAGAAGGGAAGAGAGCACTAGACATCTTGCTACACATGTGATGATCACTTTAATTGAGTTATATCTTTTTTCATTACATCTCAAGACAAATGTGATTTCTTTTACGTTTCTTGTAACTCATGTGGGTGGAGTTTTCTTTTGGTTATGATACATTTTTTCAGAATGGTGAATGCAAAAGAATTACCAATTCATGACTTCAAAGCAGACTCAGTAACCTTGCCTAGAGGACATGGGTTTTTGGACAATGAAGCAGTGATAGAAAATATAGAACTAGAATCAGAGGAAGAATAGGATATTCGAGAAGCCGAGAAGATAGCCAAAGAACTGAAGGAAACTCTTAGTGTCATTGGTCAGCACATCTTTACAGTAGGAGTTGGAGGTCATAAGTATACAATGCTATGACAAGAATCGGATCCTAGGAAAGTAGATTTGGAACAAGAGGAAGCAACAAAAGAAGAGCATGAAGCTGCTCGGAAGGAAGTACAGTCCTCAAAGGAACCTCATCCACCTCAAACAAGTAAGGAACGGTTGTATGCTTATCTAACTCAAGGAAATGATAAAAGAGCAATTTATGAAGCCCAATATTAGATGTTGGAGAATTATTCGTGTAAAGCAACTGATTGGATAAAAGAAGAAGTGGAACATTACGAAGAACTACATGATCAGATGATGGCTGCAGAAACTGAAGAGGTGTTTGTCAAAAAGGAAGTGGAATTGCTGGCATATTTTAAGGAGTTACAAGGCCCTCCGGAAACCAGAACTACAGTAGTAGTGAAGAAGAAAGTTCAGAAAAAACATGTGCAGGAAAAGAAGTTAACAAAAAAGAATAAGGGTAAGGCAGCTGAGCATGTACAAATGGAGGAGTCGGTAAAATTGTCATTAGAAGAAAAGAATGAGGAGGAATCAATTGCATTAGAAGAATATAAAATGGACAAACAAGGGATAGCCAGTTCCTCACAATTTTCATCAGATTCAGAAAGTGATATAGAGAATTTTCTTCTCAAGAGTTTAAATCTCTCAGTACCTAGCACACCAATAGTGACAGTACAAGCATCTGAAAAAAACAAAACACTAGAAGATTTGAGCCAAAAGTCACAAGGAATACAGGTCCATGAAGAAGCAGCAAAACAAGTTAGTCGTGGGGAGGAAAAAAGGGTATTAAAAGGTAAAGAAGTAATGGGGGAAGAAGAAGTTGAAGCAAGGAAAGAATTCAGCAGTGGATTGATAGACACAGGATTTCCAGCCATATGGATAAAACTCCACAACAACTTCAGTATCAACTATCTGAGGAAAAACAAGGATTGGAAAGTAAGATGCAATTATGTAGTGAAATGCAGAGTCAAGAGGATGAAAGCAAAAAGAAGAAAAGATTGTACTAGTGGAAAGATCAGAAAGAGCAGATTCTAAAGAATATACAGAAGAAAAAATAGAAACAGAAATGAATGAGAGTATAGAAGAGGTACTTTATGATCTAAATCATAATGAAGAGTCCACACATATAGAAGATCAGGAAAGGAAGAAGAATTAGATCTTATGGACATAGATGAGCAGGAGGAGGGACAAAGGGAGCAGTAATTGAATGATCAGATAAAGAACTCAGTGGAGAGTGAACCAATCTCAGTTCAGGATAACAAAGTACAGAAAGAGGAAATACAGGTCATTGAAGAGAAACAACAGGAAATTGAGAAAAAGAAGGCAGAAGAGATGGAAGAAGAAAAAGAAGAGGAAGAGAATCAAGTTATAGAATATGAGGAAGAGGATGAAGAAGAAAATGAATGCAGAGAGGAAAAGCAGATAGAAGTGAAGCAAGTGGAGCTAGACGCTGGTTAGAAAGAATACCCAAGGATATCAGGTCTACCTACAAAATTATCATGAGTAATATAGAGCAATTCAGACCATCTAGTAGAAATATGATTATATCAGGAATGGTGGCTGAATCAGAGTTTGTGAAAGGCAATAGAATTATTACTGAGCAAAAGAAAGAAAAGGAACAGTTAGAGGAACAGCTGAGGGTTGTTCAGGGAAGAAATGAAGATTTGACTAGAAGGATAATCTCATTGGAAGAACTGGAGGTTCAACAACAAAATAAAATTCAATTTCTTGAAGACAAATGTGCTAAGCAGATGGAGCATAGTAGTAAAATTGAAATGGAGTTGAAGAAGATGGAAGGAAGATTTAGAACTCTTCAAAGTTCATATCAGATCATGGTCAAAGCAAATGAAGATATAAACAGATTGTTGTTGGAGGAAGGCCAAATGAAAGAAGAAAGTAAGATTGTACAAATAACCCAGGATGAGAGGGAGGAGTTGAATAAAGAAATTCTAAGGTTACAAACAGAAGTGAAGAGGTCAAAGAAATGGAGAAGCAAGCTAATGTGCATGCTGCAAGTGCAATGAGAGGATACAACAAATTACATTTGGATAGAACAGAAGAAAAGAGTAAATTACATTTGAATATGGAAAAAGAAAGAAGTGAATGGAAATCAGAGAAAGAGTTGTTGATATCCCAGAATAAAGGATTAATGTTGATGGTGGAGGACTTACAGAAAAACTTGGAAGATTCACAAAAACAAGTTGAAGAACAGGTGGTGACTACACAAGCAAAGGAATATGAGGGAGCTGAAGATAACAAAATTCAAAATTTTGATAAACCAGAAGACAAATATGTTGAAGAATATTCAAATGAGTTTGTTCAAAAGCTTCTAACAGACAAAGAATCAAGAATGGAATTTATCAGAAAGATGCATAATGAGTATGAAGAACAGGTTGTAAATTTTGTTCTCAATAAAGAAGTAAACCCAGACCAACACCATTGGGCAGCAGATGGTCTAGGTATACCATTTTGTATGATTATGGAGAGTATTAAAAACTATCAGATTGCAAGGGTAGGACTACCATCAAACAAATATTTGGAATATGAAGAGGATATTTATGTCATTAAGGAATTGTTTGAAAAGGCTAATCCTAAATGGAGGAGCAGGTGGTTAGATGCCAACAAGGAGTGCAAGAAAATCTGGAAAGAGGCACCTTTGCAGCTAAAGATAAATCTAGCTTATTGCCCAGTAGCAAGGAGAAGAGAATGGTCAGTGTTTTGGGAAAGAAGAAATGCAGGACAAATCCCAACAAAATGGCTGAATTTTCCAAAAATAGCAGGACCAAAAGAAAGAACATGGCCAACTAAGAAGTATATGATTGATACAGCATAGTCTGTTATATCTACATACAAAGATGTAAATGATCCAGCTTGCATTTTATTAATCAGAGTGATGCGACTCATAGTGGCATGTATGGAAACATTTACAGATACAGATGTAAGAACTCTCAACTACATTGGATTCAATTCACTGACTGATGCTTTACTCTTTGATCTAAGTGAAAATCCAGATCGAATTTGCTTAATGGCATATCACAACAGAATAGTATTTTTGGGTAGCCATTATCTTCAAATTTTTGAGGATGCCTTTGACTATGGATTTTTTGAAAGAGAGTCAGAAATCTTTGGGAATTTATCAGTAGTCACAAAATCCAGACTCACTGCATATGAAGCTGCATATACAAAATACTTGAAGAAAGATGTGATAGACAAACCAGAGGCAGCAATACAATGGAGGAAAGCTTTATTTGAGATGGTGAATAATTTGAACATTATAGAAAGGAGGAGTCATGATCTATTGTCACAGGTTTATCAAAGAAAAAAGAAATGAAGGAAGCTCTCATTGCTTATCTGCAAGAATATTTTTTGTCAGGAGCCAAAAAGTCTAGGAGGGGAAGAATGTTAGAAGAAGCATTTTGTTTTGAAGGGAAATTATTTGTAAAATGTCAAAAAATTTGTAGAAATATTTATACTAATGATGTAAGAATTGAGGAAGAGTCTTCCTCATGTAAAATAGGATCATATGTATTTTTCCTAGAATTTTTGGAAGCTCTTTGATAACATATTTTTAGATTAGAAGGGAAAAGGACCAAAATTCAAGTGTGAAAAGGGACACTTGAAAAAGTATAAAAGATAATTTCCTCTATTTTGAGAGGTTTGGTTGTATTATTTTTGCTATCCAAAGTAATGTGAAGAGCTCTCCTGCAGAAAATTGTGTTTTCCCCTTTCATGCTCTTTCTTTTTTATTTTTTGAGTCTATTCTTTGTGTGATCCATGGAATTCGTAAGCTTCACTTGTGTATTTCTGAGTAAGATGTATGAAGAGAGGTGATTCTCAGTGTATTGAGTAAGAAAGTGCAGAAGAACAAAGATGGAAATGGAAATTCTTAGTTTTCACAGAATCACGATTGTCTCATCTGTGTGATACAAGTACTGTTTTTGAAATTTGACTTCATAATTCTATTCTACTGTGGAAATGGCACACTTTAGGCACAAAGATCATTGAAAATGCTGTTGTAGAACTCAAGATAATAAAAAACCTAGATATTTCTCTCCCTCTTCATAATTTCTCAGAAAAACAATCATCTTAACTCTTATTCTTGGATTCCATTAACTAGAAGGGGATGTGATCTTTGCATACTTCCCAGATTGACAATTTAAAGATGTGTAATTGATCCTTTGTGCTATAATGATTGGAGAGGACAACTCCAAAGGGTAACAACAAACACACATTTGGCAAGATTTTATGATCAATAGAAGCTCCATGGAAACCATTGCTAGGAAGGTTTTTATCCCTTACCATTTGTAAAAGTCATTTTTTGACTTGAGAGAATATTTGTAACTACCACCAAAATTGTGGGACTTGTTAGTTGGAAAAGTCACGACTTCATTTGAGGGAATGTCTCCTACATTGGAGGACTAATTTTAGTGAGATCCAATGGAGGATTCAAATTCAACTTCAAACATCACATCTATAAAAGATGGATGGAAAACTTGCACGCTAGATCACTTCAATTCCGAGCCATTGCTGATTGGATTTGTAAGAGAGTGAAGCTCACATTGTAGCCTACAATACTCACCATCATTAGGCATTGATTATCAAGCCTATGATCTTGTAAATCATTTTTCTTTAATACAATAGATCTACATTTCTCATCTATGGTGTCTGTATCTTAGTCACTCATAATAGTCAACTTGTACTGTTCATATCTCAGTCAATCCTTTATCCTTTTCAATGTTCTATAGGTTTTTGGAATCAACTCCAAGATCTCTACATGGAAGGAAATCCATTCAGCCAATTTGGAGAAAAGCGCATCGAAGCACTCACTGGTCAAACTCTGTAGAGGTCCTAAAAAATTAGGGGTAATAGATTTGATCCCTAAATTGATTGCTCTATGTATAGTGCATCATTTTAAGTGATTCTACTTGGAATCATTATCTTACTAAGCTAATTTGATATCTCCAAAAGGAATTTTTAAATTCCTAGTGTACTGGAAGCACTGAGCATAACAAGCAGCAGGTGTGTGAACAAAAAATAGAAGGTTTTTCATTGAACCTTCAACTTGGAAGTAGTCTATTTTCATTCAATCATTTCTCACATCATTTCCAAAGTACATAGGCAATTTTATAGTGTCATTGGAAAGCTAAGAGGGCCCACAACTCAACTTCGAAGCTACAAGGGGCTGGTACAAAGCAAGATCTGGCAGTACCTACTCATTTCTTGAAGTGTCCATCCATCTTTCCCAACAATGGTATCAAAGCAAAGCTAAGGTAAAATGGGAGATGGTTTTCCTTCTTTCATTGATAAATTGGACAGGAACAACTATCAAGCATTGTCCTTGAGGATGAAGACATACTTGCAAGGAAGAAGCCTTTATGGATACATCTTAGGAGATGAGGAGATGCCCATATTCAGAAGCAAAGGACAACCTACAAGAGAGGAGCATGAAAAACTCAACACATGGTGTGCCAAAGATGCATTAGCAAGGTCATACTTACTTAACTCAATCTCTGATTTTTGTCTTCCACATATTAGGAACTGTAAGACATCCCAAGAGACTTGGGAAACATTGTCTACATAATTCTCTTCCAACACAAGGGCTAGGAAGAACCAATTGTGGATTGAGTTTACCACTCAAAGAAAGCAACCCAAGCAAGGCATCTCAGAGTATGTGACCAAAGTCAAAGATGTAGCTGATCAATTGGCAAGCATAGGAGAAGAAATTGAAGAGGAGCATATTGTAAGATAATTAATCAATGGTATTAAAGCTGATGACAAATGGGAGAGCTTCACAACTGCCATGGACTTGTACATGGACATGCATATTCTAGACCTTACCACACTCATGGGGAAACTATTTATCCATGAAGCCAAGCTCAACAAGAATGGAGATTCATCAAGAGGTAATAGCTCTTCTGCCCTATACACTAATAAAAGTAAGTCCAAAGAGAAAGGGAAGAACAAGAAGGTTGAAGATGAAGGAACTACCTCCCAAGCCAACTATGCAGGGAGAGGTAGAACCTCAAGAGGAAGGGGCAGAGGAGGTAAGCAAGGTAGAGGGAGACCTTATAGCTCCTCAACATGTAATATTTGTGGATTGTCAATTCATACTACAGATGAGTGTTACAAGAACGTCAAGAATCAGAGAGGTAGAGGATATCAAAGAGGTGGATACACACAATCAAGAGGGAGATTCAACCACCATCAAGGAAGGATTACAACTACAACAACAACAACAACTACAATAGCAACTACCAAGGAGGCTACAAATCAAGGAAGGATTACAACAACTACATAGAGGAACAAGAAGATTCTCTTTTGATTATGAACATGACTTCAAAACTAGGTATAAATGATGACCATCTCTTCTACATTGAATCAGGATGCTCAAACCATGTGGCAGGCAATGTAGCTCTTCTCTCTGACCTTGAGGAACCAAAGGGTAAACATCAGGTACAAACAGGTAATGACACCAAGCACTCAATGATAAAAGTAGGAAATGTTAAGACCTCTGATGGAAATAGAACTCTGCTGAGTAGGGTTCTATATGTACCCACAATTACCAAGAATTTGATGAGTGTCGGACAGATTGTGGAAAAGGGTTTGCAGGTCAGGTTCAACCAATATGGAGCATTTTTGGAGGATCCCCAACATGGATTCAAGAGAATTGCCAAAGGAGAAAAGACAGGTAGATTATTCACTTTTGAACTTGAGGATACAAGGAACATTGCACTTTATAGCTACAAAGATCAAACACTATCAGTACTTGAAATTTGGCATAAGAGATTAGGGCATATTGGTGAGAGAACTTTAAAGAAAATATGTAGAGACCAATGTGTGCTTGGGATACCTAATGTATCCAAGCAACACATGATTTATAAATGTGGTGCTTGTCAGTTTGGAAAATCTCACAGGTTACCCTTCTCAAGGAAAGGCTACATGCATGAGGACTACCTAGAGCTTGTACATACAGATGTATGGGCACCAAGTAAGGATCCCTCAATTTTTGGATCAAGGTATTATGTATCTTTCATTGATTGATTTCAGTAGGTGGACTGTATTGTGCTTTATGAAGCACAAATATGAAGTATTCAGTTGCTTTAAAAAGTATCTTCCACTTGTTGAGAATCGAACAGGAAGAAACCTAAAGAGAGTAAGGTCAGATGGAGGAGGTGAGTACTTCTCAAATGAGTTTGATGCATTCTTGCAGGACAGAGGAATCAAGAGAGAAATCACAACAAGGTATACCCCTGAGCAAAATGGGGTGGCAGAGGGGAGAAATAGAGGATAAAATCTTCTGAGTAGTTTTAAGTGCTTCCTCTTCTTTTATGATGAGAACAAGTAGTCAAACCTTTGCCTTGAAAACTCCCCTCTTCCTCATTTTTGTCGTCCCTGATAGAACCTGATTTAGCATGAGTAATGTAGTTGGTGAGTAGATCTATTGCCAAGGTGTGTTTGGTGATGCAAAGTCCCCAGATAAGATCACGTGCAAGTTTCTCCCGATCAATGGGCTGGGGTTCATCTAGAGGTGGGCACATATAATGTTTTGAATACATGATTTGTTCACAAGGAAACAGGTGTAGCACATGCATTGGACGACTGATAAACACTTCTGAGTGATATTCCCAGAAGCGAGTGATGAACATTTCTTCAAATGTCTGCTTGTAGTAGGCGGGCATATACTTCAATCTACAGTGCCAAGCATAGCATACCTTGAGAGAAGGTTTCATGCTCATGTCGTAGACTAGGTCCAAGTTCCCATATTCAAAGCCTGGTGTATTTACAGTGGGCGTCTTGATGCATCGAAAGGTCTTGAATACAATCTGCATCATATAAAAAATCTTTACATTCATTTGAGCAGCGATATCTATCATTTTTTGTAAACAAGTCAACTAATGATGAATGGTGGCCATCATATAGCCAACAGTCAAAGTATTATTCATTGGAGGCATGAGATAGGGATAATTAAGCCAATCCTTGCATTGACGATTATTCTCAACCTTAATAGCAAATGCCTTCTAAGTACATCTGCGCGGAACCGGTGCATGACATGGGTTGTAATTCAAGTGCGTTGGTGCATGCATCCAGGTATGCATCATTTTTGTGTACTTTTGTAGTAGCTCTGCATGCCACGTGGGTTGATAGATTTGACCTTGCTCTGCTTTGGGTGGAACATCCTTAGGCTCAAATTGCGTAGCATGCATGGGGTGCTTCTGAGTCTCTTTCTACACTTGAAAATTACATTCCTCTAGGAAAAGGAAATATGGCTTATACTGTAACTTCAAAATAACTTCTTCATAATTTGCCATTGCATGGAGTTACGCCTCTACCCGAGCAGAGTGTGTTTTACCCAGTTCTTCAATGGTCTTTAACCAAGCTAGCGACGATAATTCATAGATGTCCTGTCCTTTAGGGGATGAGTGGCTGCCAACAATAGGTAAGGGTACATATTCTTCTTCAAATGCCTCCTCGATAGGGATAGGTATTCTTTCCTCTGGTTCCAGTAGATCATGTGGTGACTCGAATCGAGGGGGTTCCATCATATTAGATACTTGAGTCTATAACTCCTGTACTTTCATACGTAGCGTAGTCAATTCTTCCAAGAGGGCCGGTGGTGCCACTTCCTATACAATAGTGGGTCCCAAAGAGTCTTTAAGCAACATAGTTTTATTGGTGTCCTTAAGGGTTCGACATTCTTCTTGTAAACGGTCATAGTCCTCAAGGACACGTGCATGGTCTTCCAATAGTATCTGCATCGATTCGCGGGGAATAGCCTTGAAAGTGGGACGGACTAAGTGGTGTATCTGGATTGTCCAATGTAGCTTCGAAATTCTCATGATTCTATTGTTGCAAACATTGATTTTCCTCCTTTGCTGCGTTGAGGTGTCAACAAAGAAGAACCATATTGCGTGATAGTTCGGCATTTTGCATCAAATGAGCATATAATTGTGATTCATCTTCTTTGACATGTTCTTGTATCTGAACTTCAAGATTTTGTTGCTATGTCTGATATGCGGTTTCCAAGTTTTGATATTTTTGGTTAAGCTCCTCATTCTGTAGGGTGAGTGCATCTAAACATACCTCTATTTCTTGTGTAGTCTTTTGTAAGGCGGAATGCTATTGCTCGAGTGACGAATATTCAACATTAATTTGCTGCATACACCGTATCATTTGCTATAGAGAAGCATCAACAGTGGATGACGAAGAAGATGCAAGGGTGGGGAATGTGACATGCCGGGTGGTTTGTAATGCAATGAGAGTGGGAGTAGGGGTAGGGATAGTGGATGTAGTGGCGAGTGACAGAAGTGACGTGCGAATAGGTGATGTGTAAGATGTGGTACATGGTATGGTGGATGCATGTAATTGTGTGTATGGTGAAGCGATGGGTGAGATGTCCATGTCACTAGTGGAACTTTCAGTGATTGCCACAAGAACGAGTGATGTCGGTGCTATGGTGCATGGGGGTGGGTGCAATTGTGTGGTGAGAGGTGAGTGAGGAGGTGTGCTTGGTGACCATAGAAAGGGAACTTGTGGGCGAAATTCTTGCGAGCATCTCACAAATGGAAAAGGTGTAGATCGGGGTTGCAAAATGTATGTGAAAGAAGTATAGAAAGAAGTTGGGTGTGTGGAGACGAGAAAAGAGTATAATGGATTGGTGGTATATGAGGGAAAGTGTGGGGGAGGGGAAATGATGGGTGGTGTCATGATAGGTGGAATGGAAACAAGGGGAATGGGAGCAATAGTTGGAATTGGGTTAGATTCAGGGGGCCAAACAGAAACGGGGGACAGAATGCGAACCTCAGGGCTATCTACAACATTAGGGGAGGTCAGGTTTGGGGCCAGGTGAGAAGGAAGGGTTTCGCTAAGGGTATATATAGGGGAAGCTTCTTCCTCGATCAAGTCGATTGTGGAGGATCCCATGGGGGTGCTGAAGTGATGGGACAACTAGGGATGCGAATGTATGTACCTAGGCATTTGAGAATGTGAACCCATTCTTGGCAGTAGCCAAAGGCACAGATGACGAGGAAGTATGTGAAGGCAGATTACAACGAAGTAGTGGGAAGCCAAGAGGATTATTTTTTCAAAGAAACATGTTTTTAATTACTTTTTCAAAACCCTCAATAGTGATTTTCATCACTCTTGTATTATATGTAACATAGAACAACCCGTTTTGTAATTAATAGCTCCATTTTGTGCAAGCTGAGGGTGCTTGAGCTTGAGGAGCTTAGGTAGAACAAGCCTAACAATTTTGGCTATTTTTAGACCTCCTTTAGACCTTCAAATAGTGCCTAGAACCTATTTTTTAACTATGCCAGACACTAGATGTGAAACCAATCAAAACTAGTCTAAAAACTATAAATAGAGCTAGAGAGCTCATTTTTGAGGTTAGCTTGTATGAGTAGAGAAGAGCTTAGAGTTATTTTGAGCTTGTAAGAGTGTTCTTGAGTAATAGGATCCACTTTCAACCTTCCATTGTGTCTTGCTTGTCTCTTCCTTGTGTGTGTGTGTTTGTGTGTGTGCATCTACATGCTTCTCACCTTCACTCTCACTACATCTCGTGTTCAAGATCTTCATATCATTCCTATCTCTTCCATGGATTGACATTAAGGAGGTGGAGCTTCTTAACGTGGTACTTACCATTATACTAGAGCAACATCAAATTTGGCGCCATTACCGGGGTCGAGTCTAGGACGAATGTGTGATGGTAAGAGTATAGCAAAAAGTGGCATTGGAAGGTAAAAATTTTAGTTGTTATTGTTTTTAAGTAGTTTTTTGTGTTTTTCATCTCCTCTACACTCCTCCTTCACCACCACATCATCTTCTCCCACTCAAAAAAAATAAAAAATTCACCATATCCACCTATCCTCCTCATTTCCCTCATTTGCGCATGCGAGAGAGAGAGAGCTTTTGTGCCTGTTTGTGCATGTGTTTTTTTGAGTTTTCTTGCAAGTATAGTGCTCCAGAGTAGCAAGAAAGCTTTCAAAAGGTGAGAAACTCACTTTCTATCAGAATCTACCATAGGTGTCAGACCATCACGATGGTCTGACAAATTTGGAATTTTTGGTAAGTGAGTAGACCACAGTATAGAGCACACTTGCGCACATATGAATTCACAAACGCATTTTGAAAATCATCAGTTTGGTGGACCATCACGACGGGCTCATGCCATCGTGATTATGTCACACCATCACGATTATGTCACACCATCGCGATTGGCTCAAGCCATCGCGATGGCTCGGCCCGACCATCGCGATGGTTCACTTGAACCATCACAATGGTCACTCACCATCGTGATGATCCCGTCAACCCCACGCCATCAGGATTGGCCCATGCCATGGCGATGACTCACTTTCCACGTGTCAAGATAGACCATCGCAAGGATACCAGGTATGCCATCATGATGCTTCAAATTCGAACCATCGTGATTGGCTCAAGCCATCACGCCTCGTGACCATCGCGACAGACTCACACCATCTCAACGATTGCATTGACCATTGACCATCACGACGGGATCACGCCATCGTGATTGCATGCTATATAAGACCATCGCGACGCCTCACACAATCGGAACATCGTGACGGTTCACTTGAGCCATCACGACGGTCGCAGACCATCGTGATTATCTCAGATCATCGCGATTGTACACCTAGAATGCCAAAATTAGGGTTTGATTTTTTGGGCTATTTTGAGGTTATTTTGAGTAAAGTTTTGGGTGGTTAATCTTATTGAAGACCCCTTAGCTCATAATTGAAGAAACACTTGTTTGTCAATTTTTACCTTTGAGGGCCTGAACATTCATATCTTTTTCATTCAAAGTCCGTTTTTTGAGCTTTATAGCTCATTAGAAAGCTGTTTACGAGTTCTACGTGACCTCAACTTTTCTTTTCAAGAAGAACACATTGATATTTAGAGAAGATAATTTGAGGTTGACCTGTTTGTGGGACTAGAAAAGAAAGGGGACATTTGGGAAATTCGACCAAAGGAGAAGGACCCTTAAAGGTGTATATATCAAAGTGCTTGATCATCAATTTAAGAATTGGTCTAAACATTGGATTTTGACAGGTCTAGCAAGAGCTATCCAAGGACAATCTAAGCAAAGCAGTGAAGAACGCAAGGCTTAGGAAGTGCAACTTCTTGGGCAGCAGGGCAATCAAAGAAGCTGAGTTGAGGTTGGAAGAATACTCAACCCCCTCAGTCAATTATTAGCTTAAGCTAAACTTTTAGCATTGTGGATGAAATTAGGATGACGATAGGAACGCATGAAGTCCAAGAGACTTAATTTTTCAAGTCTAAGACTAAGATGAAAGTGTGCAATACAAAAACCCTAAAGGAAAGAAGTTAAGGCTGATGCAACAAGAACTCAAAAGTACAACGCAAAGTCGACACCTGACGAATATATTGAGACAAGATAAGAATTTAAAAGAATTAAAACCGAAACAAGCAATTAATAAGAAAGAAACATTGATGATCAAAGTGTGTATTGAGTGATTCAGGAAGCAAATTCATGAACCTTAGACTGGGCAAGCATATAGGTAAGTCAGACCGACGAAGCCTTAGATCATCAAAAGCAAGTGTAGGAACTACTGCACATTTGTGGGCACAACAATTGAATAGTTACCCTTACAAGTTGGGCTCAGATACCAGTGAATCAGAAATGGCCTTTAGCATGGAAAGACCAGAAGGAGGGTTAAACATAGCATATTTGGAAAGACCTGAAGGACGCTATAGAACTCAATTAGAATATGTCTGAACCAACCACTTAGGTGCTCGCATCTGTGAGGATGGTTTGTGAAGATGAGTGGTACAATTGCACAACCCTGACCAACCCATTGGACTGGAACGTCGAGTGGTGAAATTTGAGAGAGACGCATACATAGATACGGAAGTGAGAACCCAAGGAAAAGAACCACTAGGAGAAGAACCCAGGACATCTAGAGGGAAATCTATATTGACAAGAGTAATAAACCGAGAATGGATCCCTCAAGACAATAGGAGCATAGAATTGTTCCTGAATACAGACACAGATGAAGCATTTTGGAGGTACTAAATGGAACAACCTAGTGAGGTAGGCTCAATCATGGTGTATGAATTCAAGGATCCAGATAGACCTGGAAAGGTTGTATACCTGGATGATACTTTCGAACGAGTATTTGTAGTACCTGATCATGCGAGAAGTACCTACACATGGAAGGGCGAGTTAGTATTCCCTCCATCATGAACAAATGTAAACACGAGCCATCAGGGTGCTGGAACATCCTCAACCCATGGTACTCAAAGAGAGAAGAACAAAGAGAAACCGGAAGTAAGTTTCACTCATCCCATAGGAAGAGATAGACCAACCACAGACACCGATAGATTGGAAAGACAAAAGGAACCTAAAATGCTAGGTGGTCGAGATGATTTTCCTCTACCTACACCACGTGAACACGCAAGGATACTAAGACCCACTCAACTAGTAAAGTCAATGAAAAACTACTTTGATGGGACAGGAGATCCCTATGACCATGTTGCAGAATTTAAGCAAGTGCTACGAGCAGAACAAGTAGAGTTATTCATCACGAAATTCTCTAAAAGTGGAATCAGACATGATACTTCTTCGTTGATTCATAGCTTCAAATAGACCCCTCAAGAAACAGCTAGATTGGTAGGACGTAGGTTTAGACAATATGTTGAAAGATGTCCGATGCAAGAGTTGCCCTCATAGGCCAAGCAAGTGTCATTGTTTTTAGATGGCCTCTTAAGCTCTAAGCTACGCTCCTATGTATACTTGAAGGAACCCAGAACACTAGAGCAATGTGTGAGGATTTGTATAGACATTGAAGATAACTTAGGAGATGAGTTGGAACTCTCAAAAGTATATAAGGACTCAGATTGTTCATCTTTAGCATCCTCAAAACTTTCTAACTCGATAGAAGACCTAGCAGAAAAAGTGGCCCAGAAACTAAGAGTTTCTAGCAAGCAGATGCCTAGGTTAACAACAAACAAGTGTTGTTACACCTGTGGTGGTGATCATATGGCAAATGTGTGTCCCAATGTAACACAACCGCAAGCCAACCCTAGTGGCCAATACTGTACGATTGATAGACGATATACGAATCACACGACTCAAGACTGCCCATACAACAAACAAGTACTATGACAGAACTACCCGCAAGCATACCCCCAACCAGGTAGGTATCAAGGCCAATACAATGCTCAACCTCATTACTATAGGCCTCCATGGAACTATCCTTACTGATCTCAATAGAGACCACAACTTGTTTTAGCTCAGCAACCACCCCCACTAGCTAATGTCATCCCAGTCAAATACGTTGCTGTAGAAGAGAACATCAATAGGGCTTTAGTGCCTTCTTCACCCCTGATCACAGAAAGTGACCCTAATTCTAATAGTTTTGACTCAACCCATGTAGATAGTCCACCTGCATATTACATGGAGTCACCAGAGCATGTGGAAACATATCAATATGATAGTCCACCATTGGAACCCAGTTGGGAGCTCGATTATGCTAATGTGATGTATACCAACCCTAATACATGACCCTAGTTGAGACAGCAAAGACCACAGGGCCCTAGAGGACCATACTTAGGTGCCAAGGAGATCATTTCATAAAGGATTGTCCACATCCTCTGATAGCAGGACAGTCACAATACTATAACATACAAGGTTTTTGTGTCGAGTGTGGTAAAGAGCATGTCATCAAAGATTGTCCTAAAAACCCTACGAATGCTTCAAAAGTAACACCCATTAACGTGATAGGTATTATACATAATGCAAATGGATCCAATCCGACATACGTGCCTATCCAAGCTATAACAAGAACCTAGTCGCTCTTACGGAACCAACAACTCAATCCTAAAAAAGTACCAAAACTAGCAAAGTTGGAGAGTCTAGTAATAAAAGGATGAAATCTTGGAAAGATTCCACAGAAAGAATTAAGAGAAAGTGGAGTAAAAAGATAATTGAGTTGGAAGGAAGTTTAAAGGAATATAGAGCCAAAATCCTAGAATTGAATTCGCAAGAATCTAATCAGGAGAACCTAGCTCAGAAATCAAGATCAGTTCTAGCTGAATCTATACCAGAACATCTGGACATGATGTTTCATGCATATCAGGCTAGATTAAAAGAAGGACCCCAGATAGCTGAAATGAGTAAGAACTATCCTAGAGCAGATTTAGAAATCGAGAGGACTAAACTTTGCATGAAGATGGTAGAATTAGCACAAGCTATGTTCGAAGCCTCTCGTTACCTTAATTGAAATAACATGGCAAAAGCTGAATTACACTTTCAAGGACTACTGGAGAGGTAAGAATACTTGGTCAATAGCAACAAGAAGAAGAATCTGCAAAGGAACCCTAATGCACCATCCTTGTCTCAAGTATCAAATACAAAGATTCAAGGCAACCTGTCTTCCGTACATAAGTATTCACAAGAATTCCTAAGAAAAATCCAAGAAGACAAGTGGAGAAAAGAACAAGGAATTGTGTACCTAAGGTGTGAAGCCTTAGGGACTTGTGTCGATGAGACTAAATCTCAATCGCCCCACAAGTGCGTATAGTGATGGACCGATACACATTTAATTATCAATTCGAGGAACCACATGAACCAAGTGTATGAGGACATGTGCACACATGATGGAAAGTGAAGTGGGTGAGCAACAATGCATGTGAAAAGACTTATCTACCTCTCCAACTCACTAACTCTCTGAAAGTGCATGCCACGATACCACTTTCAGTAGTGAGCACAAATTCGAACTTTTCTCCCAGCTCGAAACTCTGAATATGGCCAATATGGGTTCATTTCGAAGCTCTCGACAAGGCACATCTATTGGCGTAGTTTCACTCAAATCTAAAAAACACTCTTCAAATTATGCACAAAATAGTGAATGGTAGGAAACACCAACACTCGTTTTGCAACTCGTGGTGGCTCACCCACACAATACAGTAGTTCAAAAATGGTGGGAAGGGATAGCTAACAGTTCTAAACACACATTCCAAGCATCATACATACACTAAAGATCATAGAGAAGATGGAAATCAGCAGGAAAGAAGCAAATTCGAATTTTTTCTCTTCTTCTTCACAATGGCAAAAAAGTCCTCACAAAGAGTCACAAAGTGACTTATATACATGTGCCCTAAAAATGGTCCTTTCACACAAGAGACCGGCACTTTATTGACTAATCTCTATTTTCCTACTATTTTACAAGAATTATGTTACAAGGGTTTATGGTTTATGCATCTAGAGGACTCCTCTAGCGCATTTACATAGTTTCGACGAAATTTTCTATAATTTTGAAGAAGAAAATTTGTGCCCATTAATTTGAAAATTTTTGGGGCTCCTCTTTTGTGCCTCTTTTCTCTGCAACACTCTTCCCCTCTTTGTCTCTATCGTCCCTTGATAGGCTTTGCTTCTTGTCTCTAGTTCTGTGCTTGTAATCGATCTCATTCCTGATTAACTGATAGCTTCTTTATAGTTGCCCACTGCCAGCTCCTCTGGAAGTTGTAATGATATAGTTTTACTAGTGGTCAAGGAACTGATCATAACTCGAGACCTTGTGCATTGGTTTTGGCCTCTTCTTTTCTTTTCTCCGCTCGCAACCCGTGGGGATGGACTACAATAGATTTGTACTCTAATTTTCCAATCGCCTCTTTAACTCTGGGTTGCTATGTTAAGTCGGGCTGCCATGCATGCAACCAGTGGAAGGTATGAAGGTCTGAATTTGCAGCCTTTGTTCTAGACCTCTTGAACATCCAGAGGTCGAAGCACCTTCCTGGGGCTTAGGATCTGTCGGATATCTTGTTACACTTCTTCATGGATAATTGCTGGCCTTGATCCGTCCTTGCTTGTGGCATGCTTCCCACTGTTGTGTTTTCTCGAGCCTGTTTACTTCTTTCCGTTGCACACCTTACTTTGCAAGCCTTTGCTCTCTTCTAAGTTAGCGTTACATTTTAAAGGTCATGTTCTTAAATCTTCTTTGTCATCCTCTAGGACTTGGTGCATTGCTTGACCTGTTCATTTCTTTCCACCACATGCACCTGGTGGATGAGGAAGTTGTGTGCAACCTCCCATGAAAAGTCCTGGTTGTTATCTTTCTTTATTTCCATTCCTCAGGACCTGGTTCTTTGGTGTTGTCGCCTAATGCATGCCCTTGCGGGGCTTTGGGCAGAGGGTGGTTCTTTCTTTTTGAGCTTCTTTTTCATTCAACTATTTTGGTCTTAGATTTTCTTCGTCTTCTCTGTTTGCTTAATTCTCCCTCCACACATCTCTCCTCCTGAACTCTATCATCCCCGACAAGCTTTTTGAGGCGATGTGCATATGTTTGGATTACTTTCTGCTCTCCATGGTTAAGCAAATTTTCTTGAAATAACATCAATTCCTTCCATTGATTTGACTTTACGCCGTCATCTGGTACCTATCTATGGTCTGCAAAAAAGCTTAATTCGTAGGCCACCAGTCGCGCATTCAAGTTAGAAGATATTTTTGCAAATATCTCTAAATCCATTTCAAAAACTCCTGTAAAGAATGCTCCTTCGAATGTCTGCATATATGGACTTGGCAAAAACATGAGTCTGGAGTATATGGCCATGAGCGTTAAGCAACTAGGGATAGTAGATAAATCAAACACTAGTGCATTTGATCCCTGGTTAATTCCGATGAAGTTCAAAAAGCTATATTGAGCGTGTTGAAATACCTTTATTACGGTAAGTAGCATAATCAAAATTTTGTTGGTCATCTTGATGGCTAGATCAGGTACTGTGGCATATCTGGTGATCCAAAACTCGATAGTCTTCACCATGTATTCTTTCGTTGGTAAGTAGTTACATGGTGGGCTCGGTAATAGTGGATAATTTAACCATTGATTATTTAAGCTTCCCTGGCACTGTGCTTCACAAAATTGCATCCAGGAGCATCTTCTAGGTATTGGGAAAAAAGATGGATTGATTTGGAGTATGTAAGGTGCCAATTCTTAGTGGATCCGTAACATGGGATTTCTTTCCAAAAACTTGCATCTCCAAATAGGATCTGCCTTCTTGAAATCCTCTTTTGTATAGGTGAATGTCTGCATATTGAATTGCAAATCGTTATCTAGTTCTTTATTGGTGGTCATCTTTATATATTGGCATGTTTCTTCTTTGAGTAACCCATAAGGTATATTGAAAGGTTTCAAAATCTGTTCTAGGCTCTTGCTTTGCCTCTCTCATTACTTTGACCACATATTCTTCAAATTCTTTCGTAAGCTCGGACACCAGTAGTGCCCGCTCATTTCGGCTTAATTTTGTAATAGCCTGATTATGTCTCTCAATGTGGGTCTCTGTTTCCTCCCTTATTGGTGACTGATGCATGGAGGGAGAAAGAGGATGTACCTCAGTCTCCTCAGTAGCCATTGTGGAGCTTGGAACTACCCGTGTCCCCACGGTTATTTGTCGTTCTATTTGAGCTTTTAATTTGATGATGAGTTCATCCTTTACTTTAATTTCTTCGGTGGCTCTCATGATTGCGTCCTTGTTGTTCAAGAGTTCTTCTCCGATGATAGCCAATTGGCTAGCGTCTTCATTGCATTGCTCAAGGAGTTTATTCTCCACCACCTTCCATTTTTTCTTGAGTTCATTGGTGTCTTCCATATATCTTTTTTCCCATTTTGCTATGATGGCTTGCTCTTTTTTCAGCTGATCTTCATACCTTGCGATTTGATCCTCCAATGATTTTGTGCTGCTTTCGATCATTTCAGGTGCTTCGATGGGTTGGTTACATAATATGGCAGACATAAGCTCTTTATTTGTATTCCATAAAGTGTTTGCACCCTCCATATATACTTTGATTTGACTTTCGAGAAACTTGCTTCGGGTATTCATTCTTGCTCTCTCTACTTCACCAACTGCATATTTTCTTTGTAGCTCATTAAGTTGATCGCGAAGCTGTTAGTTCTCCGTCTCTAGCATGCTGCTTTTGTCCTTTGCTTCTTTGGCTTCTGATTCCTTGGCCACGAGTGCATGTTGGACTTGAATTAACTTTGCAGATAAGCTTTCACTTATTACCTGTAATTGGCTTTTCTCTTGCATGGCCTTATCATAATCTGCATCTGCTTCAAGCATTAAGTGTTGAGTGTCCATAGTAGTTTGTATCATTTGTTTGATGACCGGCTTTAATTTAGCGACATCCACATTCAACCATGTTTTGGGGATGCTTGGTTCTTCCCCTGTTTGTATGTCTCTTCCTTGTTCCACATGTATGGTTTCATTGTGCAGTTGTCTTATTTGTAGGTGTATCTCTTGCTCTCTTTGCTCCTCTTCATTAGTGGTTGATTTGGTAGCACTACCTTGAAAAGTGACATCCAAAGGAGAGGGCTCCACTACCACCCTAATCGGTGTGAAGGGCTCGGGATCCTCCACTATTTCCTCTACTTTTGTCCATTCGTGCTCTTCCTTTGGTCTCTTTATTAGAGCTGCTCCTTCTAAATACGTCTCTATGATCTGAATGTTTGTTTCATCGTTCATTTTAAATATATGAATTTTTTCTTTAGGTGATTCCTACCTTGTTGTGTCTTTGTTAGTGTCATTTGGAATCATATCTATCTTTGTACCTTCCACCCCAAAGTCATCTAGTACTTGATTCAATTTGTTGTTATAAGGATTGCCCATAATTTTTCTCATGCTATGGCATCATTTAGCCTTCATAAAAAACCCCTTTTTTGTAATTAGGAGATGTCCATATGAACACTCTCCTAAAACCCCTTTTGAATATTTCCTTTAGTCTAAAGTATTGAAGCCTTCTCCATAAAGTAGCCTTTTTTGCACAAATTCAAAAGACCCATGTACAAACTCCCCATGCGCTTTCTCTCTCTCTAGGTTGTTACTTTTTATTCCCAATATCACATGAAGATCCTCTTTTTGATTTAGCACAAGTGGTCTTTTGACCACATGTTTTATTCACATATGCCTCTCTTCTTCTCTATATAAAGAAGAGCCTCATTTGTAAAAGGGGTCCCTTGACCTCCATGCTAATGGAATGAAGGATCATTTGGCTTCCACATTTCTCCTTGTGTGCTAGGCGTTGATCCATGTGTGTGGGTTTGGCACTTGGGGTTGTCTTGTGTGTGAGCATTGCCCTCCCTTGTTCCTTTTGACGTTGGCCATGGTGCCATTGTTCATGGACGTGGGTGTGTGTGCGTTGCTTACACTTCTTGCAACTCCTCTTGGAAGAGCCTCTCACTTCCATGTGAGGCGGTTAGGGTTTGTTGCTCCCCTTTTCTCAACATTTTGGCGCCGTTGCCGGGGATGTCAGCCTTTATCCGTTGGGTTTTTTCAAGATTGCCGTACCTACACTTTGTGGATGCACCTCACACTCGGATTGAGTTGTGGATCCGTGTGGCCTTCGGTTGGCCTAGGGTACCTTTCATTTGTTAATTTTTGAGTAGTTTAGTTCTTTATTTTTGTTTGTTGCATGAAAATATCCCCTAACCCTCCTCTCTATCTCACCTCTTCTCACATACACACATTTCCACACATTCACTTGGCATCACTCTCCACCACTGCCACCTCTTTCTCAGTGATGGCCTTGAATGGGGGGATGGGGTACATTCTCTCTTTGCCTCTTCTCTCTCCTCCCCTGAATAATTCCATCTCCCACTAATAGTCTGAAGTTTAAAATCACGAATGTTACCATTTGCAAGCCGGAAGAGGGTCTTCGCTCACTTCAAGAATTTAGTTGAAGTCACACATGTGACATTTAAGTCACGAATGTGAGTGAGCTGGAGGGTAAATTCTTTCTCCTAGTTGGCTGTCTGACCGAGAGGTGTTGGTGGAGCATTAATGCCATATTGAAGTGTATGAGGTATTTGGGGGGTACGATTACTCTATCCATACTTCTTTTTGTCGCGAGCTTAGGGCTATGGCGGATTGGAGCTCTGTGTGTGCTCCTCCATCCTCTCAACTTGCGTGGGAAGAATAGATGATGTCTCTTTTTTTTGAGTACTGGTTTGGGCCTCTTTCCTGCTCCGCTCCATTGCGTGCGAAAGGGGGGGAGGAAGCTTCCTCTCCCTCCTTTCCCCTCTCTCGATCCATCCCGCAGTATGTCCCTCCTTGGCAACTCGACTGTTGCTGTTTATGGTGTATTTTGGCTACTGCATATGGCATGTCTGCTACACCTTCGGGTTCACCTAGGTTCTTGGCTCAAAATTTTTATATGGATGGCTCAGGTGGGCAAGTTCTTGGCGTCACGAGCTACTCAAAACAAAATTCCTATGGGTCGATTCCGACTCCGACAGGTGGAAGAATGGGTTGAACCTTGCTTTCTGTAGACCCTTTACGGCTCATTTCTGTAAGTTGAGTCTTTGTGATCCTTGTTGTCGGGACTTGGCTCCTTCCACACCTTCTGCTCTATGGAGATGCAGATGTGCGCATTCAAATTCTTGCATTGAAAAAACTCAAGCTTGTTTTATGTCTGTTGGTGTTCCCCTACATGACTGATGGTTGCTCTCGTGTGCGGGAGTTCGGCTACCTGTGCGCCTCTCTTTCTCCTTTAGGGTTGAGCATTCGGATCACTCAACCTTTCTTGAGGGACCATGCCCGTGGACGATGAAGGATTTGGAGAAACATGCTTCACGGCTCTCTATGATCTTTTTGGCTCCATCTGGGTCTTTGTCCCCTCAACCTCATCCCGAAGGGATTCTTCTTCACACTCTACCAGACTTGTCTATTCTGCTCAACCCCATGTCTCTCGCCATGCTGGAAGATGTTGCGTTTGGTGTCTTTCTCGATTTTCCCTTCTGTTTCATCTTTGCAGGTCGCCGTCCAAGCTATGGCATGTCCAACTATATGCCCTCCAACCGTGTCTATGATATAGGATCTGCTTCAGGGTGCCTTGTGTCAAGAATCGAATTTTGCATCCTTGGGTTGGAAGTCTCCAGCTTCTCCTCTTATCCGTTTCAAAGGGCGGATGCCTATGCTTATGACATTGGCTGCCCGGAAGGACCACTCAAAATAGATATGCTGAAGTGGTACGGGGTTTCATGCGTCAATGTGCCTCTTCTCTTACCTTGCTTTGACTACTAGTTCATGGAGGCATGCAGCTAAAAGATTAATGTAGGCATCTATCTCATGTACATTATAATGTTTATTGTGCATGCTTCAAAAATTGGCTGCAGAAATAACTCCTGGCACCTATTGGGTGGTAGGATGTTGTGAGGCTCATGTTTTTTAGTCATTCCTCTGAGTATATGTGACGGTTTTTTAGTTCAAATCTCACCACATGCTGGTCTTTGTAAGCATCATTCAATGAGTCTTTCTTGTGAATCTGATTCATGGTCTCTTTTTTAGTGACTTAGATTCATTCATTGATTATTTCCCCTGAATGTCCCGGATAGAGACATGTGAAGTAATTGGTTTCCCTATAACTGAATGACCAACGCTGTAATGTTTCATGTGTGATTGTGTAGGGTTGTATGCAGAGATTGCAACCACATTCCCATGCGATGACTGGCCGAAACTCGTATTAATCTTTGGTGTATTGACAAAAAAATGTTTGATTTTTTTTACTATAAGGACAATTGCAGGACCATGATTCGGAAACCTGGTGTTTATGCTTACATACGCATATGCATGAATGGCCACGCCTTTCACAGGTACATGGACTTTGGACAACTCGTTACTGCCATTATGCCTAGAGATGTGTTCCAAGAATTCATTATGTCTTCATAAATTGCCTGTTCTTCTCCCTTGGGCTACTAAAGGATTTTATGTGAAGAATGTCCTCTTTTTGGACTATTGACTGTCATTTTTTCATAAAAACAGAATGAACTAGTCTCCATACTCTCTCATGTTCCCAGTAAGCCATGACGTGTCTCTTGCATTTCGTTGAATAAGTTCTTTAGTTGATAAATCATGATTTGAGAAAGAAAAGACTATGCGTCTCTTAAAGAGTATTCTCTTGATTCTGTACATACTAATTCTAGGCTGGTAACTGAACTAAATATTTCTTTCTGCACTTGGAAAAATCTCGTTGTAACCCATGAATCTTGTTGATACCTTATGCCTAAGGCTCTATCTCCATAACAATAGATTCTGGGTAATGTCCTTATGGCTACCTTACAATGGGTGTAGCTTCCTCTACTAAGTCTCGGATGCGATGTGTTGTTTTCCTCTGATCTCCTCGGTTGCATGGGTTGAACCATGGCTCCCCAGATGCCTCCATTGCACAGGGCAGGCGTTGCATAGATTTCCCATACCTACCGACAATATAAGAACATACAGGATAGATCCAATGGCCCTATTATTTTGAGTTTAGGGTTGTGTGAACCCCTCCCAACCATCCTTTGGATAAAATCTGATTTTAGCGTAAGAAAACAGCCCCACTTGCATTTTCTAAATCAATGATGAGACATGATTTTCATAACGACTTTTTGGTTTCACACATAACGGGAAAATATTACAAGGAACTTTCGATGATTACCCATGCATATTTAATCTGTTTTAACTTCTCCAAGCAAGTCTCATGGATTATACGGATTCCTTGCACTATTGAGGTTGATGGTGGGGATGGTGTTCTACCTTACTTAGGGATTGAATTCTGCACTCATATATTTTTCTTGTGATTGTGTTTTGGCTGTGTATGAACCAAACTTGTTCTTGGATATTTGTTGAATTGCTAGAAGCCATTATACTTGATGAATATTGACTAACTGTACGACTTCTAGGGAACTGAGCTCTGAGTGTTTAGGTTTTATAAACTCAATTGCTATACAGGATGAACCGAAGTGGTTCCTAGATGCTCCCACCATGATTTCGTTAGAAGCGTTCTATTCGGTGATTTAATCACCTCGAACAAAGCCTTTAAAAGATCTAGATTTCATTCTTAATAACTTCAGGAGAAAGAACTCTTCAATTACTTATACTGTGCTCAAATCTGTATTTCTCTGTGTGATTGCAAACCTGGAGGAAAGCCAATGTTGGCTTGCTGTTTTCTTCATATGGTCTGTGGTGATTGCATGCATTCACCCGTGTTCATGAAAAGGATGATTGTGGCATTATCTAGTTGAAGCAGCAATGAGTTGTGTCCACTTCCCAACCTGCTTCCAAAAATCCGAAGGGCTATAAGAAAGAATCCCACTTGTGCATAAGCCCCATGATTAATAACTGAACTAGAGGCCAGTATTAGGCAAAGACCATGCATGTTGATAATGATCCTGCAAGACGTAGGAAACATGAGTTTCTATTTCTGGATTTCCCATAAATGCTCGTGACTGTATTTCATAATTGACCTAATATGATTTAACTTCTGTATGGTCATAAGGCTTGGAGCTCCTCTTTATAAGCTTTAATTGCACAAAATGTGATCCACCTGGTTGCTCAGTTCATTCTGCAACTTTACATATTCACACCTTTTTGGGCTCTTGTTGTTTTGATTTCAAGTGCCATATGTGTTGTTTGATTATTCTTGGAGTTACAGGTTGTGAAACTCCACCAAGGAGAGATATACATGATGGGTTTAAAGAGCGTTGACTCCTTTAGGCATGTCATATATATAATTTGTGCATCTATCATGGAAAGTGTGTATGACTCAAGAAGACTGGAGTAATTGTGATTGTTCTCCTTGTGGATGGTGTCCAACATGATTAGTGTGATAGGCATGTAGAAATGCTGATGGAGGCTCCTAGGTTCTAAAATTGTCTTCTCAAAGGACCACTACCATAACTATTTCTGATAAATGTCCATGGCCATATGATAAATGTTCTGTTTTCACTTCTATACAGCCATTATGTTGGGGTATTGTGTCTCTTTAGACTACATTATGTTGACTCACTTGGCTGCACATGTTATTACAAAGTGTGAGTGTTCACACCATTTGGGCTCTCAGTTTGAGGATTCAACTGTCATTTGCATTGCAAGTGTTTGCTTTATATTTTCAAGAAAAAAAAAAGAGATTTAACAAAATTTCTGGAAGCTATGTGGTTCATCTTGCATGTCTTTTAATGGTGGTGAACAGGTTTTTGCAGATGTGCAGAGGGGAGGTATGGCCTGGTTAGGATTGTGTAGCCACCCTACTTGGTGACTGAATCCCTTTTCTCTAGAATCAGACTTTTCTTATGATTGTCACTTGGCCATGCATAAATCAAAATTGTGGATTCTCGGAGGACTGTTGATATATCAGATGCTTAAGATGATGGACATTGACCTTGGGTTAAGACATAATCTAAAGACTGAATTTATCTTCCAACTTCTGGACATTTAGGAAACTAGCTTTGACTACTCATGTTTTATGAATGTTGTTGGCTATTCTGCTTTCATGAGAATTTCAGGAGTAACACTTATGTCTATTTATGTTCCGTGTGTCAAGGAGTTGATGGTCTTTTGCTGCCTACTCAATATTTTAAACAAAGAACCTGAAGATTGTCTTGAGGATATCTTGTTAGAAGGAGACACTACACTGTGTGGATTCAGCCCTGTTCTGGAAGTCACAAAGAACTGAGTAATTGTTTTTTGCCAGGGAAGTAACTCCCTGGTTTTACAATACTCTTTTAATGCACTGCTCTCATAATGCATTGCATGCTTACTCACACACAGCACCACCAATGCTCTTTGACTCCAATAGAGATGCCATAATGTGCTTTCAGATGTGCTAGCTGCTAGGATGTCTTATGATGAATGTGTTTGGAGTCGCTTACCTATTTTTTTAAAAAGATGCATTGATATCAACTTGGGTGATTCTCCCATTTGGGCACGCTGATTAAGAAGTTGGATCACCACTCTGAGTATTTCCAACTCTGCTTCAATGAAGTTAGGTTTATCAGTTAAGCATGAAACCACATGTGTTACATTACAATGTGTCTCACACTCACTTGGGGATAATATATTTAGGAAATGTCGATATGATTGAGGCCTCACTAGGCTATTGGAAATATGGGTTCTTGTCGGGTTCCTTGCTCTTTAGCTGTATTTCTTCAATTGCAAGAACGACAAGATTTTCAGGATTGCTCTCTAGAAGAAAAGTCTTGCAGAATACCAAAACTCAACTGACCATGATACCTCAGCCAAAATCGCTCTAAACTCAAAATTTTTTGTGCAAATATGTCTAGTTCTCACCCCTCCTTACTCATAACCCTCTGTACCACTCAACGACTCTCCAAACACTCTCTGTTCTACCCCAGAATACTGGAAACAATTCAAATCACATACAAATGTATTTCTGAAGTAATTTTGATATTAAAAGCTTGTTGTAGCTTACCTTCAAGGGTGTCTTGCCTAACATTTGAGCTCTCAAAGTTGCTTTTTAGCTTGTAGGGTGCAATACCACTCAGGCGATACCGATCGCTACTCGGCACATGATACCAGTTCCTGTACTTGTGTCAAATGAACTCAATTTTTTTGGTTTTTATAGTTTTGTGATGCCTGAGACCTACTCTACACTAACTTTGAGAATTTTTGGGATTTTTTCCTTGGTTTTTTCTACTTCCTACTCTACTCCACTCTCTGACTTAACCCTAACTCTTCTCTTACTTTCTCTCTCCTAATGCTTAACCGAAAAACTCATCACACACACCTCAAGGATGTGAAATAACAAGTGCTGAAGTGCTTGACTATTTGCCACTGAACGAATTCACCTCTACAAGTACGATTCCTTCACTCCAGAGCTATAACCATCACGAAGGCACCTGGTTAAGTTTAATCCCTAGCAATGGCACAAAAAATGTGTGTATCGAAGTTGTGAAGCCTTAGGGACTTGCATCGATGAGACTAAATCTCAATCGCCCCACAAGTGCGTATAGTGATGGACCGATACATGTTTAATTATCAATCTGAGGAACCACATGAACCAAGTGTATGAGGACATGTGCGCACATGATGGAAAGTGAAATGGATGAGCAACAATGCATGTGAAAAGATTCAAACTTTTCTCCCAACTCGGAACTTCGAATATGGCCAATAATGGGTTCTTGTCAAAGCTCTCAACGATTGGTGGTATTTTCACTCAAACCTAACAAATGCTCTTCAAGTTATGAATAAAACAGTGAATGGCAGGAAACACCAATACGCGTTCAACAACTCGTGGTGGCTCACACACATACTACAACAGTTCAAGAATGGTGGGAAGGGATAGCTAACAGTCCTACACACACATTCCAAGCATCACACACACACTAAGATCATAGAGAAGGTGGAAATTAGCAAGAAAGAAGCAAATTCAAATTTTTGCTTTTCTTCTTCACAATGGCAAAAAAGTCCTTACAAAGAGTCACAAAGTGACTTATATACATGTGCCCTAAAAATGGTCATTTCACACAAGAGACCGACACTTTATTGACTAATCTCTATTTTCCTACTATTTTACAAGAATTATGTTACAAGGGTTTGTGGTTTATGCATCTAGAGGAATCCTCTAGTGCATTTACATATTTTCGAGAGAATTTTCTATAATTTTGAAGAAGAAAATTTGTGCCCATTAATTTGAAAAGTTTTGGGGCTTCTCTTTTGTGCCTCTTTTCTCTACAACAGGAACCCATCCTCCTATTCAAGAAATAGACGACTTGCAAGAACAATTTCCCCAAGACATCTCCTGTATTTATGATGATGTAGAGGAAGAGCAACCGAGTGTACAAACTAATTTTGAATCTAATTCTTTGCAAGAATTACCTCAGTTCACAGGAGCTTGGGAAGAAAAGTCTATTAGCATGAGAGCAACCATGATAATAGTGAGGAATGAAGAATCCATAATCCCTAGAAACACAAAAGTGATCAAGAACACTAAAGTACAGTGGCATCTCACTCTATAGGAGTTGTTAAAGATTAAACTAGAATTGTGAAAGCATGTAGCAAACCAATTCCCTGAGCTTGCTATTGCTCCCTCTCAGATAGGATCACACAAGAAGGTACCAGAGATACTCATAGAACGAATTGGAGATGTGAGCCAGGGAGAAGAAGGTAACACTTATCTTCCAATAACCCACAAGGGCTACACCACCAAAGCCATCTTAGATTCAGGAGCCGGAGTAGCCATCGCTACCACTACTTTATGGAAAACGTTGGGGTAAGCCAACATTAAGACCCACCAGGATGAAGCTCCAAGTGGCTGATGGACATATAGAGAAGCCATTGGGCCTACTAGAAGGCATATCTCTCACCACTTTTGGTGTGGAGTCTGAACATACTTTTGTGATTTGTGATTTTGGGCAAAATCATGTTTACGAGATGATTTTAGGACGACCATTTATGTGTCAGTTGCAAATCATACAAGATTGGGGAACTAATTCTTTGCACTTGCAACATTTAGGAGTGACTACTAAAGTCAATCTTAAAGACTATTCCCATCGAGATGTACCCCCAATACAATGGAACACCATCCATAAAACACAAGAAGAAACAAAGTCTGTACACTCATTGGAATCGGACCCCTCATGGTTGCACGAGGATACTCATCTATCGATGTGTATAGTAGCCAAACAAGAGGAAGAACGGTTAGAAGCCAGGACCTTAGGTTCAGAACGACGTCCATGAACTCTTGAAGACCCAATTTATGCACCTATAGTATTTCTAGATGAGGAATTCGAACCTCATCGTTGGGTAGAAATCTTAGCTACGATGGACATAACAGTGAATGAAGAACAATGGACCCCTCATTGTGATGAAGACGGATACGAAATTTCCATTTTTATGATTGAATCTATCGAGGAAGAATTTATCCTAGAAGAATGCATAGAAGTGACCCAAGAACAAAACAAGAATAGTGATGAGGACCTAGAATCCATCATCATGGAACCCTTCTCTTCCACAGAAGAGGAATATCTTTATTTTGTAGAAGCCAAAACCCCTCAAGAGGAAAAAGAAAGTCAAATGCAACAACTTGAGCCATCCCTTAATGATACAGAAAACAAACAAAAGAAGAGAAAGAAATCATAGTTACAATAGAAGGAAAAGAAGAAAAATGTACATACATAGGGCATGATTTGACTAGTGAAGAAGAAGAAGAATTAGTTGCCCTATCGCAAGAATATCGAGACATATTCGCTTGGAGCTACAAATATTTGAAAGGAGTAGACCCGGATATATGCTCCCATAGAATTCCTATGACTCCAGATGCAAAACCCATGAAACAAAAACCGTACAAGTACAATGATAACTACACTATTAAGATTAAAGAAGAGATAGATCGCTTGATAGAAGCAAGATTCATTTACGAAATTGAGCATACCGAATGGGTATCCCCCATTGTGGTTGTGCCCAAGAAAAATGGAAAATTGTGCGTGTGTATTAACCTTAAAAAAGTTAACGCCACCATGATTAGAGACAGTTATCCTCTTTTGATCATAGAACACTTATTGGAAAGAGTTGCAGGCAAGGAAGTTTACAGCTTTCTTGATAGTTTTTCAGGCTATAATCAGGTAGCCATTGCTCCTAAAGATCAACACAAGACGGTCTTTGCCACAGAATGGGGCATACTTACATTTTGTGTGATGCCATTTGGGCTAACAAATGCATCTGGCACTTTCCAATGACTAATGTGTCATGTTTTTAAGGAATTCTTACGCAAGAATTTGGAAGTTTATATCGATGATATATGTACTCATGCAAATATGAGGCAGACTCATATCCTAGAACTAAGGCAAGTATTTGACAAATGTTGAGAATATCAGGTTTTTTTGAACCCAGAAAATTGTGTTTTCATGGTCAGACAAGGCCAAATTCTAGGACACATTGTGTCAAAGAACGAAATTCTACGGATGAAGAAAAGGTGAAAGTAATTGCAGACCTGCCTAGACCAAATAACGTAAAAGAGGTACAGGCCTTCATGGGTCATTGCGGTTATTACAGATGATTCATATACATGTATGCTATCATAGCCAAGCCTTTGTACTCTCTTTTGACCAAGTTCGAATGGACAGATGAATGTGAAGATTTATTCAAAGAACTTAAATGACGCTTGTGTTCGACACCTATATTGATAACCCCAGGTTGGAGTAAGCAATTCCATGTACATGTGGATGCATCCAACTATGCCATAGGATGTGTGTTGGCACAAACTACGAATGAAGGTAATGTAGATCTCCCTATAGCTTATGCGAGTAGGCAGTTGAATGCAACAGAAAGAAATTACACCACTACAGAAGGAGAAGGATCAGGAATGATCTATGCAGTAAAGAAATTCAAGCATTATTTGTTGGCAAATAAGTTCAAGTTCTTCACAGATCATCAAGCATTATTGAACTTAGTCTGCAAGCCTTGTAACATAGGACAATTGATATGATGGTTTCCATTACTCATGGAGTACAACTTTGAAGTAGTAGTCAGGAAGAGAAAAGCCCATCTTAGAGCTGACCACCTCTCAAGATTAACCTCAGGAGAAGCTCCTCAAGGAATAGCGGATGAACTACCTGACGCATACCTATCTAACATTGAGATAGTATGAGAATGGGCTAAGCCTATTGTCCCTATTCTCACATATGGACCCAAGAATCCAAGTATAAGGAACAAAGAAGGAGAAATCACCAAGTCACAAAGATATCAAATAATAGCAGGAAGTATATATAAACAGGATAATCAAAAAATTCTTGTTTGTTGTGTAGATGAATTAGAACACGCAAATTGGTTGCAATTAGCACATGTAGGTGCATTAAAGCAGCATCATTCAAAGCATCATACATTGCAAACTCTGCATAGAATAGGAGTATATTGGCCTTCTATGGAAGCAGATGTCTACAAGTTGTGTAGAGAATGTCCTATTTGTTGTGACAGACCACCGATAGAACATGCCTCACTATATCACATGTCTCTCACACCAGAATGGAGTGAGCCTTTAGTGACATACTTGAGGACGAAAACATTCCCTCAAGGTATGAACTTAGCAAGACAACGAAGTCTAGAGCAAGAAGCTCAAGACTATTCACTTATTGGCGACAATCTATACTGTTGGAGCAAGTCTATGACAAGCCTAAGTATTGGCTTGAGTCTCACAAAGTCTTAGAAGAAGCTTTAAAAAGAAGACTATGTAAAGTTCACTTGTGAACTACCTCTTGTAATTTTTTGAAGAGTTTACTTAATGTAAAAGTGAAAGAATCTTAAGTGGTTGAGTCCACTTGATCAAGAATGTAAAGAGGAGCCACGAATTTGTGATTTGTGGTAGGTAGAGAATCAAATCAATCATTGATTGATTGGAGAGTGATTGAGGGAAGTTAGCCTCCCAAACTCAACTATAAATAGATGGCAGTTTTAGTCATGGTTAGAGAGACCTATGTGAAGACCTCCAAGAGCTGAGCTTTATGCCATATCAAGGTGTGATTACAAGGCACACATATGTATCAGTAAGTCATTGTATTGTACAAGCAATATACTTTCATTTTCATGATTATTTGAGTTCATCTTTCCATGTTCTTGTGAAGTGTACTACTCACTTCCATTACTCTCAGTTTTCTCAGTCAGCTTGCAGAGATGTTTTCTCTGAGCTTGGTGCATCATTTTCAATGATTTAACTTGGTAAAGTTAGCTCTATAAGTCTACTATATGCTCACAAATTTTCATGTCATTTGGATGTTGCAATCTTCAGTTATGTTCAGTTGAAGTCAATAGTGTCTGTGCATTTTCACTTCTCTGTCAGGTACCCGACTTTTTCACTCCTCTTGTCAGAGGTGTTTCTCAGTGGTTACTTATCCAAATTCAGTGATTTAAAGCTTGTTGGATTCAAATTACTGTCTAGTATAACCATACAAATTTTCATAATCATTGGATTCCTAAATTTGGAGTTATGTTGATTTTTCTGCTCACTGGTCTCAAACTGTAACAGCCCGTGAAAATCGGGATGATGTCATCAGTTGTTAAAACTGATTCTCAGTGTGTGGTTCATTATTTTTGATGCGATTACTCTTGAAAGTTAGCTCTTTAAGTTACCTAGACTTCCCCAAGAGGAATTAAGCTAATTGTTGCTGTGCTCAGAGAATTATGTAAAACACTGGACAGGTGTATGAACCAAGAATAGCAAGTTTTCACCTCTGAGCTAACTCCAACTTATCTGTTTTGATCTATCTTTTTGAGATTGATCTTCCAAGGTACATAGGGTGTCTAATACATCCATTGGCAAGCTAAAAGGGCCCACCATATACTTCTGGAGTTCATTTGGCTGGTGTAGATCAAGGATTTTGCAACACTTCTTCATCTTCAAGCACATACCTATCCATCTCTTCACAGTGGTATCAGAGCGAGGTTGGACAACATGGCAGATGGATTTCCTTCATCAATTGACAAATTAGACAGAGGTAACTACTCAGCTTGGTCATTAAGAATGGAAGCCTATCTCCAAGGTAGAAGTTTATATGGTTATGTGGCTGTAGATGAAGTTATGCCAAGTTTCCGGAACAAAAGTCAACCAACACAAGAAGAGCAAGAAAGATTGAGCACATGGTGCTCCAAGGATGCACTTGCAAGGTCTTATCTCCTCAACTCTATCTCAGATTTTTTGTTGCCTCACATTAGAAGTTGTAAGACATCTCAGGAAGTGTGGGATGCACTTGAAGCTTTCTTTTCTTCAAGTACTAAAGCTAGGAAGCATCAACTATGGCTGGATTTCACAACTCTCAAGAAGGCTCCCAAACAAAATGTGACTGATTTTGTCACAAAGCTCAAGGACATAGCGGATCAGTTGGGAAGCATTGGAGAGGTAATAGATGAAGAGCAAATTGTAAGGCAGGTCATCAATGGCTTGAAGGCAGATGACAAGTGGGAAGCATTCACCACAGCTATGGATTTGTACATGGACATGCATGTACCTGATTTCAACACACTCATTGGACAACTACTTACTCAAGAGGCAAAGCTTATCAAAAATGGAGAAAGCTCTAAAGGTAATCAATCTTCAGCTTTATACACGGATAAAAGCAAGTCTAAAGATAACAAAGGAAAGGCAAAGAAAGTGGATGATGAAGCAGGTACATATCAAGCTAACTATGCAGGTAGAGGAAGACATGGCAGAGGTAGAGGAAGAGGAGGTAGACAAGGCAGGGGGAGATCCCAAGACTCCAACTCATGTTCTATTTGTGGATTAAGTAATCATACAACTGAAAATTGCTTTAGGAATTCCAGGAATCAAAGAGGCAGAGGATACAATAGAGGAAGTTATGGCTACTCAAGAGGAAGATTCAACAACTACCATGGCAACTACAACAACTAAAATCATTCAAACTATCAAGGAGGCTACAAAGGAAGGAGAGACTACAATAACTACACAGAAGACTCAAACAAAGAGGATTCATTATTGATCATGAACATGGCTATGCCACAAGGTAAATCTGATGAGCATGTTTTCTACATAGATTCAGGTTGTTCAAATCATGTGGCAGGAAATGTGGCACTCCTATCAGATTTAGAAGATCCAAGGAATAAGCATGAGGTACAAACAGGAGATGATACAAAACATCTTGTGGAGAAAATAGGCAATGTCAAAGCACCTGATGGAAACATCAACCTACTCAGTAAGGTACTCTATGTCCCTACCATTACAAAGAATTTGATAAGTGTTGGGCAGATAGTAGAGAAAGGGTTGCAAGTCAGGTTCACAAAAGCAGGAGCATTTGTTGAAGATCCAAGTCAAGGATTCAGAAGAATTGCAAAAGGTGAAAAGACAGGTAGATTGTTCACATTTGAATTACAGGACACTAGAAACATTGCTCTCTTTAATTATGGTAGTCAAACACTCACAGAATTGGAAGTATGGCACAAAAGGTTAGCACATATTGGTGAAAGGTCATTAAAGCAAATTTGCAGGGACCAAAGTGTACTTGGACTCCCTAATTTGTCAAAACAACATATGATTTATAAGTGTAGTGCATGTCAATTTGGAAAGTCTCACAGGTTACCATTCATGAAGAAAGGTTATATGCATGGAGATCTCTTGGAGTTGGTTCATACAGATGTATGGGGACCTAGCAAGGAAACTTCAATATCTGGATCAAGGTATTATGTTTCCTTTATTGATGATTGCAACAGATGGACTATCCTATTCTTTATGAAACACAAAGATGAAATTTTTTCATGTTTCAAAAGATATTTGGCTCTTGTGGAGAATCAAACAGGTAAATCACTAAAAAGGCTAAGGTCAGATGGAGGGGGAGAATACTTCTCCCATGAGTTTGATTTTTTTCTTCAAGAAAGAGGAATCAAAAGAGAGGTAACTACAAGGTACACTCCTGAGCAAAATGGAGTGGCAGAAAGGAGGAATAGGACAATTGTTGAAGCTGCAAGGTCTATGTTAAATGAAAAGCATTTACCTAATTACTTATGGGCCGAGGCTGTATCTACAGCCACTTACTTGATTAACAGGTTGCCTTCAAAATCCCTTGATGGGATGACTCCATATGAGGCTTGGAATGGAAGAAGACCAAGCTTAGATCATTGTAAAATTTTTGGATGTATTGCTTTTGCTCATGTTCCTTCACAGGTTAGAGGCAAGATGGATCCAAAGGCAGAAAGGTGTGTATTTATTGGATATGACAACAATCAAAAGGGCTACAGGTTATACAACCCTACCAACAAAGGATTCTTGGTAAGCAGAGATGTAGTTTTTGATGAGAACAATTCATGGTATGAAGATTCATGCAGGAAGGTCAATTTACCATATAATCTTGAAGAAGATTTTCCAAAGCTTGGTAGAGAACAACCGGAGATTGAAGAACAAGACACCTCAGAGGATGATGAAGAATCTTAGATGGAAAAGATCAAAGCATGGAAGTCTAAAGGTAAAGCAAAATTGCAGGAACTTGGACATGAGGCAGAGTCATCACATCATGGTCTAAGAAGATCTATGAGGGAAAAGAAAAAACCAGAAAGGTATGGGTTTGACACCTCATTAGTAACTAAACACTCTATCTACATAGCACAGGATATAAACCAAGAGGAGCCATCATCATTTGAAGAGGCCAAAGCAAAATCAGAATGGAAGCATGCAATGAAGGAAGAGATTGAAGCACTTGAGGAAAACAACACTTGGGATTTGGTGCCCAAGACTTCATCCATGAAGGTAATAGGCTCAAGATGGGTCTATAAACTCAAGAAGAATTCTGATGGTTCAATTAACAGGTATAAGGCAAGGCTTGTAGCAAAAGGCTTTGCATAAACTCAGGGAATTGATTATGAGGAGACCTTCTCTCCTGTGGCAAAGATGCCTACTATTAGGGTTTTGCTTAGTATTGCCTCTTCCAAGAATTGGAAGATACTTCAACTAGATGTAAAGAATGCATTCTTGAATGGTTGGATAACAGAAGAGGTATATATGGCACAACCACCTAGTTTTGAGAATCAAGTTTATCCTTATTATGTGTGTAAACTTAACAAAGCATTGTATGGTCTCAAGCAAGCTCCAAGAGCTTGGAATTTCAGGCTTGTTTCATTCTTGCAGGACAAAGGCTTTCAACCAAGCAAGGCAGATTCTTCACTCTTTATTTAAAAAAGTAACTCCGAGGTCATCTACCTATGTGTATATGTAGATGATATTATATTGACAGGAAATGATGCAGATGGTATGAAGAAGATCAAAGATCAGATGAGAGAAGAGTTCAAGATAAGTGATTTGGGTTCACTTACCTACTTCCTAGGTTTGGAAGTTGTCTACAAAGATCATGGTTTGTTTCTCACTCAAAGAAGTACATTAAGGACATGTTGGCAAAATTCAAGATGCAAGATTGTAAGATTGCAGGTACTCCAATGGAGGTCAATCACAAATTGAGCTCACATGAAGGTGAACTCATAGAGGACATCACATCATATCAAAGTCTAATGGGTAGTCTCAACTATGCCACATTGACAAGAGTAGATATATGTTACAGTGTGAGTGTGCTAAGCCAATTTATGCACACACCAAGGAAACCACATATGGATGTTGCCAAAAGGATTCTCAAGTATCTCAAAGGAACCATAAATGAAGGACTTTATTATCCTTATGTATCTGATTTAGGCTTGAAGCTATTTTCTGATGCAGATTGGGCTGGCTCCAAGGAAGATAGAAGGAGCACTTCAGGTTATCTTACCTTTGCAGGTTCAAAGCTTATTTCATGGTCATCCAAGAAGCAACCCACAGTTGCTCTCTCTTCTACTGAAGCTGAATATAGAGGTCTTGCCATAGCTACACAAGAAGCTATGTGGATGAAGACATTATTCAAAGGTCTTGGATTGGAGTTTGGAACTCCAACTATTTTTTGTGACAATATGAGTTCTATTCACTTAGCTGCTAATCCTATTTTTCATGCAAGGACAAAACATATTGAAGTTCATTATCACTATGTACGAGAGAAGGTTCTAAGCAAAGAGATTCAAATATCATATGTGTCCACTCATCAACAATGTGCAGATATTCTAACCAAAGCATTGGATGGTACAAAGCTTTGCAAATTCAAGGCTATGATTGGTTTGCAAGTCATCTTGGAAGATTGAAGACCTCAAGCATACTTGGCTTGAGGGGGAGCTGTTGGAGCAAGTCTATGACAAGCCTAAGTATTGGCTTGAGTCTCACAAAGTCTTAGAAGAAGCTTTAAAAAGAAGACTATGTAAAGTTCACTTGTGAACTACCTCTTGTAATTTTTTGAAGAGTTTACTTAATGTAAAAGTGAAAGAATCTTAAGTGGTTGAGTCCACTTGATCAAGAATGGAAAGAGGAGCCACGAATTTGTGATTTGTGGTAGGTAGAGAATCAAATCAATCATTGATTGATTGGAGAGTGATTGAGGGAAGTTAGCCTCCCAAACTCAACTATAAATAGATGGCAGTTTTAGTCGTGGTTAGAGAGACCTATGTGAAGACCTCCAAGAGCTGAGCTTTATGCCATATCAAGGTGTTATTACAAGGCACACATATGTATCAGTAAGTCATTGTATTGTACAAGCAATATACTTTCATTTTTATGCTTATTTGAGTTCATCTTTCCATGTTCTTGTGAAGTGTACTACTCACTGCCATTACTCTCAGTTTTCTCAGTCAGCTTGCAGAGATGTTTTCTCTGAGCTTGGTGCATTATTTTCAGTGATTTAACTTGGTAAAGTTAGCTCTATAAGTCTGCTATATGCTCACAAATTTTCATGTCATTTGGATGTTGCAATCTTCAGTTATGTTCAGTTGAAGTCAATAGTGTCTGTGCATTTTCACTTCTCTGTCAGGTACCCGACTTTTTCACTCCTCATGTCAGAGGTATTTCTCAGTGGTTACTTATCCAAATTCAGTGATTTAAATCTTGTTGGATTCAGCTTACTGTCTAGTATAACCATAAAAATTTTCATAATCATTGGATTCCCACATTTTGAGGTATGTTGATTTTTCTGCTCACTGGTCTCAAACTGCAGCAGCCCGTGAAAATTGGGATGATGTCATCAGTTGTTAAAACTCATTCTCAGTGTGTGGTTCATTATTTTTGATGAGATTACTCTTGAAAGTTAGCTCTTTAAGTTACCTAGACTTCCCAAAGAGGAATTAAGCTAATTGCTGCTGTGCTCAAAGAATTATGTAAAACACTGGACAGGTGTATGAACCAAGAACAGCAAGTTTTCACCTCTGAGCTAACTCCAACTTATCTGTTTTGATCTATCTTTTTGAGAGTGATCTTCCAAGGTACATAGGGTGTCTAATACATCCATTGGCAAGCTAAAAGGGCCCACCATATACTTTTGGAGTTCATTTGGCTGGTGTAGATCAAGGATTTTGCAACACTTCTTCATCTTCAAGCACATACCTATCCATCTCTTCACATATACAAACGAGGACGAGACGGATACATAAGACAGTGTGTTCATGAGAGCGATTATTTGAGCGTACTAGAGACTGCACACCAAGGTGTTGCAAGAGGTCACTTTGGCCCCGATAGGATAATTAAAGCCATACTGTTTGCAGGATTATGGTGGCCCACTCTTCACATGGATGCGCATACCTATGTTAAGATATGTGATGTGTGCCAAAGAACTCAGTTTCCTACTCACAGAGATGAAATGCCACTGAAACCCATGTTTGGAGGACGTGCATTTTCTAAGTGGGGTATAGACTTTGTAGGAACAATTAACCCCCTGCAAAAGGTACTCATGTTGAATACATCATAGTTGCGATAGATTATCTTACCAAATGGGTAGAGGTTAAGGCCACAAAAAAGAATGATGCACATAGGACATCAAAATTTGGACTGACTTTCTAAACCAAGTCATTGAATATTTGTTACAGATTTTATGGTGATTCACAAGAAATCTGCACCATATCATCCTCAGGCCAATGGTCAAGCAGAAAGCACTAACAAGATCCTTTGTAACGTACTGACAAAACTTGTGAACAACAAACGTTCAGATTGGGACAAATAGATATACCATGCTATTTGGGCATATCGAGTGGCCTACAAGACCATACTCAATGCAACTCCCTTCCAGATGGTTTTTGGTCAGAACGTGGTGCTCCCTTTGGACTTTTTGATACCCACCCTTAAGGTTTCACAAGAACATCAATGGACCGGCCATGAATTATCATCAAGAATAATGGACTTGGAACGATTAGGAGAAACCAGGCTGAAAGCAGCAACATGCATATATGCAGCAAAGAAATGACAGAAAGCCTATTTCGATGCACATGTGAAAGACAAAGGCTTAAAAGAAGGTGACTTAGTCCTAGTGTATATGCTGAAACAACATGCACAGAAATTAGAAAAGCGAGGTTATGGACCTATGATCATTAACAGACTCTCGAGAAGTGGAGCAGTACAATTAGCCAGTCTAGAAGGAGAGATAATGCCTAATTACATTAGTGGCTGTAGAGTCAAGCTTTATCAGGAACCTCTTACTGAGGATATGCTTAGAAGAGTCACGTTGGCAAAGAAGCATAAGGAGGAAGAAAAGAGAATATGTGCGGAAGCTCAAGCAAAAACTATAGAACGCATTAAGCGCATGAAGCTAAGAAGACAAGGACTAGGGAGAGAACATTATAACCATCTGGAAAAAACACCCAGATACCCCATGGCCATGTGTCAAGAAAATTCAATTGATCATCCTAGCATAGTGGATTGGAGACCATTCATTATAGTCAGGCTAGAGCATTGCAACCCTTGCCATGAGCCCAGGGCTTTAATTGATTCAGGTGCTGCGACTATTGTGATTAGATGGTCCCACTATAAGGACTCGGGAATAGAAATGCGGCCAATTGAGGCATACCTCATAGGGCTAGGAGGCATGGAAACCCCTTTCATGGGTGAGGAGGACCTTCCTATCCTCATACACGAAGTGACCATGATAGTGAAGCTCCTAGTGTGCCATGATGATGACCTGATAAAACCCATAATCCTTGGCCAAGATTGGCTATACGATCACTCAGTGGACCTAAATCTTAGACAAGGCTCCTTGCATATTGGAACCTTAGACCAGCAGCGAGTGATACCGCTTGACTTCCCTAACAACACTCTACCTGAGGTATGTAACCCTCGACCATATGAACTACGGGCAATAGAGGACCGGAAGATCTTTGGCCAGATCCCTCGGCTAAGCACGCTCCTTCCAAAGTCAACCCATGAGAGCTTGGTGATGGATAGTTTCCAGAGAAAAGCATGTTAGGAGATCTTCCCCAGGTCTTCCATCATCGGTCAGGTGAACTGCATCAGTGGACAAATGGGCACACACCTACAGTGCCCATCCTTTGACACTTACTGCGGACTGGCCTAGATTTATGGTACATAATGATGCACTTCCTAATGGGCAAGTTTCGCAAGTGTTGGAACTTCCTTCTTTTCCAAAGCAAAGTGTCAACCTGACCTCTCAACCCCAACCACGGAGTCACCCATGATGGAGGAACCCAAACCGATGACCATACCAGATGATGCAAAGAAGACAACAGTGTCGGCATCACAAAGCAAGCAGCATGAAACAAGTATGGATGCCAAAAGGACATAAAGCACTGACAACTTTCAACAATGCAGACAATGATAAGACGAAGTTTCAATAGAATCAGGGGCAATATTTAACATCTCCTCAACCTTCTTTGACTTCGACGAAGCTTCGACATATTTGGATTGCCAAATAGTACTTAACCAATTGACCCACACCCACACAGATTTGGGTACCCAAACATTGTATTATAGCCCAACACTCAAGCCATGTAACATATACCCCTCAGAAATCTCCTCATTCCTCAACACCACAACATCCAATATCACCTTTTGTTCCTCAGTAGAAGCATATCACCCACTCAGCAACCCTTAGGAAATGGATACTGAAATGTATCCAGAAGCCTCCTCATGATCCGTTGTCTAACACTAGCCCCATCTCGAATAACCAACCCCCTTGTAATAATTCTTTCACAACTGAACTTTATATAAACTCACCCACACTAACCCTCCATCACTTATAATAACTTTCCATCTCATCACACAATGTATGCACTATCTAAAGCATGTAGGTGTCTAGAGACCTGCATTAGTTTTGCAAAAATCATTCCATAAACCACCTCACAAACGCAGCTACACGAGTTACACATCGGTTATGGAAAGGTATTGCGGTCTCACTTTAATGGGATCATGATTAATTTCTATACTAATGTGCTAATCTTTTGTAGCAAATCTCCTCCACATTCGCATCACTCATCATGCAGACAGAAGGACCGTCTGAGTCTGGCCCCAGTGCACCGATGGTCAATGTTGGGAACTTACTGGTTGAGCCACATCCTACGTCACAACCACCAAAGTTTCAAGGCTTCCCAAGACCAATGCCGATCGATGATCCTCCTAGGGGATACACCAAAAAAGTTCATCATAATTCTCATTGGTTTCAAGGTTTAGCAGGACCCTTGGTGGATGCAGACTTTATTTTTGATGCCACGATGACTTTTGACAATATCAAGTGGGGCAGGTATCAATTTTTCTCCAGAGAATTTGGGGCACTTCAAAATTCAGAAGAGTTAAAGCACATTTTGCTAGAGTAGGTTTTACGAAATATTTCAGTGATCCATTGCCCAAACCTCATTTTTATAGATGCTACTATCTGTTAACTACACTTCACACCTCCGAGAATAAGTGTTGAGATATCAAGCTCAAGATGTGATAATCCAGTGTGACACGTATCAGTTTTTTGTCTCTCTGACATGTATAGTGGTCACACCGGTATATGTCAGGGATACTTCATTGAGCTTTATTAGATTTATCTACTGAGAGTGATGGCACATTTTTTCCTTGCCAGCTCACTCATTCGCGAACATTAGGTTTTTCCTTATGAACTGGTCTTTATATATTGCACTTGTTGTATTCTTTTTTTAGTTCATTCTTGTACATTCCTTTTTACGTAATAGAAGAAGGAGAAGAAGATCATTCTTCCTTGCCTCAATCTGTGTGTGTGCTTCTCCTTGATAGTGAGAGTGTGTGTATGAGATCTCTTCCTTATCTCCTTCCTCGTGACATGGTATCAGAGCCAACGTGGCTGTAAAGAGCACGTGGAGAAGGCGACGGTGAAGACTACATGGCAAGGCATGGAGAAAACGCGATCCATCTCGACCTTCCTTTCGAGCCCACAAGGTGGGGCCCATAGAAAAACTAGGTCAGTTTCAGAAACTGTAACTTGCCCTTTGTTTGGAAACACTCATATATTCGAGATCCAAAATTTCAAGCAATTCTATGTATTGATACACGAAAACTGTGTTTTTCTGAGATCGAACTGTCACGTCATAGTGTGATAGTGTTCAAGCAGAAGTGTTGCTTGTAGTGTTTTGCAGTTGTGAATTGTTGCATAAATGGAAAACGCAGATGGAATGAGTCATCTATGAGCGATAGGCTAGACAAGAACAACTTCCATGCTTGGAGATTCAGAATGACAAATTTCCTGATGGGAAAAGGCTATTGGAAGTACATCGAAGGAGAGAAAAAAAATGTTTTGTAGTTACCAGAGAGGAATCAGACTGCGGACCAGTTAAGAGCATATGAGGAATGGAATCAAGGAGTATGAAAGGTAATGTATTGGCTATTTGTTAGCATACAAGATAGCATGATTGGGTACATACAAGATGCCAAAAGAGGCTTGGAATAGTTTGGTCACTTTGTATGAGACTAATACAAAGGCACAGTATTGCAACTCAAGAACAAGTTGCATGCATTGGAAAAGAAGAGCATGTCGGTAAGTGACTACCCTCTAAAAATCAAAAGCATATGTGAGTCACTTGCATCTATTGGCATGAATGTAGATGATGATGATGATAAGGTGGAAGTGTGCCTTCGTGGTTTAGGAGTTGCATATAGGCAGTTCAAAACGTCTATACAAACCAGAGAATATTTCGAATTTCATTGATTTGGTATCCATGCTGATTATTGAAGAAAAGAATCTTAGTGAGGATTCAAACTCCCAAGGAAAGCCCAGTTCTGAGCAAGTATTCTACTCTGGCAGAGGAAGAGACAAAGGTAGAGGTTTTGGAAGTGGAAGAGGAAACAGTAACCAAGTCCAAGGTCAACAACAGAATCATGCAGGAGGAAGAGGATAGTTTTGAGGTAGGGGGAGTCAAAGAGGTCGTAGAAATTTCCAAAGAAATGATTCAGGTAATGATAGTAAAGGATGCTAGAGTTGCATCCACAAGTGCAAATGATTCTGAGAAGTTGTTCATGGTTGAACATCACATGATGAATACAATATCTGCTGGTATTTCAAAATCGAATGATAATGTCTAGTATGTTGATTTAACTACTTCAAATCACATGACCAATCATGCAGAATGGTTTAGTAGTTTGCAAAAAATGCCAGTTCCTGCATATGTTGAAACAGGTGATGATACATCGCATCCTATCAAGCATACAGGAAACATAGCATTGTCTATGGAGGATGGGAAGGTAAAACATATTGCTGATGTGCTACATGTTCCAAACATAACAAAGAATCTGGTTTCTCTTGGACAAATGGTTGACCAGGGATTACAAGTCAAGTTCAATACTGATGGGTTATATGTAGAAGAATACAAACATGGTGGATGATTGATTGCCAAAGGAAACAAAGTGGGTTGGATGTTCACCTTAATTGTGAAAGTTCCTAAAATGAATGCAGCCATGTTTGCAAAAGGTGCAGGAGTTATTGCTGAGATAGAGATTTGGCACAAATGAATTGGACATGCAACTCTACAAAGGATAAAATTGATGCAATCAAAGGAGATCGTTCATGGTGTACCGAATTTCAAGGTTTCAGAGATGCAAAAGGTATGTGCAGCATGTCAATTTGGTAAACAGTCAAGATCATTGTTTCTACATGACAAGCATGTTAGTGAGAATGTGCTAGAAATAGTACATTTAGATGTTTGGGGTCCTGCAAAGACCAAATCTATGGGCGGTTGGAGGTTTTATGTTACTTTCATTGATGACCATACATGAAAGTGTGGGTATACTTCATCAAAGAGAAGAGTGAGGTATTCATTCACTTCCATAATTTTAAAGCTATGGTGGAAAAGAAGACAAGGAAGTATATTCAAACATTAAGATCTGATAGAGGAGGTGAATGCATGTTAAATGAGTTCAACAGTTTTCTTAAAAGCCATGGAATTCGACGTCAGTTTTCATGCAGGTACACACCACAACAGAACAGTGTAGTTGAATGCAAAAATAGACATATTGCAGAAATAGCAAGAGCCTTGATGGCTGAAAAGAATATGCCTCATTGTTATTGGGCAAAAGTTGTGCATACGGCTGTATAGATCATGAACAGAACTCCAACTACTAGTGCACATCAAGTTACACCTGAAGAGAAGTTCACAAGTAAAAAGCCAAACTTATCACATATGAAAGCTTTTGGTTGTATTGCATATGTACATGTTCCAGATGAGTTGAGGACGAAGCTTGATCCAAAAGCAGAAAAATGTGTCTTCATTGGATACTCCCTTGAGGAAAAGGGATATAAATGTTATAACCCACTCACACGATAGGTGAAGGTGAGCAGAGATGTGGTATTTGATGAAATGTCAAGCTTCTATGTAGATGCCAAAGAAGGGCTAAGTCTTGAACCAAATGACAAAGAAAATGCTGAAACAAGTGCAGAATCTCAGGTTTTGAGTGGAACGGATGCATCACCAAGCAATAGTTCCAACTCAAATCCATTATGTGGAAATTTTAGTCCATAAAATTCATCAAATACATCCAAGAAAGGTAAAGAAAAGCTTTCTGCTAGTCATAAAACATGTGCAGGTTTTGAAGACGTTGATGGAGATTCAAGCGGTTCAGAAAAGAGTCTTGATGAGGAATTTGGATTGCCCTCTTTGAAGACTCCAGGAGTAAGAAAGGCATATGCAGATGATACAAGGAGTGACCCAGGACCAAGAAGATCTGGGAGGATGCGGAATTCAGTGCAACAATTGACATATGATAGTTACATGGTTCGTCATTGTGCCTACATGACAAAGGTTATACAAGATGTTGAACCTTCTTGCTTTGAAGATGCAATTGGAAATGCAGATTGGGAAAAAGTTATGGATGAGGAGATGGCTGCACTCTATGGGAATGATACATGGAAGTTGGTTCCATTGCCGTAAGGAAAGAAACCCATAGGCTCCAAATGGGTTTATAAGGTAAAGCATAAATCTGATGGTAGCATAAGCAGGTATAAAGCACGATTGGTAGCTAAAGGATATGCACAGACATATGGCATTGATTATGAGGAAACATTCAGGCTTTGGTTTTGATGAACCCCCAAGCTGAACCACACTTGCTTTTCCCTTTTTAGAAGATATCAAGTGCTTGTGTTCCCTCAATCAAACCACTCCCATTCACTCTAGATTGTTCTTCTTGCAAATGAAGAGACACAACCTCATCAAATGCATACATATTGGAATTCCCTTTTGCAACCAAACAAAGTGTAGTCGCAAAGCTTTGAAAAGATTTTGGCAATCCTTTTAACAATATAGACATGAGTGATAAATTTGGAATAATCTCATCTATGTTTGCCAATCGCTCTTTCAATTCCTTGATGTGTGTCACATACACATCCACAAACTCATTTTTAGCCATACATACCTGCTCAATTTGCTTCCTCAAGTATGCAACGCGTGCTTCATTACACATGATGCACAAAAAAGCAAGAGTTTCCCATGCATGTCTTGATGTAGAACATGACCAAATGTGCAAAACTATATGAAGCTTCACATAAAGTGTAACCAATGCATGAGCTTGAGCATCTTTTCCATCCCATATAAGTTGCTCTTCTGTAGCTAGAGAATGAGTAACCACTGTACTTGAAGAAAAAGCTCCATCTATGACAATAGAGTATGAAGAAGAAGAACTTGTGGGTCTTTGATCTATATCTACCACTATGTTCCATAGTCGTTTTGCAACAAGAAAATGTTTCAACATGTAAGAACTCATTGAATAGTTGGTCCCATCAAGTGAAGTATTTTGATGGCATTGCACCACAGTGCACTCTCCTTCTAGAGAGCTCCACGACGATATCCTTCGAGTAGAAAATCGAGCTCCTCGGGCCGCACACAATACTCCACACAGAGGTTGCAGAAATCGCAAAAAAACACAGTACACAAGGAGTACGAAGACAAACTTCTTAGGTCTTACAAATGCGATCGAACTTACAATCTATGATTGACCAGGCCACTATATATTTTATTAAAGAACATATACAAAGAATTGTCCGGTGGCCATTTGGCCTTTCACATGGACACTAACGGTAACCATCTCTCACTAAAGGCCAATATGGCCAAAGTAACTATGGGAGAAAAATAAAGAATGATAAAGAATGTCTGTGTAAGTATATAAACTATACCTCCCACCTGATGGGCATGTTACACAGTATACAAGTGACTATGTATGATCATGAATCAAGTAACCTCCATCAAGTGACAACAATGTCGAAAGCTATCCTGTGGTAGAGCTTTAGTCAAAGCATATGCAACATTATCTCGAGTGTGAAACTTCTCAAGAATAATGCTCTTAGTGGCTAAGCAATCTCTAATGAAGTGATACCTCACCTCAATGTGCTTGCTCTTTGCATGATAGACCGGATTCTTAGCCAAAACAATATCAAATCAGAGCATTAATGACTTCATACTCAAAGTAAAAGAGATCTCGGATGCACTTGGTTCACATCCTCTTGTAGATGATGATGACCTAGTTCCCCACACACTTAATGAGCTTAGAGAAGATGATAAATGGAAGGCATTCACAACCTTTGTGTATGTAAGGGATTCATTACCAGATTTTGAGCAAATTACTTCTGTTATGGTGATTGAGGAGCTCAACCATGAAGGCAACAAGTCAAAGGGAAGCCAAGACCAACTCTTCTATGTAGGCAAAGTATGACATGACACCTGAGGAGGCATGAAGTGGAAGGAAACCAGATCTTTCACACATTAGAATCTTTGGTTGTGTATGTTACACACATGTGCCAAAAGAGTTAAGAGGTAAGATGGATTCAAGGGCTGAAAGACATATGTTTATTGGTTATGCTATGGAGCAAAAAGGTTACAGGTGCTAAAAGCCTAATACAAAGGAGTTAAAGGTATCTAGAGATGTAGTGTTTGATGAACTCAAACAATGGTATGCTTCCAAAGTTCCATTGCAAGATGAAGATATTGAAGAGGTAGAGAGGAGCTATGAAGTTAGGTTTCAAGATAGCTTGGAAATCAGTGGTCCAAGCATACAAAGGAGTTCAAGCATGGATTCAGCCCATCAATCGGTGAATAAAGGAAAGGCAAGATTGGTAGAGCTTGATGAAGATGGACATGAAGTTGAAGACTTTGAAGAACCTATGTTAGAAGGGGGAGCTACATCAAAGCGAGGATCATGACACCAAGGCAAAGAAGGTTCATTCCACCAAAAGGAGAAGAAAGGAGGTCAACAAGGGTAAAACATCCAATCTCAAGGCTTTTTTATGATAGCTATATTGCTAGGCATTATGATTTATCAAAGATCATGAACTTTCTTCCTATGAAGAGGCCAAAGTCACAAAGGAGTGGCAAGAAGCTATGGAAGAAGAGTACAAAGCCCTTGAAGACAAAAACACATGGATTCTAGTTCCAAGAAAAGAAGGGATGAAGGTAATTGGCAACAAATGGATCTATAAAATGAAGAGAAATTCTGATGGTTCAATTGCTAGATACTAAGCAAGGCTCATGGCAAAATGATTTGCTCAATCCTATGGGATTGACTATGACAAAACATTCAGCCCAGTTGCAAAGATTACCACAATTAGGGCAATCATTGGGGTTGCCACATCTAGGAGGTGGCCAATATATCAAGTGGATGTAAAGAATGATTTTCTTAATGGTGATTTGCAGGAGACAATCTACATGACTCAACCATTAGGGTTTGAAAACCCAAAATATTCAGATTTTGTTTGTAAACTTAGAAAAGCATTGTATGGTTTAAAGCAAGCTCCTAGGGCATGGAATCAAAGGCTTGTGGAGTATTTGTGCAGATGTGGATACAAATCAAGTCATGGAGATCCTTCCTTATACCTCAAGAAGGAAGGAGGACTAGTTGTCTATGTATGCATATATGTGATGTTGATCGGACTGGTTCAAAGGAGGATAGAAGGAGCACATCTCAGCTCAGGTATGTGAGCATATCTCTAAGAAGAGTGGGTGAAAAAGTCATCCACACAAAATTCCATACTCATCCTTAGAAATTCTTTTAACATATAGACACATCAATCTTTGGAAAGTGGTTGGTGCATTGGTTAGGCCAAAAGTCATATACACCACATTTAGTAGCAAAAGTATTCTTATGCTGATCTTTTGTGGCTATGGCTACTTGATTATAGCCTAAAAAACCATCAAGGAAGCTATACATTTCCTTGCCTGCTACTCTTTCCAAAAAAAATGGTCAGTGATAAGTAATGGGTAGCTTTCTCTGATGGTGACAGGTATAACAACTCTCTCTGGATTCTCTTCTAGTTGGGTGTATTTCACTAGTACCACATTTTTAAGGGTGGGATGGTTGTCGTCCTAACATAGGTTGAGCTTGATGGTAACTCTGATACTCATATGGTCATTGAACCATTGGAGGTCCTTCATATGAGTCATATCTTGGAGCCTCCCTAGCTTGTTCTCTAGGTGGATAATTGTATGGCCTATATGGTTGAGGTTGAGGTTTTCTTGATTGTCTATTTTAAGGACAATTCTGAGTGTCATAATTGGTGTATTTTTTATCAATGTGGCAATAAAATCCTGGTCCCTGCATGGGTGGGCCTGCATCGGGATATTGTTGTAGTTGGACAAGTCCTCCTCTTGAACAAGCATGAGATGGATGGTCATCACCACAATGGATACATCATCTTAACATTGATATATGCATGGGTTGAACTTCATAGGGCTTTGAGCCTTGTTGGTTTTGCACTCCAAGATTTTTGGCAACCAATTCAACCAATTCTTTCACACTATTAGTTTGATTAGACACACTATTAGAAGCATCTTCATACTTTGATGGAGTCTAAGGAGTTTACAAATCATTAGCTAGATTGTCCTCCAAGTCAATACATTCTTTGAAACACACATTCAGAGTGTTCAATCGTTTGACATACACCAAGGCTCTCAATCCTCCATCAGTTAATCCATACAAGAATTATGAGATAATTTTTGGTTGGGTAGGCCTTTCAACCATTGGGCAACATCAACATATTGTTTAAACCTTCTTGTTGATAGCCTCACCAAATCATTGGTAGCCTACTTGAAGCTATGAATTAAAGAAGAGGTATTATCTTTGATTCTTGATGCGCACATGACAGGCATAAATTTTGTTGATGTAGGGGGTTTGGCTCATATCGTATACCAAATCACGATTCCTTTCAAAAAACTTGAGGGCTAAAATATATGGAGCTTGGATTTTGCAAAAATTCTTGAACACTACCGTCATTAGCTCAAAAATCATCATACACATCCTTGCAGCAATGTTCGGTACATTCTTTAATCATGGAGGCCAATGGTGTATGGTCAAGATCATATATGTGATGGTGGGTGTCGCCAAAATAGGGATGGTTAACCCAATCAAAACACCCTTTATTGTTGCGGATTTTGATTGCAAATGCTTTCCAGGATCTACCATAGACAATAGGACAATAACATGGGTTATATTTAATAAATAGTGGCATGTTTTCCCATGTGCGCATCATTTTAGGGTAGTTTGTCAATAGTCATGCATGCCAATTAGGTTGAAAAATAGCGCCTGCTTGTGCCTCTTCTAGTAGATCAACTGGCTCCAATTGAGTAGAGAATGTTGGTTCTTTCCCTGTATGCCTCTTAATCTCTGCATTATAATCTACTAACAATACAAAATATGGCATGTATTGCATCTCTGATGTGATGGGATAAGTTTTGAAAATAAGAGGACATAAGAACTGTTTTTTCAAGATCGGAGATCGACTGGATTTGTACGGCTATTCTATCGTCATGGGTTTGGCCTATTTGCTCTACCCACTTGAGCCAATCTGGTACTTCTATTTCAAAGGTATCTTGGCCCTCGTCAGTGACGCACCCTCCTAGTACTGGCATAGGCTCATACGATTCTTCAAAACTTTCTTCGGCTAGAATTTCCACCACTATGTTGGGTTTTGGGTCTTCAATTGGAGAGGGTGGCCCCTCATATGGTAATAGTCATGCTTGTAGGGCTTCCACCTGTTTCTTGAGGGCTTCCACTTCCTCTATAGGCTGAGGCAAGATGGCAGACTCTGATTGAGATGTGTTGACAGTGGTTTGCTGCTTCTTGAGGTCTGTACATTCTAATTCTAGCTTTTCATATGACTCTAAAAAATTTAGCATGTTCCTCGAGTAATATCCTTATGTTTGCTGAGGGAACAGCTTGATACTTCATAGGACTAATCTCTCTGCCTAGGGTCCCTTCCATAGTGGCTTCAAGATTATCTTGTTTTTGTTGTTGTAGTCGCTTGTTCTCTTCCAATGCCACATACATCTGCTTCCAGAGAAGCCTTAGATTTCTTCAGACTTTTGCATTGGTGAGATGTTTCTCGTGTAGCATTGTTTCCAAGTCCTTGAGGGCTTGGGCATCGATGTCGGGTATCTTGGATTCCAGCTCAACATGAGGTTGTTGTAAGGTGAAGTATTCCGCCTCGAGTGTTTTGTTGTCTACCTCCAAGCTTGCGTCTCTTGCTTGCAATCTTTGGGATTCTATGTGGAAGGCAGCATTTCGATCTTCTAGTCTTTAGTAATCTTGTTGTAGCTGTGATACACATTGAAGTATTGTACTTAATGTATTATGTACAATATGAGATGCAAGGGATATGGGGTGGAGTGCAGGGGGAGTGGGAATGGGGATGGGAATGGTGAATGTTGTGTCTAACAAGGAGGTGGGTGCAAGTGAAGTTGGTGGTAGGGGAATGGGAGATGGTGGGATTGTGGGGGGAGGGGGAGGTGTGGTGGGTGATGAAATGTCCATAGGGTCAAACAGCATGGTACATGTTGGAACTACCATGTAAGTGGGGATGATAGGTGAAGTGATCATGGTATGTGTGTATAGTGAAGTGGAACTTAGTGGTTGTGAGCCTAACATGTGTGGAGTGGGGACACAAATGAAACTTTCCATGAAAGACATGTAATGGGGTGGGGCTATGGTCACAATTGAAGTGTAGGGAAAGATGGAGGAGGCAAATGGGAAATATGGATGAGGGGCAAGAGGAATGTGTGAATGGGGGTATGTGGGGATACCTAAACTACCTTTGGTGGGTTTTGGGCATCCTTCTATGCTAGGTGTAAGGGGGTGTCCAATGATGAGCTTGATAGACAAAAATGGGGAAGTAAAAAGAGGGTTGCTAATAGAAGAAAAGAGTGTGGCCTGAGAAGTTGGTTCATGGAAGGAAAAGGACATTGATGAGGTTGGGGTTTGGGTAATGGTTTCTATTACTACAGCGGTTTCATTAGTGGTTGGTGGCAAAGGTGGGGAAGATAAGGGAGATGGGGGGTGTTGGGGTGAGATTGGTGATGTTTGTACAAATGTCTCTACAGTAAGATGTAGTCGTTGGTTCAATGGTTGCGTCTAGTTCAGATATCGATATATGTATGTTTTTGCTTGCCCGTGGTCTTGTTTCCACTATGTGTTTGTTAGAGCGGATTGATTACCATAGAGCTGTGTATGACCTCTTGAACTCTCAGTGTCTCTGTCAACAATTTGAGTGTATTAATGCAGTGAGGATCCACCCCTTCCTCTATGAGCATTTGTTCTATCAAGGCCTGACTAGATGCAAATGAAAATCTATGCCTTTCTTGCACCACCTTGATTGTATCATATAACCTTTGTAGTTGGGGGTATACACTAGAGAACCTACAAGTTCTGGAACTTCTATTTGCTCTCCTTGATATCTTCCCTCGTATTCATCATCATCTTCTTCTGATTCTTCATTTTCATCATCATCTTCATTGCCTTCTTCATCCTCATCAACTATGTTAACTAATACTTGAGAGGTGGTTGTTTGTGGTTGAGAGCTTTCCACCTGTTGTTCCTCACCTACCTCAAGATTCACTTCTCTTAAAATTTGCTCAAAATCCTCATTGGTGAGCTCTTCCAAATGTACCCTTCCAGGGAACTCAAGGTTTGTGGGGACTTGCAAAAATATCAAGTTTGGACCTTCAATGCTGCATCTCGAGAGGTGTGGTGTGAATGGCCATACCCGTCATGGTGGGGGAGTGACATCTGGGGTTAAGGTGGCTTCTTGAGCTTGCGCACATGGTACAGCTCCTTGCATCCTCTTTGATGGGGTTCTTGTGGAGGTTCTACCTTTGAATTGTTGTACCTTGGCCCATATCAATGCTCTCTGGATTGGAATGTCATAACCCAAACATCTATAAATTATCCTAGTCAACACACAACATCCATACAAGATTGACTTTCACCACCATCATTTGTGCACCAAGTGGATTTGATCAATAATCTAGTGAGGTAGGTTAAGGGTTAGGTTCTGAGACTCTGCAAAGTATAAACTACCAAATCTTCTTAGGTGGCATGGTGAATCTGTCTTGTGCTGGGAATGCAAAGTGTTGCATGCACATCCTTAGGTGAGCTACAATGTTTGGTGTCATGGCCACCATAATTTTTAGCTTTGTGAGATCTCTATTCTTCATGCTATATAGTACTAAAATCTCCTTCACAATGGGTATGTGCATTCCATTCATATCTAGAGCCTTCCATACTAGGTTATTGGTTAACTTAAACTACTTCAATTCATTACCTGTGGCTAGCGATGGGAGCACAAATGTGCTTGAAGCTTGGGGATGCTTGCTAAGGGTCAAGGTGTTGATAAGATAATAGCGCCACATGAAGTCAGGTTTGGGCAGCAAAGCACTGAAATATGCATCCAATTTTGCTTTCTGTCACACTACACATAGTGCTTCTGCATTGTGTAACTTTTAAAACTCCCACGTGAAGAAATGGTACTTGTCCCCCTTTCCATTGAATTCTAGCTCTACCTCCCAAAGGTACTAGCCCTCACCCCATGGTCCTACTACTTCACTAAACCAATGAGAGGTTTTGCCTACAGGCATGGTATGGCCACTTGTGGAATCTTGTATTGGTAATGATCTATATGGCCTACAATTCCTCCAATATTTCATTCATCTCAGGCATGAAGGGAAGGCTCTCCATATCAACAACTTGTTGACTTATGCCTACCTGAGAAATGGTTCCTACTAATTTAGCCATGATATTGCTTGTAGTGTCTGATGCTTATCTGCTAGAAGAAGAAAATCATATTAGCATTGCATAGGAAACATGATAATATCGTGTTCCCTCTACAATACCAACATGTCGTTCTTTGAGGTTAGAGGTTAGTCAGGGTGGTGTACTCTGTGTGTGAGTGAGAGTTAGGAAGTTAGTAATGTTCCTATATGCATGCTCTGGTTGTGCACGATACTCAAATGCATCTATTCCTATGCACAATAGTTTACAGGGTCAGGTTGGGGGGTTTCTTACAGGGTTTAGCTCGCCAAATTTTCTTTGTGGGACTACATCTTATAGTTGTGATGATCTTTACATGTTTCTAAATTATGTCTTCTTGGATTTGGGACTTTTTGGGGACCCATTTTCAGATAGTCCTAGATGTGATCTCATGTGTGGAGGTGTTGAATGCAACTATTTGTCCTAAAGTATATGGTGTGAGTGATTGTTAGCAGCTATTCAAGCTTGTGAGCTTATGTCAAGCTACTTGGACATGTAAGCAAGTCTTGGGCACCCAAATTTTTTGTGCATTGGGATCAGCCTTCGTTGACCACTTTGGGACCCAAATGGAAATGGTCCATTTTGGGAGATTCTTGGAATACTCTTTCTTTGTAATCCTTGCCCAAGTAGTTGGCTTGGTGCATCATTGGAGAACTATCTCTCAAGTAGAGGGTTGTTCACCCTTTGGTATCTAGATCTGCTTCACTCCATGAGGTACTTCATTTTGCACCGATCGTTGAGAGTGCTTCTTGGTTACCTATTTTATCAGTTGGTTGGGTTGCCTTGCTTGTTTTTCTGGAATCGTCTTTAGAAAAGAAGGGAGTTCCACATTGGTTTTTGTGAACCCTTCATGAGTGACCTTCTTTTTCACCATAGACCTTGGGACAAGAATAGCATTGTTATCTTCATGTGTGTTCCTGGAAGGAGTAGGAGTGGGTGTCTTTCCTAGTTCTTTGAGTGCATGATTTTCTAGCTCAATTGTGATGCAGTTTTGATTCACCCAGAGCGGAAGAATTCCACTCCTTAGGTTCAGGTTGGCTGCATAATTATAGATCCAGTCTTGACCCAAGACAAGAGGTTCCGTGAGATGCTCCTCTTGGCACACAAGCACCTTCACTGTCATAAGAATATTATGAATGTAGATGGGAAATTCCACCTCCCCCATGCAAAGGGTTTCTACACCTCCCAATCCTATGAGATATGCTTCTATAAGATTGACTTTTAATTGCAATTCTTGACAATAAGAAAGGCATGTTGTGCTAGTGGTTGCACCTGAATCAATCAAGGCTCTAACATTCTTTGCATTTTGGCCTTTTTCTACCTCTAGGGTCACAAAAGGTCATCAGTCAACTATTCTAGGTGAACTTGCACCTGAGGCTTGGCACATGGCTATCTGATATCTGGGAGCATCATGAGTATCAGACCTAGGGTGACCTCTACCATGTCTTCTCATTTTCATTCATTGGATGCATTCTAAGGCTTTGGCTTGTGCTTCTTCTCGAATTCGTTTTTCTTCTTCCTTACATTTCTTTGCAGTGTTGAGTGGACTTAGTATTTCCTCTATGAGGGGTTCTTGATATATTTTAACTCTACATCCACTAATGTAACTAGGTGGAATATCACCTTCTAGCATAGCTAATTGAACTGCTCCACTTGTTGAGATCCTATTGATGATCATAGGTTCATAGCCTTGCTTCTCCAACTTCCATGCATGTTGTTTCAATGTGTATACCAAGACTAAGTCTCCTGCTTTCAAGCCCTTATCTTTCACATGGGCATCAAAGTATGCTTTTGTCTTTTTTTAGTTGCATAAATTCCTGTTGCTGCTCTCAATCTTGTTTCACCTAAGCATTCCAGATCAAAGATTCTAGATGAGAGCTCATGGCCGGTCCACTGATGCTCTTGTTCTACTTTCAATGTAGATATCAAAAACTCTAATCGTAACATAGTATTTTGCCCAAAGACCATATGAAAGGGTGTGTCTTAGAGTACCGTTTTATAGGCGACTCGATACACCCAAACAACATGGTGTAGCTATTTATCCCAATCAGAGCATTTATTGTTCACCAATTTTGTCAACACATTACATAGAATCTTATTGGTGCTCTCAGCTTGTCAGTTAGCTTGTGGGTGATAGGGGGCAGACTTCTTATGTACCACCAAGAATTCTTGGAGAAGATTTTCAATGACTTCATTCAAGAAGTGAGTGCCTCTATCACTTACTAGCTCAATTGGTAACCCATATCTGATGAACACATTCTCAAATAAGAAATTAGCTATCATTTGAGCATCATTCTTTTTTGTGGCCTTTACTTCTACCCACTTGGTTAGATAGTCCATGGTAACAATAATGTATTCAGCATGTGAACTCTTAGTTGGAGGATTAATAGGACCTACAAAGTCTATTCCCCACTTAGAGAATGCACGTCCAACCATCATGGGTTTTACTGGCATCTCATCCTTACGTATAGGGTACTAAGTTCGCTGACAAATGTCACACCACTTCACATAGGTATGTGCATCCATGTGAAGAGTTGGCCACCAAAGACCTGTGAATAGAATTGCCTTAATCACACAGTCTAGTCCTAAACGTCCTCTTGCTACACCTTGGTGAGAAGTCTCTAAGATCTTGAGGTATTCACTCTCATGGACACATAATCTTAGGTATATGTCTCTTCCATGTTTGTATAGATTATCACCTATGAGTGTGTAATCTAGTGCTTCCTATTCTAACTTCTTTTGTCTAGCCAATGTCATCTCTTCAGGGAATGCTTTCATCCTCAAGCAGTCTACCAAAGGTTTGCTCCACTCTAGCATTATAGACACTTGATATAGCATATCATGTTCCACAAGTGGTCTAATATGATGGATTGGGTGTTCCTTGCATAACTTATGGACATTTGCTTCCATTGTTGGCCAATATACCCCTAACCTTTGCAAAGTCTATAGGGTTCTATGTTTAGAGTGATGTTGTTGTAGTGTGCACCTACATGTGCTATTTGCAACCACTTTGCATGTCCATCTTCTTCTACACAATGAGCCAATATGCCTTGATTGGTGTGCTTATACATGGTGCCTGCCATTATGTGGTATTTTTGAGATCTCACCACTTCCTTATCTTTAGTTCTCAATACAAGAACTTTAGATCCAAAGGTGAGAATAGGTGCTATAGCTTTGGCCCATTCAGGAACTACCTCTAGATTGAACAAATAAGCATCAAGAAGGTCATCTAATATGCCTTGAAGTGAGTCTCTTGAAGTTAGTCTAGAAAGGTGATCTACCCTACGGTGAGTTCTACATTTCCTAACTACCACATCAAAGTCATATTCCATTAGTAAGAGCAACCATCTTACTAATCTGCCAGTATTGCAAGGTCTGTTCACTAGATATAGCAATGCTTGATGATCTGTAAAAAATTTAAACTTATTTGCAAGCAAATAATGTCTAAAATTTTTTACCGCATATACCATGCCCAATCCTTCTCTCTCAATAGTAGTATAATTTTGTTCAGTCGCACTCAATTTTCTATTGGCATACACAATTGGAAGATCCATATTACCTTCACCAGTAGGTTGTGCTAAAACACACCCACTAGCATAACTAGATGCATCCACATGAACATGGAATGGCTTTTTCCAATCTGGTGTAGTTAAGATTGGTGTTGAACACAATCTTCTCTTGAGCTCGTTAAAGGAGTTTTTGTTGGTGCATATCAAGCCTTCACACATTGGCTTGGAATCATGGAAGACTAACTTGGACAAAGCTTTATCAAGGCTTCACTTGCAGCAAGGTTTACATGAACATGTGCTTAGATGTTCTTACCTTCTTACCCCTTTGTAAAAGTCTATATGACTTGGCATTCATATGTAATCACTTTAGACACTCACCTACCTCATTAGTCGTGGAAAAGAGAATGATTTAATGGAGAGAATATCTCCCTACTTTTAGTAGAGATATTCTAGGGAGCCTAAGTTTGAATTTTGAAATTCAAATCACCATCAAACTCCTATAAAAGCTACAATCAAAAAGTCACGGTTAGTCCAGTCAATTAAGCTCACTCCCCGAGGTATTTTCTCATTGTAACTGTGTGTGTGTTAGTGCTACTCCATAGCCTACACCACCACCCCTCAATTAGCCATGCTTGGCATGCTAATGAGCTTGTATAATCATATCAATCAATAGATATATACACATTCATCATCTCTGGTTCTCTGTGCTTTCTACTTCAAGTCTGTCAACTTCCAAGGAGCATTTCTCAGTGCTCACTGAACCAAATCAAGAGATCTATAGCTCATTGGAACCAGCTCAAGGTCTACTACAACCATACAAAATTTCAGAAGATTTCATTCAGCTATTTGGGAGAAATCTGCTTCGAAGTGCACACTGGTCTGTGTCTGCAGAGTTCCTAAAAAGTCGGGGGTAATCAGATTTTTCCTAAACTTATTTCTCAGTGTATGGTTTATCAATTTGAGTGATTCCACTTGTGATTGGTAGCTTACTAAGGTACTTTAATACTCCCAAAAGGAATTGTTTCAATTTTAAGTGTGCTGGTCACACTGAGCATAACACTGAGCAGGTATCATTATAGAAATAGTAAGATTTTGGATTTGTGAAGGAACCAAGTTATCTGTTTTGGTTTGATCATCACACAAATCATTTCCAAAGTACATATATGGTTTCTTTGTGTCATTTGGAAGCTAAGCAAGTGTACTAAGCATATCTGGAATCAAAGGAGGGCAGATGTGAAGCAGGTTTTGCAGCATCAACTCATTTCTTGAGTGCATCCAACCATCACTCCCAACAGTGGTATCAGAGCAAAGAAGGTAAACATGGGTGATGGTTTCCCTTCATTCATTGACAAATTGGACAGAAACAATTACCAGGCTTGGTCATTGAGAATGAAGACCTATCTACAAGGGAGAAGCTTATTTGGATTTATATCAGGAGATGAGGAATTGCCCTCATTCAAGACCAGAGGACTACCCACAGAGGATGAACATGAAAGACTCAACCAATGGTGTGCAAAGGATGCTTTGGCAAGGTCTTATCTCTTAAACTCTATATCTGACTTTCTTTTACCTCATGTAAGGAATTGTAAGACTTCCCAAGAGACTTGGGAAACCTTGTCAAACTATTTTTCTTCCAACACAAGGGCTAGGAAGAATCAATTGTGGATTGAGTTCACAACCCTTAGGAAGCAGCCCAAGCAATCAGTCTCAGAGTATGTGAGAAAGATCAAAGATGTGGCAGACCAATTAGCAAGCATTGGAGAGGAGATTGAAGAGGAGATTGAAGAGGAGCAAATAGTCAGGCAAGTAACAAATGGACTCAAGGCAGATGATAAGTGGGAAAGTTTCACCACTGCAATGGACCTCTATATGGACATGCATACCCCTGATCTCACAACACTCATGGGCCAACTATTTACACATGAAGCAAAGTTTACAAAGGCTGGAGATCAATCAAAAGGTAACAACCCCTCTGCTCTCTATACTGATAAGAAAGTTAAAGATAAAGGTAAAGGGAAGAAACAGGATGAAGAAGGCTCTACCTCCCAAGCTAATTATGCAGGGAGAGGTAGATCATCTAGAGGAAGAGGCAGAGGAGGTAAGTCAGGTAGGGGGAGACCCTACAACTCATCACCTTGCAACATTTGTGGATTATCCAATCATACCACAGATGAATGCTACAAGAACTACAAAAATCAGAGAGGAAGAGGATACTCAAGAGGTGGATACTCTCAAGGGAGAGGCAGATTCAATCAACACCAAGGCTACAATGGATACAACAACCAATACAACAACAACTACAACAACAACCACAATGGTAACTACCAAGGTGGATTCAGAAATAGAAGAGACTACAACAACTACACAGAGGAGCAAGATGACTCCCTATTGATCATGAATATGACATCCAAGGCAGGTACAAATGATGATCATTTATTTTACATTGACTCAGGGTGTTCTAACCATGTAGCTGGCAATGTGGCACTACTTTCTGATTTGGAAGAGCCCAAGGGCAAACATCAGGTACAAACAGGTGATGACACTAAACATTCTGTTGTTAAGATTGGGAATGTGAAGACATGTGATGGCAACCAGAATCTATTGAGCAGAGTACTCTATGTACCAACCATCACCAAGAATCTAATGAGTGTTGGTCAGATTGTGGAGAAAGGTTTGCAGGTCAGATTCACACAACATGGAGCATATGTGGAGGACCCAAGACATGGATTCAGAAGGATAGCCAAAGGGGAGAAATCAGGTAGATTATTTACATTTGAGCTAGAAGACACCAAGAATATTGCTTTGTATAATTATAAGGATCAGACACTTTCAGAGTTAGAAATATGGCACAAGAGATTAGGGCACATAGGTGAAAGAACCCTAAAGCAAATGTGAAGAGATCAATGTGTGCTTGGGATACCTAATGTGTCCAAGCAACACATGATTTACAAGTGTGGATCATGTCAATTTGGTAAGTCTCACAGATTACCCTACTCAAGGAAAGGTTTCATGCATGAAGACTACCTAGACTTGGTACACACAGATGTTTGGGAACCTAGCAAGGACCCTTCCATTTCTGGTTCAAGGTATTATGTGTCCTTCATTGATGATTATAGCAGGTGGACCATTTTATACTTTATGAAGCATAAAGATGAAGTGTTTAATTGTTTCAAGAGGTATCTTGCACTTGTTGAAAATCAAACAGGAAGAAGCTTGAAGAGGCTAAGGTCAGATGGTGGAGGAGAGTACTTCTCCAATGAGTTTGAAGATTTCTTGCAGGAAAGAGGCATCAAAAGGGAGATTACTACAAGGTACTCACCTGAACAAAATGGGGTAGCTGAAAGAAGGAATAGACTCATTGTGGAAACAGCTAGGTCTATGCTTAATGAAAAGAAGTTACCAAACTATCTTTGGGCAGAGAGTGTATCCACTGCCACTTATCTCATCAATAGGTTGCCATCCAAATCACTTGATGGCATGACACCATATGAAGCTTGGCATGGTAAGAGACCCTCTCTGGATCATTGCAAAATCTTTGGTTGTGTTGCATATGTGCATATTCCCTCACAGGTAAGGGGAAAGCTAGACCCCAAGGCTGAAAAATGTATCTTCATTGGTTATGATTTGAACCAAAAGGGATACAGATTCTACAACCCAACAAACAAAGGTTTCAAGGTAAGCAGAGATGTCATCTTTGATGAGAATGACTCTTGGTATGAAAATGAATGCAGGAAGTTTAGTCTACCCTATGATATGGAAGAAGATTTTCCAAAGCTCACCAAGGAAGAACCAATTCAACAAGAAGATTCAAGCTCAGATGATGATGATACGATAAATCTTGAAGAGTTCAAGGCTTGGAAGTCCAAAGGGAAAATGAAGATGAAGCAACTAGAGGATAAACCAGAATCCTCAACTCAAGCAATGAGGAGATCTCAGAGAGAAAAGAAGAAGCCTATCAGATTTGGGTATGACACATCACTTGTAACTAAACATTTTGTATATCTTGCAAAGGACTTGTTGAATGAAGAACCAGGTACCTATGAAGAAGCAATTACCAAACCAGAATGGAGAGAAGCCATGGATGAAGAGATGGAGGCTCTCAAGGAAAGTGATACTTGGGACTTGGTACCCAAGAAAGACTCTATGAAGGTAATAGGATCCAGATGGATCTACAAACTAAAGAAGAATTCAGATGGAACAATAAATAGGTACAAAGCTAGGTTGGTAGCCAAGGGTTTTGCACAAACCCAAGGCATTGATTATGAGGAGACATTTTCTCCTGTGGCTAAGATGCCAACTATCAGAATTTTGGTGAGTGTAGCTGCATCCAAGAATTGGAATATGTACCAATTAGATGTCAAGAATGCTTTCTTGAATGGATGGATATCTGAAGAAGTCTACATGTCACAACCACCTGGCTATGAAGATCCAAAAAAGGTACATTATGTTTGTAAATTGAAGAAGGCTCTGTATGGCTTAAAGCAGGCACCTAGAGCATGGAATTACAGATTGACAACCTACCTCCAAGACCAAGGATTTGTGATGAGTAAAGCAGACACTTCTCTATTCATAAAGAGAAGTAGCACAGAGGTAATCTACTTATGTGTTTATGTTGATGACATCATCATTACAAGTAATGATATCAATGGGATTAGACACATCAAAGGATAGATGATGAAAGAATTCAAGATTAGTGATCTTGGATTATTGAAGTACGTCTTAGGTCTTGAGTTAGTCTACACCAACTCAGGTATATATATCACTCAAAAGAAATATGTACAGGATATGGTCAAGAAGTTTGGCTTGCAGGATGCTAAGGTATCTACTACTCCAATGGAGGTCAACCTAAAGCTAAGTGCTCATGAAGGAGAAGAAGTCCAAGACATCACAAGATACCAAAGTATGGTAGGTAGTTTGAACTATGCTACCTTGACAAGAATTGACATAGCATATGGAGTTAGTGTGCTTAGTCAATTCATGCACAAACCAAGGGTACCTCACCTAGAGGCAGCAAAGAAGATCTTGAAGTATCTGAAGGAAACTCAAAGTCATGGTTTGTACTTTCCTTATACATCAGATATTGACATTAAAGTTTACTCAGATGCAGATTGGGCAGGATGCAAGGATGATAGGAGAAGCACCTCAGGATACATTTGTTTTGCAGGAGATAAGCCTATTTCTTGGTCAGCCAAGAAGCAACCTACAGTGGCATTGTCATCCACTGAAGCAGAGTATAGAGGGCTTGCCAATGCCACTCAAGAAGCTATCTGGTTGAAGCTTCTATATACAGAGTTAGGCCTATATACAAGGCCACCAATTATCTTTGGAGATAACACTAGCTCTCTTCACCTTGCAGCTAATCCAATATATCATGCTAGAACCAAACACATAGAGGTTCATTACCACTATGTGAGAGTAAGCAAAGAGATTCAATTGACATATGTGTCTACTAATATGCAATTTGCAGATTTACTTACAAAGGCATTAGATGGAAACAAGTTATGCAGATTTAAATCTATGATTGGATTGCAGGAAGTAATTGAAGATTGAAGATGAAGACTTAAGCCAAAGTGTTTGGCTCGAGGGGGAGCTGTTGGTGCATATCAAGCCTTCACACATTGGCTTGGAATCATGGAAGACTAACTTGGACAAAGCTTTATCAAGGCTTCACTTGCAGCAAGGTTTACATGAACATGTGCTTAGATGTTCTTACCTTCTTACCCCTTTGTAAAAGTCTATATGACTTGGCATTCATATGTAATCACTTTAGACACTCACCTACCTCATTAGTCGTGGAAAAGAGAATGATTTAATGGAGAGAATATATCCCTACTTTTAGTAGAGATATTCTAGGGAGCCTAAGTTTGAATTTTGAAATTCAAATCACCATCAAACTCCTATAAAAGCTACAATCAAAAAGTCGCGGTTAGTCCAGTCAATTAAGCTCACTCCCCGAGGTATTTTCTCATTGTAACTGTGTGTGTGTTAGTGCTACTCCATAGCCTACACCACCACCCCTCAATTAGCCATGCTTGGCATGCTAATGAGCTTGTATAATCATATCAATCAATAGATATATACACATTCATCATCTCTGGTTCTCTGTGCTTTCTACTTCAAGTCTGTCAACTTCCAAGGAGCATTTCTCAGTGCTCACTGAACCAAATCAAGAGATCTATAGCTCATTGGAACCAGCTCAAGGTCTACTACAACCATACAAAATTTCAGAAGATTTCATTCAGCCATTTGGGAGAAAGCCGCTTCGAAGTGCACACTGGTCTGTGTCTGCAGAGTTCCTAAAAAGTCGGGGGTAATCAGATTTTTCCTAAACTTATTTCTCAGTGTATGGTTTATCAATTTGAGTGATTCCACTTGTGATTGGTAGCTTACTAAGGTACTTTAATACTCCCAAAAGGAATTGTTTCAATTTTAAGTGTGCTGGTCACACTGAGCATAACACTGAGCAGGTATCATTACAGAAATAGTAAGATTTTGGATTTGTGAAGGAACCAAGTTATCTGTTTTGGTTTGATCATCACACAAATCATTTCCAAAGTACATATATGGTTTCTTTGTGTCATTTGGAAGCTAAGCAAGTGTACTAAGCATATCTGGAATCAAAGGAGGGCAGATGTGAAGCAGGTTTTGCAGCATCAACTCATTTCTTGAGTGCATCCAACCATCACTCCCAACAGTTTTCACATTCATTTGTCCACACAAAGTTAGTCAAAAGGGAGTATAGAGGCTTTGCAATGATTGTGTACATGTGAATGAAACATTGATAATAGCCGCAATGCCCCATGAAAGCTTGTACTTCTTTGGCATTATTTGGCCTAGGTAGCTCTACAATTGCTCTAACTTTCTCCTCATCTATGGATATTCCATTCTTTGACACTATGTGTCCTAGAATCTTGCCTTGCTTGACCATAAAAACACACTTTTTTGGGTTCAAGTAGACCTGATATTCTCTACATTTGTCTGAGATTTGTCTGAGCTCAGGTATATGTGTTTGTCTAATGTTGGAATGAGTGCATAGGTCATCAACATAGACTTCCAAGTTTTTTATGGAAGAACTCTTTGAACACATGCACATTAGCCATTGGAAGGTAGCTGGTGCATTGGTTAGCCCAAATGGCATTATTCAAAAAGAAAATATGCACCGCTCTATGGCAAAAGCCAATCTTATGCTGGTCTTTTGGAGATTGTAATCAGAGAATCCATCAAGGAAGCTATAAACTTCCTTGCCTGCTACTCTTTCTAATAGATGTTTAGTGATAGGAAGCAGATAACTATCTGTAATGGTGGTTGTGTTAACCTTCTTCAAGTTAATGCATACACGTAACTTTCCATTCTTTTTAAGCACCACTACAATGGGGAACACTCATTCAGTGGGCTCATTTTCATATATAAAACCAGCTTCTATTAAACGATCTATCTCTTCCTTGATCTTGGCAGCATAATTGTCATTATATGTGTATGGCTTCTACTTAGAGGGTTTGGCTTTTGAGGTCATTATATGTGTTTGGCTTCTCCTTTTCCTCGTCCTCAGTTAGGTTGTGTCCTATGTATGTGCATCATTCTTCACCTTCTTCTATGGTCACAATGACTTTCTTAGTTGTCTCTTTGTTATCATGGGCCACTCCTATGAATGATTCTCGCTTAGGCATTCTGATCATGACTTTCTTGTCCTCTACTTCATACTTCTTAAAGTTTTTCGGGATCTCAAACAAAGATTCTTCCTCTTCTGGTGGGAGTTCTCTCTTCTTTCTTTTCTTTCCTTCACTCTTGGTGGTTATCTTTGTGGTTAATCTCACACCATTTGTAAGCTCTTCTTGTCTTTGAGGGTGAGCTTCTACCTTGTATAGGTATTCTTCTTCTGATGCCCAAAAAGGATCCATAATAATTGGCTCTAGATATGAGTCACTCAATTGTTCAATTTCCTCCATACTAGGCTCCCATTCTTCGACAACCGAATCACACATTATTGGTTCTATTGTGAAAAGTGAAATGTCATAGAAACCTTCATCACAATGTGGTGTCCATTGTTCTTCATTGATAGCTACATCCATTGTGGTTAGAATTTCAGCCCAACCATGAGGTTCAAACTCTTCATCAAAAAATACCACAAGTTCATAGGTTGGGTCTCAAATAGATCCATGAGTTTCCTTCGCATCTACCTCTCTAGTTTTTTCTCTTTTCTCTTCTTCTTCTGCAACTTTACACATGCATAGGTGAGTGTCTTCATGCATCCATGAGGATCTTGATCCTATGGAATGCACTGATTATGTATCATATGTGACTCAATGGATGGGATTCCACTGTATAGAGGAAACATCTCTATGAGAGTAGTCCTTGAGATTGACTTTAGTTGTAACACCTAAATGTTGCAAATACAAGGAATTGGTTCCCCAATCCTGGACTACTTGCAACTATCTCATGAATGGTCTTCCCAAAATCATCTCATAGGCTTGGTTTTTTCTAAAGTCACATATGGCAAAAGTGTGCTCAAACTCTACACCACAAGTAGTGATATTTATTCCTTCTAGCAATCCTAAGGGTCTCTCTATTTGACCATCAACCATTTATAGTTTCATTCTCGTTGGCATGAGTGTTGGTTTGCCCCAATGCTTCCATAGGGAAGTGGTAGCAATTACAACTCTTGCACGTGAGTCCAAGATAGCCTTGGTTGTGTAACCCTGATGAGTGATAGGGAGATAGGTGTTTCCTTCTTCCCCTTTGATCATGTCTCGTATCTTGTCCAAGGGTATCTCTGGAACTATTCTATGTGATCCAACCTGGGAATGGGTTTTGGCCACTTCAGGTACATGATTAGCTACGTGTTTCCACAATTGTGGCTTAACCTTGAGTAGCTCCTCTAAAGTGAGATTGCACTTCACTTTAGTGTACTTTACTACTATATTTCTAAGCAAGACTAATTCTTTGTTCCTTATCATGACCATGGGTGCTCTCATACAGGTGGACTTTGCTTCCCATGGGCCTGTGAAATGGGGCAATTCTTGTAGGGAATTAGACTCGAAGTCTAATCGCTCACTAGACTGGATATTCTCTTATTCTCCATAAATAAAAGGAATATCTTGTGGGAATTGATCATGTAAGTCATCCACAATTTCAATGGGAGGAGGATTTTCATTTCTTTTTCCCGTTTCTCTTCTTAAATTTCTCTTAGAAATTCTTGGGAATATTGATTCATAGAAGAAGAGGTGTCTGGTTTAGTGGAATTAGGCACATAAGCTTCCTTGGAGGAATGCTCATCCTTTCACTTGCATTGTTCTTACCCTGGACGGTGGCTTCCTTTCTAGATTTTGCAATTAAACTCTCCAATTTTTCTAATAGTCCATCAAAGTGTAATTGAGTTTTAGCTAAACTAGAGTAATTCAAGAGACGACTCGCTTCAAACATGGTTTGAGTCAATTCTACCATCTTTGCACAAAGCTTGGTTCATTCCATCTCTAGGTCAGCTCTAGGGTAACACTTTTCATGTTCTATCACATTTGGCCCTTCTTGGATTCTGGCCTAATATGCTTTAAGCATCATGTCTAGGTCCTTGAGAGTGGGATCTGCTAAGATTGATCCTACTCTAGGTAGCGGTAGAGTTATATGAGGTGGATTAGAAGGTGGTGGGGATGGTGGTGGTGGTGATATGTGAGAGTGCGTTTGATATGTGAGTTCAACTATCTTGGCCTTTGTTTCTCTTAGGCTTTCCTTAGGTTCACTCATTTTCTTCAACCATTGCCTTTTCATTTGTTCTCGGCTATCTTTCCAAGCTCTTGTTCTTTTCTTTTTTAGACTCTCAGTCTCACTAACCTCAGAACTCTTTTCTTGACCTAAGCCTTGTCTTTGTTGAAATGAATGAGCTCTAGTGACCACTTTCAATGGGGCAATGGAAGTCACACTTCCATTAGAATCTACCACTAACCAAATGATATTGATGGGAGTGATTTTTGGTACATTTCTTGGGTTCTCAGGACAATCTTGTAAGAGGTGCCCCTTCCCACAATTTGGACAAAAATCTTGAATTGTCACTGATTGGAGTCACATGGGTGCATGTATATGGCAATCTTCGGAGCTAAGTGATGTCTCCTTAGTACATGAAAGTAATGGCTGAATTGCATCTTTCACAAAGACAACATCACAAATAACCAAAATCTATGGATTTACTGATTTATCATCGATTTTTTTGCTTATTGTTCAGGCAGTAATGCATATGTTAGGCAAGAAAAGACATGCAGATGAGGAATTGATGGCTTGCAACCATGCCAAGACACATATAGAGTGATAAATAGTAGTGCTTTGTTAGGACACCTATTAAGTACATATGCTGCACACATAACAACTTCAAGCCAAAAGCTATGTGGTCAACCTTGACTTTTTACCAGACACCTCGCCATCTCCATGAGAGACCTTTATTTCTTTCAACAATTCCATTATGTTGAGGTGTATACAACACTGTACAGTGATGTTTTATCCCACATTCAACCATAAATGCATTAAAATCAGAAGCCATGTATTCCCCCCCTCGATCAAAACAGAGGGTGCCCATCTTACATGCTGACAGACTTTCAACCAAAACCAAAAATTGTTTGAAGCACATAAACACAACAAACTTTGCTTTCAATGGATACACCCATGCATGCATGGAAAAATCATCAATAAAAGTCATGAAGTGAAGTTAGTTTCCAAAAGAAGGTGTCTACATAGGACCACAAACATCACTATGAGCAAGCTAAAATTTCTCAGTAGCTCATCTTTTGGGAAGGAGGAACACTGTATTTTGCTCAAAATACATCCTTCACATACATGTTTACTAGTTGTCTCAAGTTTGGGTAGAGAGGACACCATTTCATATTTGTGTAGGCATAGCAAACTAGCAAAATTTAGATGACCAAAGCATCCATCCCAAAGCTTTGCATATGAAATAGCATGAGAATCTTGAACTGCACATGTTGAATCATTGAGAGATTTTGCATAGTCTATGAGCTTATACGGCCCAAGGCATAAAATGCTATAAGCAATAATAACATCGCCATTTGACATACCATGAAGTGTATATTTGTCATCAACAAATTTGACAACCAAGACAATCTTGGCTAATGCTTAAACTGACAATAGTTTTTTCTTGATCCCTCGCACAAACAAAGCATCTGACAATGTGAAAGAACTACCATCAATATTATTCAAAATTATCTTACCAACTCCAATTATAGGATAAGAAGAGTTGTCAACACATGTGACATTACTTCCAATAGAAGGCAAGTTCAGGTGAGCTGAAGAAATTGCATTATGAGGTAATATGTTTGGTTTCCCCATTGTCAAAGTACTGACATCTAAGTCTATTGCAAATATACACTATTCATGAGAAGATGGTTCATAGCTGCAAACAATGGTAAACACCCATTCTTCATTATTCACAAGATTATCATAATCTAATTTAGGTGTAGAGGCCTCTACAATAACCATTCTAGCATCTTTCTTCTTTGCCTCTTTTGCATCCATGTTTGGACAAGTTTTATGACATGATCATTTCCTTTACAATATTTGCACAATTGTTTTTGCTTTTCTGTTTTCTTCTCATCTTTGTCTTCCCTTTTGTCTGTGCAGAATTAGCAGATTTCTTCTTACTAGTGGATGAGCTCCATTCACCTTTGCCCATCTGACTAGCTAATCTTGATCTACAACATGCATAATGGACATGTTTTGCCTAGAGTGATCTTCGTGTAATAAAACAGAGACTAAGTCCTCAAAGGTTAAGGTATTTGGATTGCCTTTCATCATCAATCAAAGAGTAGAAGCAAAACTATGATATGAATCGGGAAGACCAAGAAGAACAATTTGTATAGGTGAGCTATCTGGCAAGACTTCATATGCAAAAATCAATTGCTCTTTCAAATCTTTGATCTTTGTCAAAAAATTATCCATACAAACTTCTTGATTCATATGCTCACTCTACAACTATTTTCAGAGGTAACCAACATGAGCCTCATTTCTTGCTTGGTATAAAGTGGTAAGTGTATCCCAA